>MNCI01002923.1:593552-950645 GCA_015680685.1 Gnetum montanum
AATTGCCTAGTCTATGCGGTCCTTATAATACCTACTTGTAAAAAATAAAATTTTGCAAAAACAGTTGAGCACAACTCCACAAATCTACTTCTAATTTTCCCCAGAGAAAGAGATAGTTCCACAAAAAAACTAGAAATAGAGCAAGATTTAATGGAAATAGACAGAAAAAAAGCAGATTTGTGTGGACTTCAAATATTTAAACAAGGTAAAATGACACGAGTAAACACTTCGCAATAAAGCTATCCCAAATTCAATAACTACAAATTGTTCAAACTTCCAAGGCTCAAATAAGCAATTTCTTCAAGACAATCCTACTATGCTACCAAAAAATTGCTGCGTAAACTACCACGTACGAGACTCCATTTTGGCTAGATAATGGATGTCAACAATTGCATTCAACGGAACCTTCAAAAGACTTGACAATATTTGATTGAAATACCATGGAGATTCACTTTAAAGATAAAAAGAAGCTATTTTGGTCCCATCAAAATACGAAAGATTTTTGGAACCCTCTTGACTATTGAATCGTTCAACGACATGACTACAAGTAGAGGATCTCTTACAAGAATCTCAATAGCAGTTCTTATACGTTGCACAATAATAAAATTTACTACTAAAATGCTCTTAAGGCTTTTAAACACAAGCGCTTCTATGGAAAAATTTTAACAAAAATTTTCTATCGGGCAACAAGAACAATAAGAGTAATCTAAAAATCCCAAAATTACTTACCAAGGATGATACTATCTAAACCACTAGCTAGACAATTTAAACAAAATAGAAATAAAACTTAAATCACAGGACTATGACGAAGAGGTTGAAATATTTTCTTTAGGAAGCCATCTTACAAGTAATTTTTCACAATTTCTTCTTTCCAATGCTCTTCTCCCAAGACTCAAAGTGTGTCTCCAAGTGAGAGCCCAAGTGTCTGATACCAAAAATGAGACCCCAAGTGTGGTAGCCCAAGTGTGATGTATTGTCCCCCCATTTGTGATCTCCCTTCTTTTTATCCCTGAAGCCTTTTTATAGGGTTCAAATGGTAGTTACATCCAAAGTATCTTTGCTAACTTCTCTCCCAAGTAACTTGCCCAACAAGTTAGGAAGTATTAACTTAGGAAGTTAGGAAGTTAGGAGAAATATTGCAAATATTGCTTTTGTGAATAATGAAAATAAACCCAATAGCTCCATATAATTGTTTAAAATTATAGCTCCAATAGCTTTTCATTTTTACTTGTTTAAAATTTTTAAGTTTTGAATACTATTGAAGCCCTAGTAATTTTATGAACAAGGTGATGGTATAACATCTACCTTGGTGTAGACGTTGGTGGTAGCTAATCTATGTAAATTTATATAAATAATTTATCTTCACTTGCACCCGTGTAAAAGTGGCTGAAAATAAAAATTTAAATCCAAAATATGAGGTTCAAATGTGAAGGTGCCAAGCTTGGAACTGCTAGCAAATATTTCCAAATTATCCCGCCTTGCCAAAAATCGTTATCAATTGCCACCACGGAAGAAGGCTCTACCGCTACATCCGACATTGTTGCCGTGTGGTTTTTAGTTGCTGAAGAGCGGAGGAGAAGGATTTTTCTGGAAAAAAAATGATGTGCTGAAAATATGGTCCTAAACATAGGGTTTCAGTTGCCTGGAATTTGTTTTGTTTTGTCCCAAATTCGCTTAGGGCTTCCTGCGTTTTTTTTTTGAAAATCGCCTTCCAAATCATTACCATTGATTGTAGAGCCAGGGGTGAACATGCCATGGATCAGAGTATCAGTGAATGATGGCATCAGGTATGGTAAGTTGAGAATGGCCTTGTAATGGCTAGAAAATTCTCTACATAGTGCACACATTGCAGAACACAGAGAATGTCCGGGAAGGCGTCAAAGACGAGTAGATCTAGCTGCATATCGGTGGAAATTTTTTTTTGAAATTGAATGTGTTGCTCCTTAAATTCACCACGAAGCTCTGATTGTGGTTCCTATTTTGATCGAAGTGGCAACGACCATGAGAGCTCCTCCTCCGCCATCCTTGTAACCACATCCTTGTAAGGCTCTATCACAATACGCCCAGCAAGGGTGCCACTGATCTTGGGGCCAAAGAAAACAGTTGGGTTCACCATTCTATTTCTATCAGATCATGTACAAAAATAGAAACCGTTAAAGATCAACAAACCCTAGCAGTTCTGCAAAATCTACTGATGCCTCTGCGTTAGTACCAACGTGTCTCCTTTCCAATCCATGAGCAATACCATAGTTTAGATCATTGTATTTACCGTCATCTATGAGGATTGTTCCATTTGCAAAAATTTCATTTTCTATATTCAATTTTAAATTAACAATATCTTCTCCATCATTTTGCAAACATCCACTGATAATTTCCACATTTTGTTATTCATACAATCTGTTAATTCTGATTTTTGAATTTTTATTTCCAGTTCTCTTCTCTTATTCTTTACCAGTATCCAAATGATCAATTCCTGAACATATTTCTAACAATGAAGAATTCCTTTCTTGTAAATTGATTCACCATTAGCACATTATCTCTTGCAATATTCTATTTACTGTCTTTCATATATGCATTATTTCCATCAATAATATTATGGTCTCCACTAGAACCCATACCAATAGTATGAAATAATATATTTACATTCTCCCACTCTTACAATAATGTTTAAGATGAATCTTACTATTCCATGAAATGGCCAAATGTGCCAACAGGATGCATACTTTGATGGATCAATCATTAGACATGCAATCCAACATGATAATACAGACAAGAGGTACAAACTTAGATCTTCTATGTTTTTATTTAAATCTAGTGTGATGAGCATCAATGTGTTGCGTCAATAGGCCCCTATTGATGGGGCCCCATTTATGTGGTGTTGCCTCATTGATAGGGCCACATCGATGTAGTGTTTGCTACATCTATGGGGCCCTAGTGATGTAGTATTATAGCAAAAACTATAAATACAAGCTTTTAGCCGTGTTTATGGGCATTCAAGTCATAGTAGTAGATGAACTCTTGTAGTTTTTAGATTCAAAAGTTAGAATATTTTTCAAAGTTCTTGTAGCAGGAGTCATTGAGTATACAAATCTTTATGAATTTGATAAAATCATGCATGAATTATTTGTGATTCATATGGTTGGGCTTAGGGGTACCTTCTCTACTCATCATTGGAATTGTTGCTAGGGAACTCTATTGGTTGAACATGTGCTATCTAGGTTTAGTGGATATTATCAATATCGTTGGATGGATCCCAAGGTCAACATCATTTCCAAATAACATTACTACAAGAGCACATTGATATTTTATTATTTGTAAAATGTCTTATTCTCATAGGTGAAATGATACAAAACCATAGGTTCCACAAGAGTGCAAAGTGATATATACTCATCTAGATGAGTATGTGCCTGATTTCACCTTCATCCTACATCAAGATGAGCAACTACAATGGCGTAATATGGAAGGAAACATTGTATTGCCCCCTGATCAATTTGTGCTTAGGATGTTGGTTCAAACTTTGAAGAAGTTAGGCATCTCAGATCTTTAAGAGGAATATGTTGTGACTAGTTATGACACTCAAGACTACTATCCCATTGACACATAATGCCAGCAAGATTGACATCAGAAGAGGCATCATGAGGATGTTAAGATGAAATGGTTCACTAATCCCTTGTTCCTATTGAACCAAGATGAAAATGAGGATCTTGCCTTTGATGGATCTCATCATGGAGATTCTCTACCCTTTGTTACTAGTGATGAGGGTGTGACCTTGAATCTGTAGTCTATAATTCACAATTCAGGTTCAAGAAAAGATGGCAATCAAGGCAAGGGGTCGAACAAGAATCAAGATGATATAAAAAAGAATGAACATGGCCATGATAACTGAAGGGGAGTTGGTAGAAACCATGGTGATGGTAGTCCTCCTCCCTCTTTGCCCTCTTCATCTAAATCTCTCTTCTTCTTCTTCTTCTGATTTTGAGAGACATCATAGAAGAAACAACTGTGACGTCGGTGAGTAATAAGGAAATAATACTAATTGCCATGCCCACAATAATCAAAGGGTTAATAGAGGAAATTATTAGTGACAAAAAAATATTGATGATGATGAGCCTTTTTTAGCAACTCAAAGCATGCTTAACATTGTAGAGGTAGGTAAGATCCCAACTAGGCATGTGAAGGATAGTCGGATCAAGCACTTAGACATGAACAATATCCCAAGATTTGAGAGGGGTGGGGGGGGGGGATATAACTCTGATTAACAAATACATTGAAAATGTTTGGAAAAAAGTCAAAATCTTCCCTAGGACACTTATCAAAGAAGTTGGAAGCTAGTACCAATCCTTGGAAGTGGAATTAATTTGTAGATGGAGAACCATGTTAAAGCTATTTAATGATAAATATTAGACGTACTCTAGAGTGTCCAACCTTAGAAGGTAAATCTGAAGCTAGAAATAGGGAACACATGAACCCTTGGATGTGACCATGAGTAGATACTATTCTCTCTTACATCTATTCCTTGGCCATGGTTATTCTTAGAGGGAACAACTACACCACATCATAGATGGGCTTAGAGTAGAAACTAGAAGAACTTTTGGCATTTATGCCCAAGGGAGATTATCCAAACTAAGAGCTCATCAGATCCAAAGGCTAATAGAGAAGGTAGTAAAAGAAGAAGGTGAGTTGTGAAAAAGGGAAACTATAGATGAATATAATAGGAACACTTCCATCAAGAAATGGGAGGTTCAATTTTGTGACAAGGAGGAGTCACCACTCGATGAAGTGATGAATAGAAAAACCTTGCCCATACAAAAATATATTTTTGATATTTTGGCTAAGATTGAAAAATTATGAGACTCTTTAGATGAAAAATTAAAAACTACTATGAAGATTGCTAAATAATATAAATAGAAAAATAATTATCATAACTGTAGGTAGTGGAAAGAAGCTAAATGTGCTTACCAGAGAGGTAAGGGTAAATCTATTGCAGTAGAAGAAGTTGTGGAGATAAACTCTGATGATGATGTTGATTATGAAATTTTTCAATATAAACATCCTCAGGAATGTTGCCCTATGGTGTCACACTTACAAGGGTTTAGGGTGTACACACTGAATCCTCGATTAGCATGGAGGTAAGAATCCAAACAATTACCTTATCTTCAAGGCAATCCAAGATAGTTTCACCAGCAACAATAAGCTTACTATCCAAGTGGAACTCCACCACAACCATATGAAAAATATTAATGGTGGCACCAACCATAATCATGGGAAATGCCACCACCAAGATAGTAGTACCGTTATGGGAAACTAGATCCATATGGGTACTATGTTTAGCAACCTGTCCTTCCAAGAAGTTCTACCAGCCATGCTTCATCTTAAAATTACTATTACCTTCTAGAGTACCATTGAACTCATTCACCATCTACTCGAGGGGAGAGCCCATATCCATACCACCCTCTGCATCCATTTGCACACATCCCTTTACCCTCAACCTAGTTACCTCCTGCTTCATCCATGTAGGGTGAAATTCCATCACATCCACAACAACGAAATGCTATGAGGGTTGTACATTCATAATCAGCTTTCTAGTCAAGTGGTTTGGACAATTGATCTAGGAAATGATCATTTTTTCAACCTAACATCCTTCCAAACCCTCACAACCTAATGTTGATAGTTATCCTATATCTCAAACACCCTCATCCTCTGCATCAAACACATTTGAGTGTCCTTCAAATTAAACATCACCTCAGATCTACACTATAATGTTACTCATGTTGTTTCCTATTGGATCCACGCTAGCAATCTTTCCATGAAAAGATCTAACTTGAGAAGTCTACTCATTTACTTATAGATCACTAGACATGAGCCATGCAACACTCTTCTTGATTTTGGTTCCAATGTCAATCTCATCTCCCATGACATGTACAAAGCTTGAAACTTGCCACTTTTCAAGAAGAGAAACATTCGTTTAAATTTAGTAAACCAATCAATCACTATTCCTTTGGGACTAGTGGAGGACATTATGACCACACGTTGTAGGTGGTCTTGCCCTGCTAATTTTTTAATGATCAAGGTTGAAAATTGCAAAGGTGACTTACCCATCATTATGGGAAGGGTATGGTTTAGCATAGTAGATGCACATATGGGTATAAGAGACCTCTCCTTGAAAATCTCCAATGAAAATGAATTTGGAAGGCTAGGGAAGAAGTGTGTTCCATGAATCATGTACAACGATAATGGATGCAATTGCGTGTAAAAGATATGGTCTATCAAGAGTACATTCATTACAACATGCAATTAGTGTGAATAAGAAACAAATATTCAAAGGTTTCTGTATGCAACAGTCACAAACTAGGAGGGCATGCAATGGTTGATAGCTAACTTTGATAGTAGCACATTATGCATGGAACCTATTGAGTGCTTGAGATGCACCTATGTTAAAAGCATGGATGAACTTGAGCAAGTTCATCACCAACTCTTTCAAGATGAAGATGATGATACTGATTGGGAAGAGTTGGAAATCCCTGATAATTTCAAGTAGAAGCTCCTAGAGTTAAAAACTTTACTACTCATCATGAAATATGCATTTTTAAATAATGGTAAGCTTGTCATAATAAATGAAAATATTTCTCATAAAAAAAAAGACAAGTTATCCTAGGTTTTCAACAAGTGGCCAATAGCCTTTGCTTGGTCATATCTTGAACTTACAGTAATCAATCAAAGGATATGCCAACATCGCATTTACACCAACCTAGCCATGAAACCAAGAAGGTAGTTACAAAGCTGGTTGAATCCCAAATTGAAGTAGATCATCAAGGAGGAAATAGAACAACTCCTTATGGTGGGGTTCATCTATCCCATTGTAGATAGTGAGTGGGTTAGCCCACTCATAATTGTGCCAAAGAAAGATGGTAAGTGGTAGGTCTATATTGACTTCAAGCTATTGAACATGGTAACATTTAAAGATCATTTTCCATTACCATTTGTGGACCAAGTATTGGATACTATCTCCAAGCATTGCTATTATAGCTTGTTGGATGGTTACAGTGGCTATAGCCAAATCCAAATTATGCTAGAAGATTAAGTCAAGACAAAATTCATGAGCCCTTGAGGGAATTTTGCATATTGTAAGATGCCATTTGGTTTATGCAACACCTCTACAATGTTTCAATGCCTATTTTTTAGTATTTTTCAATAGCAGATTGGTAGTAGGGTAGAAGTCTTTATGGATGATTTCTCTACCTATGGGGCTACATATGAGCAAGCCTTGGATTACCTTGAGTAGGTACTAAAAAGATGTGTTGCAACAAACCTTGGGCTCAATTGGTAGAAAAGCGATTTAATGGTCTAGGAAGGCATTATATTAGGACATAGAATTACTCAGGTAGGGATTGAGGTGGACCCAAATAAATAAGGGTCATCCAAGGAATTACACGCCAATGAAAGACAATCAAAAATGTCTAATCATTCCTTGGACATACTGGCTAATACTAGCATTTCATAGAGAATTTATCTAAGATTGAAAAGTTGTTGGTCAAGCCTACAAAGAAAGATGTTTCATTTTTATGGACCAAAGAGTGTGAATATGCATTCCAACTACTAAAGGAGAAACTCATAGAAACTCCAATTCTACAAGTACTAGACTAGTTTAGACTATTCCATATAATGACAGATGCATCTAATTATGCCTTGGGAGTAGTGATTACATAGTTGAATGATAAGAAACATCCATATTACATTTACTATGCAAGCTGAAGCATTGTGGGTGCACAATTGAATTACACCACAACTAAGAAAGAATTGATGACTATGGTGTATGCTCTTAACAAGTTTAGGTACTATGTGCTTGGCTACAAAGTATTTGTGCACATAGATCATAGTGCCATCTACTTCCTAATGAACAAGTCAACAGTAAGCCCACGTATCATATGGTGGCTTGTGATGTTGTAGGAATTTGATCTTATAATGGTAGATTAGAAAGGGATTGAGAATGTGGTTACTAACCACCTCTCTTTGTTAAAATGGGATAATAAAGAGGAGGAGAGTCCACTCTTTGATTAATTTCCAAAGAAACTCCTCTTAAAAGGAGTAATAAATGACGAAGTGCCCGTTGAACCAAAATGGTGTGATTGAATCCTCATTTACCTTCTTACTTAAAGAGATGTCACAAGATCTGGACTTTTGAAAAAAATAACAGTTTCTTCATTGGGAAAAGTACTTCATGAAAATCAACAAACACATTTATAAGGTGTGCATCGATGGCCTGGTTCAATGGTATGTCCCTAATGTGGATCAACTACATGTTCTTCATGATGCTCACAAAGGCCCTTGTAGAGGCCACTATGCATGGAGGTGTATGGCCATACAAATCTTGATGGTAGGATACTATTGGCCTATAATCTTCTGGTACTCTCATTAATTTGTTCAATCTTGTGAGTACTATCAAAAAGATGGTGGAATGATCTCTGAAATGGAGGGTCCTCAATAGTGGATTCAGCCACTCGACCCTTTTGACGTATGGGGCATTGACTTCATGGGTTCCATCATGTCCATGTCTAATGAAAAGGAATACATCATTATAGTAGTCGACTACTACACCAAGTGGGCAAAAGTAGCAACTGTCATTGATTGTACATCATCCACTGTTGTTAGATTTGTACAAAAATTTGTTGTAAATAGGTTTGGTATGCCACGTGCACTAGGTTATGACAATGGAACTCATTTGATAGGTGCCACTTTTAGAAAATTGATGTAATGCTTGGAAGTTGAACATAAATTAACAACACCTTATCATCCTCAAACCAACGGTTAAGTAGAGGTAACTAACCAGGAGATCACAAAGATCGTAATAAGGACCATAAGCAAATATAGGAGAGATTGGAGCATAAAGCTCAACTAGGCCTTTGGGCCTACCGCTCAATATGGAAACTCCCTATTGGATACTCTCCCTATGAGCTAGTGTATGGGAAACTTTCAATGCTCTCTAATTAATCTGAGGTTCGTACGCTCTCAATAGCCTCTGAATTGAATATGAACTTAAGCACCTAGCATAAAAAGAAAGACTAATTAAGCTCAATATCCTAGACAAAAATTGATTGGTGGCCCTGTCTTTAAATGAAGTGCACAAGGCATTCAACAAACAATGACATGTCTTAAGGATACAGAAAGTAAAATTTCCACTAGGAGATAAGGTTCTCTACTGGAATCCCACACATGTACCTCAAAAAATCAAATTTCAAACATTATGGAAAGGACCTTATATAATTTACAAAACCTTTCCTTTTGGGGCCATGACCATACAAAAACTAGTTGGTCAACATGCAACAAGTAAGGCTTTTTCATGAGCCTAAGGAAGCTAGTGCAATGAATACCTTAACAAATGAACAACCATGCTCAATTTTTTTGGATCTCCTCCTTCTAACATAGTCATGGGGGAGGTGGCCAGCCATGCTAATCATCCATATGGCTCCTTAGTTTTTCTATTTTTTATTTTTCTCACCTTTGATTTTGTAATTTATTTATTTTACAACTTTTTGATTTTCAAAATTTTTCCTATTTTTATACTATTTTTGTTTTACAAAATCATTAGTAAGTTTGAATTTTTATTGGATATTTTACACTTTATTATATATTTTACTTTGTTTTGTTTGAGTGTGATTTTCAAAATTTTGAAAATAAAAGTGCTTTATTATCAACAGGACATCGTGATGTTGTATCTGTTACTAATGGTGGTTTATGCTTTATGTTTTGTTTGCTAATGTTTGGTTTCTATTTTTGAACTTTTGTACTGATTACTCAATCATGGTTTCTTTTTCATGGATCAGGCAATGAGTCCACAACATCCACCCATCCACAAACTCTATGGTTTTTCTTATTTTGGAAGTGTGAGGTTCCTTTTATTAAATAAACCTTTAATAACTTTGTAACCTTGGTAGTTTCCAGAATTGTAAAGGATTCAAAGGTTTGAATAGAATGTAACTTCAAGGGGGCTCAATACTCTTTGTACTCTTCTACTTATTTGAGTGCTCAGGTGTTTTCATGAGCAACTTACCATTCCATGTCATTGACTACAAGAAGTAAAATAAAGTCTTTGCATGATATGGTTCCCATCAAAAGAAAGAAAGAAAAACATGATGGGAATTCAAAGCACATCTCTTAGACAAATAAATAGGCTACAAGCACTAGTTATGGGACTAGAAAGACATGTTACCCATGCCTGAAGGTCCCTTATAACTAAGGCCCTCTCTCCCCTCTTACTTCTCTTTTCTTCTTTTTATGGAATGGTGGTTGTTTTGTGGAAGCGCTCTTGTGTCTTGAGGAGGTGGATCGATCTTAGAGTGACGATGCAAAGTCACTGAAAAAGGTTGGTTTTAGTCTAGTCTAAGGATGGACTTTCTTGGGTCATTTTAAACATAAACTTCACAAGGGACTTCTCATGACCTCAATTTGGAATTCCATTCCACCTTCTCCATCATTTATCTCTATTGATTGTAACTCACTTCACTACTGATGTCCATGTTCTTGGTTTCATGTCTTGGTTTGATGTATTTGAATTCTTAGGTGGAATCTTCTTGGTTTTGTTTCTTACCTTCCATTGACCATTAGTCACCTATGGGGCCCATGACCTCCTTAGGTTGAGGTTATGTAAGGGCCAAAAGGGCATATGCTTACTATGGGGAGGATCCACTTGCATATCCCTTGGTTGGGTTCATTCAGCACCTTACCCTTAGGCATTCTTGCAACTGAAATCTTTCATACACCCATCTTCCACATCAACCAATGTGCTCCTTTACATATTTTGTTCATTAAATACATTTTTCATCAAATTCTTCAATGTTTTTCAATTTTTGAGCTTTCAAATACCCTCTTCAATGATTTTATCATATTATTGGCTTTTCTAGGATTCTACGGATCCCAATTTCATTGAAAATTCCTTATATTTCTTAAGATATTCAAATTTCAAAACTTTTGCTAATGGGCCTTGTATATGAGGCTCCATCAATAGAGTAGACTTGTATAAGAGGCCTTGTATATGGGGTCCTATCTACATAAGGGAAAAATAGTATGAAAAGGTGTGACCCCACTTGGAAAATTTTACATTTTCTCATAAACACTAAAGGAGTTTTTCAATTTTTTAGAGCCTAGAACCTTCTAGAGCCCATAACTCACAAATCATTTATCTAAATCACTCTATTATTTAACCTTTCAACTATTGGAGGTAAGCTCTTTATTGTGGGGACCACAAATGTACCACTTTTAATAGAAAAATTTTTGTAGTTTTTCTAACTCCCACAAAGGTTTAACTAAAAAATCAACTATTAAATACTAAATTAAAAGAGTTAAACCTTGCCAACAAGCTTCAGTGATAATTATAAAAAATAATTAATAAAATAATCAATTTTCCATGGTCCAACCTTAGCCAAAGTGTAACTAACAAACAAACAAGAAAAGGTATTCAAAAATTTAAAGTTACATATTACATCTACTAACCCATGAATGTGTTGTGATCGTAGATGGCACCAAAAGAAAAGTACATGTAGGAAGTAAGGCCATCCAAACCAAGGGAGAAATGGCCCAGAACGAGAAGTGATCAAGAATAGAGCCCTAAGAAGAACCATTGGCAACCCATGCCACAAGTCCTCTCAGGGAAGCGATAGAAGTGAAATCTATTAGATAGATTCTAGAGCTAGTAGTAGTAGTAATCGAATGCTTCCATTGGGATGATGTGCTAGCACAACCAAAAAACCTTGAGGTGACCTTAATAGAGGCCTCCCTGAATTAAATTAGATTGAGGAAGGTTCAAAAATTTGTGCTTTAGGAGTTAAGCTTTAGCCCTTTCTTGGAGCATGCACCAAGAGAAGTGTAGAACTAGTTGAAGGCATCTTCCATGTGGCCAATCATCACTTCCACTAGGGAGTGGTACATGGGAGAGATGTTTTTATTTTGGAATAATAGGTATCCAAGAAGAAAAATGAAAATCAAGGACATCTTGATGTCCTATTTGATGAAAGCTATTGCTATAGTGCTTGGGTTACTTAAAACATGGATGAACTTTACTGAGATCCCAATGCAGGTGGATCCCAGTATCAAGAAAGAATGAGTGCAATGGTGCTATGGTGTTGACCACAAGGAGTTTGGTGTGCTTACACTAGTAGAGAGGATTTACTACAAAATTGCGACATTCCACCTCAATCCCATGGTAAGGCCAAGAAAAATCATTTCCTTTTTTGCTTGAGCATGTGCCACTCTGAGTGGGAGATTCCTGATCAACCTTCTATAGTTGATCTATCTAGAGATGGAAAAGTGAGTTAAAAAAAATGAACATGGAAGGAAGGCACACCCCTTCCCATGCCTCATCAAGAAACTTTGTCAAAGGGGAGGGATAGTTTTTTATACCAACAATATTGTTAGAAATATTCTAGCCACCAACTAGGTGGAAATGATGAAGGATAAGATGCCTACAACCATAGTCCAAAAAGAGGAGCAGTGACCACCACCTCCACCTACCAGTTAGACAATGATGCTAGACATCACTAAAATTGTCCAATGGTTACAAGAACATAGAGAATGACTCTTGAGTGAACAAGAGCAATGAGTAGGCATGAGTGGTGGGGACCCATTCGTCTATAGACTAGTAATGAGTCAGCTCATTAAGGTGGCCCAAAAAATTAGTTTGATGGATGAGGGTGCATCCATTTTCTTAGCCCAAAGAAAAAAGCTACCCATGAGGTTGAATTTTAGGGCTAAAGAGGTCACAGTATCTCTTGCAGAACACAGTCACTCCCAAAAATCTCTAGGAACACTATGACCTTCTCAGTGTGTTGGAAGGAGGACAAAGAGGAAATTGTATTAGTGATGCATCACCAAGGGTAGGAGATAATAGCATAAGTGGTTGTTGATCATATTTCTAAGACTCTCAATGCACCTACAACATCTACACCAGATATCACTACACTTAAAGATGTGTATATGTCCATAGGAACCAAAATGGGAGAATAAATGTAGTGCAACATGAAGAATTGTTGGACTGATTGGTGGGAACTAGGAAACTACTTCCAAATGTCTTTGATCTTTCAGAAAACATTATTGTAACCTAGTTAAAGCTATTGGAGGCAAGGGGAAAAAACATCATATTGGAGGGACAACTTGAAATAGCCAGGGAGTGAAATGAATGCATGGCTATGAAAGTTGCTAAACCAAGAGCTTAGATTGTCGATCCTACATTTCTCAAACTGGTACTGACAAGAAATGTAATAGCTTCACACAAAACTAAAAGGGCCTGAGGGTGCAATGGATATAGTGATGTTCTATTGATACTTGGAAAAGGCCACATAACATAAGATTTAGAAGGCCTTGCATTAGACTCACCAGGAGAATGACCAATTGATCGTAGAAAATCATCACCTATGAAATGTTGATGCATACAAGTAGTAATTAACTGATTTCATCCATCAATAGTAGCGGCAATTGGAGAGAGCAAGCACAAAACTAAGGAGATTGATAGTAGAAAATAGGAGTCTCTCCATGGAAGAGGTAAGCATACTTTGCTAGAAAACTATAATCGAGGTAGTTTCTAGGAAATCTGAAGCTCTCAAATTTGAGAAAGTCAAAGATCATTATAGAGAATAGGTCAATCTATAGAAGGAGGTAAATGAAAAATACATCTAGTTGATGAAGCTGAAAGAAATGAAGCTCTCCAACAACTCCAACAAGGCAGGGAAGTTTGGCAACCCATTATTGATTAGATAAATGCATACAACAAGGTAGAAATCCACACAAAGGAGTTGTAGATTGAGGAGATGATAGAGTATATGGAGCTTGCCAATATCCATTATGCAAATCAAGTCATGTTGACTATTAGATGGTTGTAGTCAGAGCCTAAAAAATAGGTGGCTAGCTTGTACTTGTTGTACAAGAATGAGCTCAAGTGCCACAAGGACACCAAGGATAAGCTTGTGATGGCTAACATTGAAATCAAAGTTCTCAAGGCATGATTCATTAATCAATGATCAATTGCCAAGAACCTAGCCATAAGGATGAATGACTGCCAAGAGCTAGAAAATGCAATTAGGACATTCAACATTGAATGCAAATAGTTCATTGCTTGCTTTATCAACTTGAAGGAGATGTTCCCAATCATGCCCTATTCATGGGATGTCTGCATTCCAACCCACATTGGTGATGACATGTGTATTGTGAATGATCCTTGGAGTAAGGAGGAGAAGATGAAGGAATTGCTAAATGTCTTTCACCTTCCACTGAAGGTTGTAGTTGCAGCAGGATAGCCATAGTCACCTTAGCTACTGCACATGCCTGAACTTGGTGAAGGTCCTTCAGAGCCTCAAGAGCCACCACCACAACCACTTGGGATTATTTTATCTACTTCACTATCTTCATGAAATTAGAGGATGTGTTGTTCAAATTTTTGTAGAGTCATGCCATGGTGTTCAATTTTGTGTCATGAACATCATAATTGTTTGTAATTTGTGTGATATGTATACTCAGGCACTTAGTTTTTTCAAGTTAGTTTATTTTGTTAAAGAGTCAGTCAATAATCCCATACCTTCCCAATTTTGTAAAGGAACTTGAGGATGCATTTTAATTTAGTTGTGGGGGTATGATGAGCATTAATGTGTTACATCAATAGGCTCCTATTGACGTGACCTTGTCGATGGGGCCCTATTTATGTGGTATTGCCTTGTCGATAGGGCCACATTAACATAGCATTTGTTACATCTATAGGGACCTATTGATGTAGTATTGTAGAAAAAAATATAAACATGAGCTCCCAGCCATGTTTATGGGCATTCAAATCATAGTAGTAGCTGAAATCTTGTAGTGTTTACATTCAAAAGTTAGAATGTTTTCTTGAGTTCTCGTAGCAGGAGTCATTGGGTGTACGAATCTTTATTCGAGCATTGTTGTACCTGAACCATACCAATGTGTATGGTAATAAAGATGAGGTTCTTGATAAATATTGTGGCATTTTGGATAGCTTAAATGTTTTATTTATGTATTCATTATTTTTATAAAATATTTAATCAATTAAGCTAAATTATACTTTAATCAATTAAGCTAAATAGGTTAAGTACATAAGTAAGACAACTTTGATTGTAAACACATATTAGTTTGGTAATCCCAATAGCATTATTGCTTGGTGCACCTAGTACTATAACACTTGGTAACCCAAAAATGGATATGTGGGTTCAAGACATGTATAGAAAGTGGGACCAGATGCTTATGTTAGGACTAGCTAGAGACCAGTTAGTTAGTTAAATTAAATTACTTCATCTCTCTCTTTAAGCATCAAAATCATAAAACATAAAATGAAAAAAAATCATATGCCTTGATTATACTTAACCACACCTTTGTACTTCACAAGTGTAATTGGAAAGACAATGAATGACCTTAGGGTAAGATTCACTTCCTAGAAGACTAGTGCATTGGAAACTAGAGAGTCCATGGAATTTGATTAGATCATGCAAGGACACTTTGTAATTTGTATGGTTGGATGTAGGGATACCTTCACCACTAATCATAGTGCTAGTCATTCATTTATAAACCTTAGAATTATACATTAGTTAAATGTTGTAGGTCATGTTCTTTATCTTGGATTTTTGGTATTTTCTGTTGGGGATCATAAGATCCAAGTTGATTAGATGTGTAGAGGTGTGCTTGTGGATTTTCAAGGGGGGTATAGTGGATTAATGATTTATATGTTATATATATTAAGGAGTATGGTGTGACCTTGGACATGAATTAATTAACAAGGTCTATTACTAGTTTAGATTACCAGTTGAAGATTTTTAGATTACATGTAGTAAATGATGCCTAGATTGAGGTGTAGACTTGTTCAAGATTCATGTAGCTTCATTTGATCTCTTCCTATGTGTTTCATAGAATTCTTTGGAAAGGGAATATATGCTATGTAGAATTATTATATAAATAAAAAATAATGGAGATAGACTAGGTCCTAGTGAATTAAGAATTTCTAATGTATTAAGTTTAGAGTTTCTAGAGTTATTATCAAGATGTAAGGTTGAGTTTGAGATTGAGCTCAAGCTTGGTATGAAGTATATCTCCAAGAATTCACATAAGATGCATGTATTTAGTGGAGTTAGTTGAGTTAAATATTCAATTGAAGGAGTTGAAGGATAAAGGTTTTATTCATCATAGTGTTTCTTTGTGGGATGCACTAATGCCATTTCCCATGAACAAAAATGGGAGTTTGCAGTTGTGAATTGAATATAGGTAACTAAACTAGGTGAATGTAAATAATAAATGTACCTTATCATACATTAATAGATTTTTTGATTAAATTTAATAAGCTCATGTACTCTCAAAGATTGATCTCAAGCCTAGTTATCATCAAGTATTTTTGTTTGACTTGAAAAATACACTAGTAGTTTGTATGAATATCATGAATAATGTGTTGTGATTATTTCTAGATTAATTTAAGATTATATTTCTATATGATATCTTGATGTCTTCTTTAGATAAGTAGTTACATGTAGAGCACTTATAGATAGTGCTATAGATTCTAAGGTAGTATCAGTTTTTTGCATAATTATCCAAGTGTTCCTTTTGGTAATCAAAGATCTAGTTCTTTGGGCATGTAGTATTAAAAGTTGGTATCTCTATGGATCTAGCTAAGATAGAATTGGATTATAATTTGGTAGCTTCATAGTCTATAGTAGAGGTCTAAAATATTCTAGGGATGACATGGTATTATTATAGGTTGATGAAGCACTTCGCTAGGATAGCGTCTCCTATGACTTATTTGTTGAAGAAGGAGAGTAGTTTTGCTTAGAGTCTAGCATGCTAGGAATCATTTAAGGAGCTACAATATAAATTGATGACAACTCTAGTATTGATATCACTGACACTAGGATGTTCATATGTTGTGTGCATAGATACATTGGGTGATGGATTTGATTTTGTGTTGATGTAGGATGAGAAGGTTTTGGCATATGCTTCTTGTCAACTAAAGCCTCATGAGATACAGTACTCATTGCATGATTTAGAGTTAGGTGTCATGATGTTTAAGTTAAAGATTTGGTAGTATTATCTCTATAAATAATAAGTGACAATATAGACTGACCATAATAGTCTTCAGTATCTTACGAGTTAATCATAGTTGAATTTGTGGTGGCATAGATGGGTGGACTAGTTAGCAAATTTTGATTTTACCATTTTGTATAGGCCTTGGAGGATCAACTAGGTGGTGGATGAATTGAGTAGAGTGTATAGTATATTTTAAAGCCTAACCATGTAGTTTGATACACATAGGGAGCTCTAAGAGTAGTAACGATGTGATCCATGATGCTTGGAGTTTAGGTAATAAACTACCACCAATCAATCTTTCCTTAGTAATGGCTAGGATGTGTTACAACATGGTGGTCATGTTTGTGTACCTAAGGCTCTATGTGTCTAGTTGATGAACAAGGTACATATGAGTAAATGTTAGATGTATACAGGTAGTAAAAAGATGTATCAAATTTTGAGGCATATGTATTGTTGGCTTGACACGAAAAATTTTTTGGTGAATATGTTTCTAATTATTTAATATTTTAGTAGGCGAATGTGGAGCATTAGAGGTTTGCTGATTATTTCCATTTCCATGAGATTTCTCAATGGAAGTGGAAGGTGGTTGGTATGAATTTTATTAGTAATGTGTTGTAGACCTAGTGTGGTCATGATGCTATTCTTATTAGTCTTGATCTACTAATGAAGTGTACTCATTTTCTTGCCACCCATGCCCTAGTAAGTTTAGAGGAAACTATGCATTTTTTAAATTGTAAATATCATGAATTTACATTATATGCCATTAAATATTATTAGTGATTAGGATGCTTGTCTTACATTAAGTTTTTGATGAGACTCTTAGGCAAAGATGAGGACACAATTGAATATTAGTTTAGTGTATCACTTATAGATGAATGATCTAATAATGTGGATTAATTAAATCATTAAGGACATGTTAAGAGCCTATGCATTGAAATACCAGGATAGGTGGAATGGGATGTTCCCATTGCTAATGTTTGTATATAATAACAATTATTAAGAGAGTTTGCAAGTAGCATCATATGAGGTGTTATATGGTAGGTCATGCCAAATATCATTATGCTAGGATACCATTAAGAACTACTAGCATGTAATCACAAATGTTGTACTATAGACCACAAAGTAGGTTTGGATGATCTAGGACCAATTATGAGCTACCTAGAATAGGTAGATAATGTATGTCAATGAGCATAGGAGGCCATTAAAGTTTTCTATTTTAGATCATCTATTTCATGATGTTTCTTTCGAGAAGTACATTATGTGATTTGGCTATAATGGAAAGTTAGCTTTAAGATATATTCACTCCTTTTAAGTTTTACAATGAATTGATAACACGACTTATCATTTTTCATTACCTTCATAGTTAGCTAATATGCATGTTGTATTTCAAGTCTTCATGTTAATGAGATATATGCATGATAAGTGGCATGTGATTGATTATTTTGATGTACAAATATTATTAGATGATTCTTATGTTAAGAGGTTCATACAGATTGTGGATTGCATAGTTTGAAAGTTATGTAGTAGAGTAATTCCTATGGTGAGAGTATTATAGAGAAAACATAAATCCTAGAAGATGACTTGGAAGATAAAGATAGATATGTAAGCTTTACACCCTAATATCTTCCAAGAGTGATATTCTCAAGAGAATAAGAGTGCACCTTGGTATAGTATGATGTCTCATTATGTGTACATATGAGAGTGATGAGTAGTTGGGTATTCCAAGACTCCACCATACAAGTCACAAGTGCAATTTTTGGATGGACAATGTAAATTTGCTAGTGGTTGATAGTTGGTTTGTGATTGCTATCTTCTCACTTTGAGTTGGTGAAGTGAAAGTTGTATGATTTAACTCTTAGTGATGCATATGATATTATGATTTTGTGGGATAAAATTAATTATAAGTGCTTCAATAATGAAAATAAGAATAAAATCTAAATCTAGGTGATAACTGAAATATAAATCTATTCTAGCCTATGACAATAAGTATCCATTCTTGGCTTACCATACACACCCTGGGCTCATATAATTTTTACTAGGATTACCAAGTGAATTCACTACTAAGTAAATCAAGTAAAGTTACTATTGGAGTACCAAATGATTATACTTAATGCTCAAAACTAGTCTTACTTATTTCCCCTTATTAATGAACATGGGAAAAGTAAAGTACTTAGTAAATGTAAAGAACTAAACTAAAGTAAATATATTAAAGAAATAAAAATTAAACTAAGGAAAATGACTTAGTGAAAACAAAGATTCTATACAATTGTTCAATACCACACTGTGGACATTCACTTCTAACTCTAACTCTATGTTACAAAAATAAACTATAAGAATTTCACTAAGTGTTGAATGAAAGTTTTTCATTTGATGTAACTAAGGGTTGGTATTTATAGTATTGACCAAGATCCTCTACATCTCATCAATAGTAACATATGCAAGGTTACGATGTTGTAGATATGATATCATAGATATGATATTGTGGCTTATGAAAAATAGGTTTTATTATAGCCCCACAACTAACTGGAAACTCATCCTTGAGTTGAAACAAAAGGAAGATTGAGTTCTTTTTAAATTTTTGAGGTGTACTCAGACTTTAACATGACTACTTGACTCTAAATGCTACATTGTGATTTGAGTGGTTTTTTACAAAATTATCATGCATTGCATGATGGACACACACATGAAAACAAAACAAAATAAAATAAAATGGTAAAGCTCAATGTAGCCTCATGTCCCTAGTGGTGGTGGCTCCTCCATTGGATTTTTTCATTTATCATTGGGCTTTTGAATTTGGTGTTTGTTGAGTAACACACAACGTTTCTTCTATTTTGATCTAGGATCATGTACTGTCTAGGAAAATTTTGTAATGTTTTAGTACTTTCCATGGCCATGGCAGGTGTTGAAACATCTTATTTTCTTTTATGTACCAAATTGCAAACTACCTTCTTTCTTCTTCAAAAACCTTAGTTCTTGATAATCTATCATTCTATGGGCTAGGTTTGTTGCTACATATTTTTGGTCTTGGTAGTTGAATTTTACTATTTTAAGTTAAGAGTTTGAAATATGCAATTTTTGTTGTGCATCCTTCTTGTTTACAAACTCTTTTTCATACATTGTGTATACTATAGCTATTTGCTATTCTAGCTTATTCCTTGGTTTACCTATTGTAAGCATGGCCAGATTAGCATACTGAAGCTTTGCTAATCCCACATACTCTATACGGTCTTCAATCTATAGGTTCTTGCTCTTGACTTAAGCTTGGTGGACATGGGAGAAGCTAGCCAAGATCGACTACCATTGAGGTGTTTGCATGATGATATAGCTAATTTTGACTTTAGCCAACTAGATTTATTTTTCATTAATTTTTTTGTACATGTCCACCTGGTTAAGCCTCTCATGCTTTTTAGCCTCATTTTTCCATGCACTAATCTTAATGGCTAACTACTGGTGGATTACACAAACTTCTTCCATTGATAGGATTATATTTTTTTCAGCCAATTTTCTCATATCTTGGTTGACCCATGTGAATTGTTCTCTAAGCTAATGGATGCTTTCCTCAAGAACATTCTTATGTTTCTCTATATTTGTTAGGATTATATTTTTTGTAGTAATCTTCTTGTTTTCTTCTTTAAGGTTAGTTAGTGTTTTGACAAGTGCATATGTCTATGCTTCTGTCATAGATGCATTCCATGTTTCTTTTTTTTTTCCATCTCCACTTGCATGTTCCTAGCTATTAGCTAGGTTACTTATTTAGTTTTGAATTGATCAAGCTAGTTTGGAACTATGTAATGTGTAGGATCTTTTCTTTTTGCTCTTAGGATTGCTAATTTAGCTTGCAACCCACACACTTCATTCTTAGCATGTTCAACTCCTTTTTCATTTATTACCAACTTATCCTATGTTGAAATTAGATTTGATTGGACTGTAGTGATATCACTAGGGATATCAAAGAGATTTTGCATTACTTGTCCTGTCTATAGCAGTCAATCTAGGATATCTTCATGTTTTGCTAAAGGCATGGACATATTGGCTAACATTTCAACATCTTTGGTTTTAGTAATATCTATTGGTGACACAATAGAAATATTAAATGATTCTTTTATATAATATGTGATCATCTCTACTTCTCCTATTACGTCTTGATGTTGCATTATCATTACTATGGCTCCTTCTCTTGTTCCTATCATGACTTGAAAAGATGCAATGTTCCTAGAGATTTGTTGTGCCTAGTCTTCATCTTTACTTTCCTATAAAGATACATGATCACTAGTAGGTTTTGTTGATATTACAAGCCTCATGGAATTATCTCTTACTCTATACATTGTAGATCCTTCTCTGTTTCCCTAACTTATGATTTTAGCAATCTATTGCAAACAACTTTAAAGATCAATAGTCTTATTATTTTTATGGAGCACTTCATTTGGATCTATCACTAGTTGGTGTTGACCCACTAGGTTCTACTTTCTCTTGTCTTGTTGCTGGAATGTTGTTGGCTAGTGTTGATCCTGCTGCTCCCTTAGTTCCTACTAACTTTTCTAGCTAATATTTCTGTGAAGGCAATGAACTAGACATCTTAGCATAAGATGCATTCTAGGCCTTGCGTAAGACATGATTTTTATAGCCCAAAATCCTAGCTTTCTTGCATAATATTTTGATAAGGTAAGGGAATGGAAATGTGAGTTTCCCTACCTTCTTCTCTTCAAACCTTCTTTGAATCTCTAGGGATAAAAGATAAGTCATGTTTGCATTAAATTTTCCCATGAGAATAACATTTCCTCTTATAGCATTGGTGGAAATTCTATTTACTCTTTTAGTAGGGAAAAGATGGAAAGTCTCGATTTTGAAATACATTTTCTCTTTAGGAGATAGTTTGCTATATTTTTTTTTTCCATATGCCCTTTGTAGCTATAGCTTCTTTGCTTCTGATATATATGCAATGTTTGCTTTGAAATTTGGAATGTTAAGTGCCTTGGCAATTTCTTTAACTCAAAAAGACACTGAGACTCCTTCAATTTTTACTGTGGCATCATCCTATTTATTTTTCCAAAATTGGTATAGTTCTTCTAGGTACCATTCTCCACTACATGATAGAGTTGGCTGTAGAGGTAAGACTTGTAGTTGTTCTTGGATGTTAGCAAGTGCAAATTCCATGAATAGTTGAAAGTTTTGTTCCACAATATCTATGGACATAATTGATTTTTCCTAGATGGCTTTGAGACATTTTGCTAATAGCATGAAGCACTATCCTTGCTCTAGAGTTGGTGGTGCTTCAGCCTCAGCTTGCATAGAGTGTTTGATTGTGGGTGTTTATTGATGGATACTAAGCCTCCTAATCCATTTATGAGGTTTATTCTCTAGCTTATTCTCTACCTCTGCCTCTCGATCTTTTGCTTTCTTGTTGCAAGGGTCCTTTTTCTATAGGTCTCTTGGGAGCTATCTGTAATCACAAAGGATTTGTTTAGATTACCTAAGGATTTTAAACAAGTCTTTAATGGTTTATGGTCCTCTCTTAGGTCCTTGGTTTTGATCCATTTTATATTCTTATTATTACTTATAACTCTTATTATGATTATAGAGTTAGAAAAATTTCAAAAAGAAACCCTTATTAGTTGTACTTTTAATTTTCAAGACTTCTCAAAGTTATTATTTTCTTGTTTATTGTGTAATTGGATGATTGGATAGGAGAATTAGTTAGGTTTATTAGCTTTTATTTAGTTAATTAATCAAAACATGATTAGTTGTTCTTATTCTTACCTTTAATAAACTCTTCCAGCATTAGAGAAATTTAACCCAATTTGACATATTTACCCTTAACATACTCTTTCAACGTTAAAAAAATTTGATCCAATTTAACTTATTTATGTGCAACACTCTTTCCCATAACTAAGTCGGTCACTTCGTGAAAAAAATGTTTAAAAATCATGCAAATCAGAGCTATGGTAAGGGAGTTATGATGCTTGGAAGTTTGGCTACTAGAGGATTAGAAAAATAGCATGAATTCCTCTTACTAGAAATGGGAAAAATGAAAAAATTTCTAACTCTCATATATATATATATATATATATACATAGACACACACACACACACACAACATCATAGTTGTGATGTATTAAGACCTAATACAATGTAGCTATGATGTTATGATCAAATTTTTTTGGATTTTGAGTAATTTTTGGTGGAAAAATTGGGATAAATGGATAATTTGAAGTATATGGAGGTGGTTTGAAGGATGTTTGATCATGGATTATACTCAGAATATGAGTATTTCGGTAGTGAAAGTTTGTGAAAGAAGCAATCTTTGGCAAAGACAGCTAATGAGATATATGGGAGATGGTTGTAGGAATTGCCAAAATTATGATCAGTTATGTGGATGTAGGAAAGTAAAAATTAGTGATTTAAGTGCTTTGAAGGCACAAGATGATGTGGAATTGACCTTCAAGTATGAAGTACAAGAGTTATACAAGTGGGCCCTCTCTAAAGTAGGCTTCATCAAATAGTGCCCTTGTATAACCACACCTACAAATGTCTATAGCCACTATAGGTAATGATTATGAAACATACTTGTCTTGCAAAACACACATGTTAGTATTTATTGAATGAGAAAATAACACTATATTATATGAAACCATTGAATTATGATGATATATAATAGTGAGGTGGAATGGAAGTAGAAAGGATTTTAGAAATTAGGATATGAGGTGTATTACCATAGGCTTAATGGATTCTTTTATGTGATATGTATTTAAAGTAATCATTAGCCTTTCCACCCAAGATCCAAACCAAGTCCATACCACTTAGAAATGACATCACATTGCAACATCCCAAAGTAAGAATCACAAGACTACCACTATTGCAAGAAGTATTAACACTTGGCAATAAAGTTTAAGGAAGAATTTTATTAATAGAATACTTTATTTTTTAAATTTTTGAGTAGCCTCCTTCAAGCATGGGTAACATCTTTCCAGTGACATGGTGAGGTAGCACTTATTTTAGACATACTTTCATTTTTCAATAGTACTCAAGTAAAGAATATAATTGAACATTAGGATAAAACTTATAGTAGTATCCATAGAGAATCCAAAAATTTCCTTGATGTCACATCCTTTTAATTCCCATAGGCATAATGGTCACAAGTTTATTTTAGATTTATTGAGAAGAGAATGTCATTATGGCCATGGTAAGAATCTCTTATTATTCGAAATGAGTGGATGAATGATGTGATTTGATTGTATATAGAATTAGTCTTTCAATAATTTTATAATATAGGGCAATATTCACATTATTGGCACTACATCTTGTTTTATTCCTTATCTCTTTATTAGAAAATTCAACCAAAATATATACAAACAAGATGATGCAAAATCATAGAAAAAAACAATAAGAACTGAAAAAGATATCAAGGAAGAAAAAATGATTAGGAAATATAAAAATTTTAATATAATGCTAAAAATATTAGAGAATATGAAAGATTGGCAAAAAAATGTGAAAAGCATAACAAAAAATTGCAAACCAAAAATTAAAAAATAATTAAAAAAAGTCAAAATGTACTTATCAGTTTTTGATTCAAGATAAGGTATCTCCCCCATGTTTAAACTCATGGGTGTGTATTTGGAAAATGGACCCTAGATCTCTAGGATCATACACTCTAGGCTTCCATTATATCATCCTTATTGATTTAGATTTTCATTTATTATTCCATGTGACATTGATGATAATCAAGTTTTGGTCTTTTGGGGATACATATTCTGTTGGACTAGATGGTATTCTTATTTCAAAAGATCCAACTATGTTTTCTTATTTATTCTTAATATTAGGTTTTAAGTCTTCATGTCTCCTACTTGTTGTTGGCATATGATCATGATTTAGGATTTCTTTTTGTAAGTTCTTAATTTGGGTTATTTTCTTGAGGTAGAAGTTAATAAGTGAATTGGATGTTTCCATGCATGTTTTGGGTAGTTTTATGTTTTCATCTCTTAACCATTAGGTATCATTTGATTTAGTGGTTACTATGTATTTTTGGATACACATTTTTTCTTCACATTTTTTGTGGGTTGGTGTAAGGATTGTGTAGACATTATAAAGTTTTGGTCCACAACTACATCCTTCTTCATCATAAGTAATGTAAAATTGTGTACATTTGTATGGCTCTATGCACATCTTCCTTGGATATTTTCAAAGATAATTCTCTCATTTATAACTTAGCATCTACACTACTAAGCCATGCTCTTCACATAATTATAAGAAAGTCCCTATTGTCATTCTTCACATTGATCATAAGAAAGTTTGCTAGATAAGACCATCCATCGATAGTGGGCACCACATCTTCTATCTATTCCAAATGGATGGTGATTGATTAATCTACAAGCTCTAGTCTTATGTTTCACTTCTTTAATGGTGGTAGGTTCCATGCCTTGTCCATTTCTTGAAATATAAAGCTAACTCTAGAACTTGAGTCTAGTAGAGCTTTGCATAGTGAATTTCTAGCAATTTGAAAATAAATTAGAGGGCTTCCAAGATCTATTCTTTTCTTAAGAATATTTTCTACTTTGATTCAATTCAATACCATATTAGTTAGCATGACAATTGTGAATTTCTAATTTGGTTGTTATGGAAGCATGATGTTTGTCATAGAAGAAACATGAATGGATGAAGTTCCTACTCTACTAGCCTTTTCTGGACTTGTTATAAAGAAAGAATGTTTCCTAGATTTTCATTTACTATCACTATTATGATATTCTCTATATATAATTATTGCCCTAATAACACTTTTTTGCTATGGTTGTGATGGTAGTTATCCTTGCATTACTAGTGGTAGCATTGGTAGTAGAGAGTTAGAAGTTGCATTGATGAACTAGATGTGGGTTTATGTGCATAAGAATTAGGATCCATTCATGGAGTAGTGGGTATATGATATTTTAGTGGATAGTAGTGAGAGGAGGTATGGATTGAAGAATTTTCTAGAGAGATGAGATGTTGAATGTAATATTCATAAGGATCTAGTTGCCTATATAGATATTGTTACCTTGCGGTGACATTCCCCACGCTTGTGGTTGTTGCCATTACTATTGGTATTATTCCTAGGGTTGAGGATAGTTTCACTTGGATAATATAATGGTTGGTAAGGCTGTTAGGGATTACCTTGTGGATAAGATAACCTTATAGGCATCTATTTTGTGACAAATCTTAGATTCAGTACATATGCCTCAAACTCTTGTAAGTGGGCCATAGTAGGACAACATTCCTTAGCATGTTCATACTAGCATACTTCACATCCTTCCTCATCTTTTGACCTAGATTTAGTTACTTCTTCCACTATAGAAACCTTTCCTTTATTTATGTATTATTCTAGCTCATTGTCTCTTCTTTTCTTCTTATCTTTGCCTTGGTGTAGGGCTTGTTTAGTCTTCTCTTCTACTATATTCAATGTTGTTGAAAATTTTTCATCCATAGAATCCCACATGTTTTATACCTTAGTCATAATGTCATTGATTGATTTTTGGATGGGTAGTGTTTTTTATAGATTGTATTCTCCAAAGTTTTCTCTTCTGGTTTTTTTCATATTCTCACATCCTTTTTCCTTATTGCTAGATCTTGATCGTACTATTTAGCCGATTCTCTTTTCTTTAATTCTTCTTTCTTCTTGGCCACTTGGTCTATTAGTATTTGAATTTGATGGACTATCATTTTAGATAACATGACTTAGGCATATACCACAAGAGTTTCTCTAGTCTTGTTCTTTAGCCCATTGATGATATGCCTAAGTTGTTCCCGTTGATAAAATCCATGATCTAGGCATCTATGTAGTAATGGATAATATCTACCCATTACGGTATCAAGGGATTCATATATTCCTTATTTCCATCATTGAATTTGTTTTTTTTTTAAAATCAAACACTCTAGAATAGGTTTGATATTTATCATTAAAAAGCTCCAACGTGGTACTCCATCTTTAGATTTTTTCTAGTTCTATGGATTGATACTAGTTCTATGCCTCCTTGATGAGTGTTATGGGAAATATCTTTAAATTCTACCAATCATTCTCAATGTTTTGGAGGGAACAAGAATCATGAAATGCTTGGATGTAGTGTTGTGGATCTACATTGTATCCACCTTCGAACTTTGGAGTGTTGTTCATATCTAGTTTCTTGATGTGACTATTCCTTACATGTTTGGTAGGGATATACGCTACTACTCTTATATTAATCATATTACGAGTGGTTATAAAGGGGTTCTTCATAATCACTGGGTTCATAGAATCTATTGTAGTTATGACCCCTTCACTGCTCATAATGCTCTCTTTCTTTGTGTCTAATCCTATCTCTTATTCTTTTGTAATTATCCTCTTCTTTATTGGGATGTTTTCTTCGATGCTCATGTCTCTCAGGATCCCTTTGTCTTTTCCTATCATGATCCATCATTCTTCTTTCTTTCTATTAATAGTTTTTAGATGAGTGTGAAGAAGAGGAGGAAGAAGTTGGAGAATGGTGCCAGTTAGTTCTCCTTCTATGACTTCTTGATTCATCCCTTTTTAACTCAATGGAGGTTCAAGGCCTTGGATTCCTCCTATGTCTGGAGTCTTCCTTATCTCCTTTGGATGTTTTCATAAGAGATGAATGTGATTGTATCTTGATGGGATATTTGATATGGATAATTGGCGTTCGAGATTCAGATCCATGGGATTGATAAAATTTCTTTATATGGGATATTGCATCAACTCTTTTCTTTAGGACAATTGTCTGTGGCACTTTCTTTCCTTTAATAAGCTTATGCCTAGTTTTCATAGTAGCATCCCTTCTTATTTTAGGCTCTATTGGTTGGTATGGTTGGGTCATGTGCTTTGTATTATGATATCCTTCCTGTACATGACTAAGGTTTGACTGTATGAGGAATGCTTGTAACATTGTTGGTGTAGAATGTTCTAGAGGAAAAATAATGTTTTCATGTAAATCTTTTCACCTTATCTATTTATCCTAGTGAAAGCTAAATATAAAATTAAGGTGATATGTAATATGGATTAGTATGAGCATAAGATATTCTAGTTTGCATAGATGCACTCTAATCTTCTTCATCATATTCTTTGTCATGGTTCTTAGGAATTTCATTGGTAGGTGGTGATTTTTCCTTATGTGTAGAAGCCATGTTGTGTTTTTGATTCTTTTAAGTATGCGTGTATGTTAAAAAACTAATTCAAGTGTGAAAGATAAAATTTGTAATTCTTAGTACAATGAACTCTATAAAATCAACTAATAAGAAAACATTGACACATTCCCAGTAATGATGCTAGTGATGAGAGGCTGGGTATTCCAACACTCCACCATACAAGTCACAAGTGCACACACATCACTAGATCGTAATCTTTGGATGGACAATGTAAATTTTCTAGTGGTTGATAGTTGGTTTGCAATCAATGTCTTCTCACTTTGAGTTAGTGAAGTGCAAGTTCTATGGTTTAACTTTTAGTGAGGCATATGATATTATGATGTTGTGGGATCCAATTAATCCTAACTTCTTCCATAATGAAAATGAGAATAAAATCTAAATCTAGGTGATAACTGAAATATAAATATATTTTAGCTTATGGCAGTACGCATCTATTTTTGGCTTGCCATACATGCTTTGGGCTCATGTAACTATTACTGGGATTACCAAGTGAATTTACTACTGAGAAAATTAAGTGAAGTCACTACTGGGTTACCAAATGATTACACTTAATGCTTGAAACTAGTCGTACTTATTTCACCTTACTAATGAATATGGAAAAGGTAAAGTACTTAGGAAATGTAAAGAACTAAATTGAAGTAAACATATTAAGAAAATAAAAATTAAACTAAATAAGGAAAATGGCTACATAGAAATAAAAAAACTTAGTGTAATGTTGCAATGGTAAGAAAAAATCTTGATCTTTATTTCTAGCTATGAATTATGTCTAAGTATGATCCACTTAAACAAAGATTCTGTATAACTATTCAACACCACACTATGGGCATTTACTTCTAACTCTAACTCTAAGTTACAAAAAAAACAAAAAACTACAAGAATTTGGCTAAGTGTTGAATGAAAGTTATTCATTTAAAATGACCAAGGGTTGGTATTTATAATGTTGACCATGACCCTCTACATCACATCAACAATGATGTATGCAAGGTTGCCATGTTTTAGATATGATATCATAGATACAATATTGTGGCTTATGAAAAAAAGTTTTATTAGAGAGTATGATAAGGTTGTGGGTTTAGCTAATTAGCATTATTATAATAAATTTTATGATGATATATGATGACTTAGTATATGTGATTTATGATGTTCCATTTATGATTAGATGACAAGATTATACACATTAATCTTATGTGGTGTATTAGACAGGTCTTTTGACTAGCAGGGATGAAGTATTGGGTATAAGAGTAGTAGCCTGATATGTGTTTATAATTTATGTATGGCATTTAACATTTATGCATATGAGATATGTGGCTTTGCTTGATGATGCTAGGTTTTGTATTCTACATGTGGATGTGTGATATGTTTGATGTGGATTTCCAAGGTTTAATTGGATTTTGGATGTGGAGCTCCTATGTGTGAATTATGTAAACTTATTTTCTATGTGGGTGATGAGTGGGGAGGTACCCCTACACTCATTCATATGAATACGAGCATTCATGCATGATCTGGTTGAACTCCATGGATAGGCTAGTTGTGGTATCTAGATCATTACATGTTGATTGTAGTTCGTTGTCTTCCCACATGGACTAGTATTTGCTTTGTCAAATATGGTTTAGTCCAGAGTGAGGCGTATGATATGATCCTAAACTAATGCTACTCCTAGAGACAATGGAAAATAATCTTGATTAAACTAATGAGTAATAGGAAATGAAGTCTAAACTAACCTAAGTGTGATGAGCATCTGTTCCTTAATCATCCGTACACATCTTGGACCTCGTGCACAACTACTACTGGGATTACCAAGCGTAGATCCTAGGTACACTACTGGGTTACTAAGTAGTCACACTTAAATGCTCGTGATTAAGTTGTACTCATTCCACAGTTAACAACAAGAATAGTAAATGATGGTAAAGAAATATTAACTAAGAAAGCAATAAATAAAAATAATAATTAATGATAATAATTAAATAATTAAAACTAAGTGAATGCTGCAATGATGAAGTAATCTCAATCTTTATTGTCGATCATGTGCATGTCCAAGTACATGACACTTGAATAAAGGTTTCATACAATTACAAGCATCACACTACGAGCATGCATTTGGGAAAATAATCTAACTCCTACGGAAACAAACTACAAGAGTCTAGCTACAATTAACTTAAAAGATGCCTAGGTGTGGCGGAGTGCCACTTATTTATAGGCTAGAATAGACATTGCATAAATAGGGCTACGTATACATAGTGGGGTTAGTATATGGGGCCTAGTATATAGGGCCATGTATACGGGGCCTAGTATATGCAGTCCCCGAAAACCATGATTCATCATATCCCCACGACTGAATAACAACTCGTCCTCGAGTCAAAGAAAGTGAGGAACAAGATCAATTGATTACACAGTGGATAGGTATGGGATTATTAACTGACTAGGAATTTATTCATGCTGCAATGGAGAATTAAACATAATTTGGACATAGACACAGAAGAAAAAACTTTTGGAACTCATGGGGTTTTTAGTAGTGGTGGCTCCTCCATGGGTGTCTTTCCTTTGTTCTACGTGCTAGGCTTCTGAGATTGATATCATTGAAGAAGCATCTGATGTTGCTCCTCATCTATTTGAGGATTATGAGTTGTTCATGCTGATGTTCCAATGTTTAATGAGGTCGGCATTTTTCATGGGCATAGTAGCTACGAGAACACTTGATTGGCCTTGACATGCATGTTGCTAATAGCCATCATTCCTCTTCATAGGCTTGGGCCTTGACCTCTCCTCCTTTTTCTTGGATAGATTATGTAATAATAGAAGTTCCATGATGGATATTGAATGATTGTGCCTTCTTCTCTGCATGTTTTACATGAGGTCCTTGGCCTCTGTCTTTCCCAGGTCGTTTGGTTGCACCTTGAGAAGGTCCTCCTTGTTGTCTTCTTTTAAGGACCATCTATAAGCACACAAAGATAAATTGTTAGTAAGGTTAATGAAAAAATTTCAATGATTTCATACCTTACTCATTGCCTTTAATAAATGTTGAATTATTTACTTAGTGTGATTTTAGAGTTAGAAATTTTTCAAGGAAGTTGCCCTAAAAGTTTAATGTCAGACCTGGTTTTGAGGAACGTTTGATAAAATGATGACAAAAAAAAGAATAAATTTGGCAATGAAGTACTCAAAGGGTATAAGATAATGTGGTGGTATGCAACAAGTACAAATTTCAAAATTCATGCAAGTGGATCCTCCCCAAAGTAGGTTCCAACCTATATGCCCTTGCGTAACCACACTTGAAGATATCCATAGGCACTAGAAGGGTTAAATGTAATCTATATCGATGCAATAAAACACACACATGTTGATACCACCATGATGAGGTATGAATTCAATGCTATACAAGACATGAGTCACAAATACATGAATAGAGAGATGGAATGAATTAGAGAAGGGATTGCAGAGATTGGGACATGAGGTAACTGACTCAGGCCACAATGAATCTTGAGTGTAGGGCATGATTAATGTGTCATTAGCCTATCATTCCAAAACGAAGACCAAGTACATTCCTCTGATCAGTGACATCGCATCATTTCATCTAATGATGGACAACCATAAGAGCACCATGATAGCAAGGCATACAATCACTTGGCATTTTGTGAAAGGGAGGAGTGACTTGGAATTTCTTTGCAGCATACTTTTTGTTTGGCCGCTTTAGCAAGCTTACTTTTTCTTTTTTTTTTTGTTTTGTGCCTTTATTACTCTTACTCCCATTTTTCATTAGATCTACAAGGATCTTAGTACAACCAAGCTACATGATAGCACCAATAGATGTCACCAAAGAGAATCCACAAGTTCCCTTGATGTCAGACCCTAGCCATTCCCTCTTAGTCCATCATTTTTCACTCTAGGCATAATGAGCAAAAAATTACTTTTAAGTTTCATGGTTACAAGAATATCATAGTGCCCAGAGTAGAACCTCTTATTAATAGAATGGTTGGGTGGATGTGATGGACTTGCTGTTCAAATAATTAGTCACCCGAGACTTAATAGCATAGAATAACACCTCAACCAACAAGCCACATGAGTGTTTCATTCATAGATGAGATTACTTATAAAAATATAGAAAGAAAAAAAGATAAAAAAATAAATTAAAAGGTGAAAAACTAGAAAACAAAAAGCTAAAAAATTAAAGAAACAGAAAAATATTTATTAATTCTGTGTTGTTAGAATGGAGGATTTACCCCATAGCTAAATAATTGAGCATGGCTAGAATTAATAAATGGAAGGTGGGGATCCTTGCATGTTGGAAATATTGGGACCTAGTCATACTTACCCCATTGGGATTCACACACTTGATTAGAGTTGACATAGTGGGGCAAGTTATAAGATGTGGTTAATTTATAAAGAGTTGACCCACTATGGTACTTGCAACCTTAAGATTTTATGCAAGGATCAACATGTCTCCCCATGTGGAAATATTCATTGGGCCCCATGGTGGTTGGAGTGTTGATTGGTGGCCCAGATAGAGTAATATGAGGTGTTGTGTTCGAAGAGGAAGATGCACCATAGTGTTGGATTTGTGCTAAGTTGGCGGATGTAGTGGTTTCTGAACTGTGGTGTCCCTTTTGATGGTTAAGTCTAAAGAACAGACACCTTCGATGTTGTGAATGACCTCCACTACTGTTGACAATAGCAGCACAAGTAACATTTGTAGATTGGTGTTGTGGTGCAAAATCTTCTAGCATAGTTGGTGGTGATGTAGAAGGGGGTGAAGTATGAGAATATTGAGGTTGAGGAGAAGTGTAAGGCACATGAGGTGGTGATCTTGTTGGAGAGGACATGGGTGGATAGTACTTAGGAGAATTATAATGATGAGGTGAGGTAGAGGATGGTAATCCCGTTGGAAAAATAGGGTGTTGAACATAATAAGAATTTGGTGTTGGGACATACAAAGGGTATGGTCTAGTTGGTGGTGGCCTCCCCCATGACTGAGGTTTTTGCCACTATGGTTGAACCTGATATTTCTGTACGACATATGGATGTAACATTCCTCCCCAATGCTCATGTAAATGTGACAAAACTCGACATTGGCCTTTGGGGTGATTGTACAGACAGACATTACATTGATACGAATGATTGGCAGTTGAGTTCTTATCCTTATTCTCTTCTACCCTTTTTTTTATTGTTGTGTGGTTTCCTGTCCAGTTTCTCAATTTGGCATAGTTCTTCCTCTAATAAAATTGGCATATTCTCCACATCTTTCATGTACCCATTCTATCATCTTATTGATATTTGCCTCAATTTCATTTAGTGATTGTAGGACTGGCAAAGATGATTCCACCACCTTAAAGTGAGTTGATTTCTCCTCTTCATGATTATGGACCCTTGTTAAGTTGAGATTTTGGTCCTGTTAAGAACCTTCAACATTCTCCCATTTAGTTATTTCTCCTTCTTCTTTTGCTATCCACTTAATAAGCTCTTGGAGTTGATGGGTTCGTAGCTCATATATTTGACCTTGGGCGTACATCCCTAGGGTTTCCCTTGTTTCATTATGGAGCCCATATATGATATGGTACATTAGCCTCTCCTCAGAGAACCCATGGACTAGGAAGTTGTTTAATAGTGCATAATATCTTTCTAAGGCCATGTTCAAGGGTTCATGTTGTGCTTGTTTCCATTCTTGGATTTGTCTCCTCAAGACTGACACTCTCACATAGGTTTGATATCTTTTGTTAAAAAGTTCTACCATTGTCAATCAACATCAAATTGATTTTGGTTTTAACAACCTATACCATACTTTTGCTTGGCCAACAAGTTTCAGAGGAAAAAGCTTAAGTTTTTTCCACCCATTATCAATATTGTTCCATGTATAGGCATCATAGAAGGCTTGTAAATGTTATTGCGGATTTGAATCATAGCCTCCTGAAAACTTGGGAAAGTTGTTTAGATCAAGCATGGGTAGACAAATTTCCTTACGATGCCTATGGGCTATTCGAATAGCCTCTTATATTTCCATTAAGCTTGTAGTGGCTAGTAGGGGTTCATCATCACTAGGTATGTTATGCAATTGTGAGTTGGGATGATGTTGTTTGCATTGATGCTCATAAGAGACCCTTATGTCAAATTGGGTACTCCAAACTTCATCTTCATTATCATATAATTTGTTGGTTCTCCAATGAGTTGCTCTACTAGTTGTTGCATTTTCATAGTCTTATGAGAGAGACATGGTTGTGAACTATGTGTGACTTAATTGAATTTTAATTTAATTTCTTTTCTAAAGGATATATCATTAATACTTGTTACAACTATCTTGTATGATATAACTAATCTAGATAACTAGTACCATCCCTAGCAACAACACCAATGATGAGTGGGGAGGTATCCCTACACTCAACCATACAAATACGAGTGTTCACACACGATCCGGTCGAACCCTGTGGACAGGCTAGTTGTGGTATCTAGATTGTTATAGGTTGATCGCAGTTCGCTATCTTCCCACCTGGACTAGTATTTGCTTTGTCACATATGGTTTAGTTCAGAGTGAGGCGTATGATATGATCCTAAACTAACGCTACTCCTAGAGACAATGGAAAATAATATTGATTAAACTAATGAGTAATAGGAAATGAAGTCTAAACTAACCTAAGTGCAATGAGCATTCATTCCTTAATCATCCATACACATCTTGGACCTCATGCATGACTACTACTAGGATTACCAAGCGTAGATCTTAGGTACGCTACTAGGTTACCAAGTAGTTACACTTAAATGCTCGTGATTAAGTCATACTCATTCCACAGTTAACAACAAGAATAGTAAATGATGGTAAAGAAATATTAACTAAGAAAATAATAAATAACAATAATAATTAATGATAATAATTAAATAATTAAAACTAAGTGAATGCTGCAATGATGAAGTCATCTCGATCTTTATTGCCAATCATTTGCATGTCCAAGTACGTCACACTCGAATAAAGGTTTCATACAATTACAAGCATCACACTGCGGGCATGCACTTGGGAAAATAATCTAACTCCTACGGAAACAAACTACAAGATTCTAGCTACAATTAACTCAAAAGATGCCTAGGTGTGGCGAAGGGCCACTTATTTATAGGCTAGAATAGACGTTGCGTAAACGGGGCTATGTATATGGGGCCTAGTATACACAGTGGGCTTAGTATATGGGGCTACGTATATAAGGTTGCATATATAGGGCCTAGTACACATAGTCCCCAAAAACCATGATTCATCAGTGGGTCTAGAGAATTAGTTGGATATGAAAAAGAGTGTTTGAGATTATAAAAATATCCTAGAGTATGTTTTAATATATTTTATATTTTATAAACATTAAAAGGACATTCTCTTCCTTTGTATTATTAATTGTTTATTTTCTTTGCTTGAATCTATCTCAAGCTTGTAACTATCATTACTTTCTTCTTATACATTTTTGAGCCTATAGGAATTTTTGGAAGCTAATTTAGGGCTTGTTGCTATTTCTTGTACTCATGGTTGGGGGCTAGTTGGTTTGGGATAGAGTTTTTTTTTATGTTTTAAGTTTTCTATAGTCATTTTGGATTTTTTTGAACTTTTGTTGTGATTGGTGGATTTTCTTTATCTCTTTCCTATTTCTTTCAATAGATTTATGTGTATACATGTGTATGAGATCTTTGGGATGAAGTGAGAGATTTGAATACTTGCGTTATCATTAGAACATGATTTTACCCATATAATGTGATGATTTATTTATGTTCTATTTCAAGCTAATGTTGAATTATGATAGAGCAATATGAGGTCTATTTGGTGGTTGTAGGAATCCATTTTAGTGCTTCATTATGTTGCTAATATGGGTCAAGATTCTTTTCTTGAGTGGCTTAATTTTTTTGTTATTTTTGATATTCAAGGTTTGGTATCTTGTGCAAATTGTGGGTTTTAGTTAACTTACAATTAGGATGCAATATCTAGTTAGATATTTTTGAGTAGATCACAAGTCATGGTTAGCTTGCAATCTAATCATGATAGAAGTTTTTATGCACAATGGATTATAATAACCCTGCAGTACAATCATGATAGAGGTTTGCATGTAACATAAATTATAGTGATTCCATGACTAAGTTTTAGTGAACCTTAGATGAAAAATGTATGAACATGAATTGTAGTTCACTCATAGTGGTGATAATGATCCCACCACAAGTTATGATATGTGACTAGGCAAGAATAATTAGTCATTGTTTTATATTACTGAGTTTGTTGTAAGTCACAGTGGCACTCATAGTAGTAGCCATGACCCCACTACGAGTTTCAATCTAAAAGAAGGTGTAAATTGTGAGTTATGGTCAAATTGTGGTTAGGTCATGTTTTCCTAGAAATATAAGAGTAAGATTGTAAAGCTTAGTTCAATTATGCATATGATGATTTGTAATATTATGTGGTAGTTGCATGATGTGTTGATGATTGTGGATGATGTTTGTGACATGGATATGGAACTATGTGCCATGTATCAATTGGTACATTCAATCTTGACATCCTTATGTTGGGGCCTATTCTTAAGGCCTTTTCATGCATTTGATGTGTTGTGAATGATTTTACCTTTGCCACTAGTCATTGGTTTACTAGCTTTTGATATTATGTGTTATGTATGTGAAGTGATATGTGAGGTTGTATAGCATAGGTTATTATGACTACTAGTTTTGTGCATATATGTGTATTGGATATTGGTACTTGTAGATTATTGAGGCTTAAGCTATTCTATTATGGATTTCAATTAATTATGTATTTGGGATACACTATTTACATTGAGTCTTGAGGCTTAAGCTATCCTAGTGTGGATTCTAGTTAATTATGTATTTGGGATACACTATTTACATTGAGTCTTGTAGCACATGCTAGATATGATTCATTGGTAGGTGGAGCTAGCATGAGGTGTGTGGACTAGTTGATGATGAAACACCCTTGACAATTGAGATTTAATTTTCACTATGATGCATTAATAAAGCTCTTGTCTTAGCCTCATCTTAAGAGTGTAAGGGTATAGACTATGTATATATTATGTTTTAGAGTAGGTTATATGGCATGATGATCTAGTTTCTACTCATGTATTTGTAAGATTATTATGATATTTTCTTATGTCAAAATTTTCCTTTCATTGCATTATTGGAGTAACTTTGTAGATCATTTTGATTTTCTAATTGTTAGATGATTCTAAGCATAGTGTAGGTATGTTAGGTAGGATGTTATAATTTATTTCTAATTGAACTTAATCTTTCTAGTTTGTGAGAGGAAGTCATATTAACAACTAATCGTATGTGATTTCAATAATATAATAGTAATACAATGAATAAAACTTTTTATTAACCACTACAACAATCATGTATAGTCACTACTACTATAAACACCTAATGTATTCTTTAGCAATCGTGCTACTGATGTGTGACAAGCATATCCAACATTGAATCATATAAGTCTAAAAGCATCAATAGACAATGTTGTAATATGTGAAAGGAATATGTTGACCATCTAGAAGTAGTGTGGGTTGATTAGAGGTCACTCTCTTCCTAGTCACATTTATGGTGGTCTTGAATTGTATAGTTAAATATGACCACAACATATGATCAATGACGTTGTTTGATTCATATTGATTAAAAATATAAAATAATCTATACTAATGATAACTATAATGACAATTGAAAGTAAAATCTTAAAATATCTAGGATGATGAGTGTTTTCTTCGTTAACATTCCATCACGTTCTTAGATTTATAAACAACTATTGGGAAAACCAAGATCTTGATGCTCAAGTTAATTGTAATTAATGGTCAAGATCTTGATGAGTTTATTTTGCAATAAATAATGCAAAATAAAATGTAAATATCATGATAAATAGCATTAATAAATTACGATGAAAGTAAATCTAATCTAATTTAAAGTGTTGCAATGTGAATGAATTGATTTGGATCTGTATTTTCATTCATGGATACATCTAAGCATAACTACTTGAATAATGACTTTGGAAAATTGACTTAGAAAAATGCTACAAGCACATGTTGACTACTACGAATTAAAAAATCAAACTAACAAAGTTTTTCTACTTCTAACTAAAACTAACTAACTTTTGCTATTTTAATGGATATATCTATAGGCATGAGTTAGCACTGTGTTAGCGCATTTGTGTCAACATAAATAGAACTAAGTCAACACATATGTATTAACACAATGTTTGAAAGTTGATTTTATTAATTCTAAGAAAAGTTCTATGCTTGCCTATCCTAGCAAAACATTAGCTTAGCATTAAGATTTCTGACATAGGATATTTGATGTTTCATCAATCAGGATTAGTATTATTTGTAGCATAGGCAAGCAATTGCAATCCTAGCATAGGTTGTAATAAGTTGCAGTTTGGTTCTGTAAGTAGTTGTGAGTCACAATTTACTACAGTATGTCCAAATTATGATATTTATGTGTTTTCTTTGAGTTAGGTAATAAGTTGCAATTCACTACAAGTTGTAGTGAATTGTAGTCTAAAAATAGCTTATCATAATAGGGTTGTAGCCAATTGAGAAATAGAGGTGAAAATATTATGCTTTTTACTAGTGTGCATGAGTGTAGTTATAGTTTGGTTACAAGAAGGCTACTATGATAGAGCTATGAGTAGCAATTACTTATAGTCGTAGTAAACATTATTTTAAGGAAAAGGTATAATTTTAAGGCATCCCAATAGTTGAGAAAGGTAAAGAGATATTTGAAAAAACTATAAAAGGATAGATGACTCTAGAGAATGTGGATAAGCTTATTCTATGCCTAAGAGAATGAGGAGGAGATCTACTTGAACATTGAGAAAGTGTGATCATCCTTTGATGGTTAATCTTGTATTATGAGAGGATGGAATAGTTTTTTTGATTGATTGTCTATCCTTGGAAGTGTGTTTACTTTCTTTGTATATTATAATCATTTTTTAAGAAAGAATAAAGTTCTCCATTTCCTTTCTTATTCAATTAACGAATTATGTTGGTTCTTTGTGCTTGAGTGAGGTTGGATTGTGGAATCCAAGGGAGCTTCTCATTAGATTGTTATAAGAGAATTGGTTTTGAAGATAATTCAAATCAAGTGAAGAATCCTCACCTTAAATATAAGAAATCATTATTCATATTATAATTTTGGTTTGAAATCTCAATTATTATTATTTCCATACTCCTTAGGAATTGGAAAACTCCTTTAATCTACAAGTTGGTCATATTTTTAAAAGACTTGAGAAGTAGTTGTGGAATGGGATGTTCATTTTCTTTTCATAGCTAGGATTTGAACATCTTAAACTACTTTGTACTAGGGTTTGAGTAATCCTTATTTCTTTACTCTTGAATCTTGTTGATCTTTCATATATTCTTGTAGAATTTTATTAATTTTATATTTTAGGTTAATTTTCATCATGGCTCTAAAGAAGAAGAAAATTCAAGCTTTGATTAAATACATGAAATACATGAGAAATGATTTCAAGTTCATTGTTAAAAAACTCAAAAATTTGAAAGAAAAAATGGACTTACTTCTTCACAAATGGTATATAAGCAAGGGAACAACTCAATATATTCTTCACTAAAGGCATTTCAAGACATTCACTCATGCCTCCTCTTGAATATGATATTCCAATTAAGAATAAATATTTTGAAGAGAATGAAGAACAAGATGATGATATTTTTCATGCTTGAAGTGTTGAGAACAAGTCTAAAAGGTTCATCTTTCCAATGAAGGGGAAGAAGGAACTTTCTTATAAGTGTTAAAGAAATTAAGGTGAAGGAATTGAGCTTGCTTATGGTAAAACATTTCATCATGCTTCTAGATTTCCTCATGTTGAAGTTAAAGCATTTAATAGAATAGAAGGTACCAAATCTTTGCACTCTTGGCTTAAGATAAATAACAAATATTTTAAGCTTGGGGATGTTGAAGATTATCAAAAGATATCTAATGAGTAGAGAGAGTTTCCAACACCAAACCATACAATCCACAAACATATATAAGTGAAGAGATCATAATTCATGGCTGGGATAATATCATATGCTAATTCATTGATAATGAGTCCATGATTAGTATCTTCCTACCAGAGCTAGCAAAAATCATAGTGTATGGTTTAATGCTTAGTAAGGTATATGATCGATTGATGTTGAATAGCTCTTAATGTGCTAAAGAGAAATATAGTAAAATAAATATAAATTCTATGAATTAAGAATAATGAAAATAGAATATTGAACTAGCCTACAACAATAAGTATTTGTTCCTAACTTATTGGACATGTCCTAGGCTAGTATAATCACCACTAGGATTATCAAGTGACTTACTACTAAGAAAATTAAGATAAGGCACTACTGCTACTTTTGATAGCTGGAATGCATCTCAGAATGATCTTATTTTCTCTTCTTTACTCTTGGGATCACTATTTGTCGATGTATTGTTACCTAGAGTTACTAGCATTGGTACATTTCAAGAGCAAGGAAAAGTAGGAAACATCTCCTTGGCATTGATGAGCCAGGTGGCAAATTGGTTGCATTCCATATCAAATGCCTTAACTATGTTTTTCAACTTCTAGTGATCTATGATTCTCTTGTCCAAGTTCTCTATGACTGATCATTGATCTTTGAATTTAACCTAGAGAACCTTAACCTCTACATTCACAATTTTCAACTATTATTATATCTCTTTATGGAGCTTAAACTCACCTTTACTCATGAAGTATAAGCTAGCCATTTGCTTCTTAAATTTTGATCAAGGTATTCTAGCTGTGAACATCACTAGATTTTTACATCAAAGATTAGTAAGGTCTATGTACTCTATCATCTCCTTGATCTACAACTCCTTCATGTGAATTCACTCAACTGTAAGCATTTAATCCATCCAAGATGGGTTGCCATGTGTTACCTTGTTGTTGAAGCTACTAAAGGGCATTGTTTTGTAATTCAAGTTTACTTTTCATTCATTTTTTAGGATGTCAACCTAGTCCTTGTAGTGATTTTTCACATTTTGTACTTCAAGAATTTTTTTTTTTCATGTGATAATTTTAATGACTGATTTTTTTTCCTAATAGCATATTCCTTCTCGATTAAGAGATTTTGTTCTTGGTTGTTAATCTCCTCACATCTTGATTTTCCTAGGCTAATTTCTTATGTTGGTGTTTAAGGTAGTCTTCTAATTGTTCTTTTTATTTTTCTATCTTAAGAAACATCCTATTTTCCTTAGTTAGCTCATTGGTTTCTTTCTAGAACTATATAAGATCATTGTTTATAGTATTTAACATGGAATTTGACAAAGATGAAACCTCGATGGTCTTTAATTTATCATCTTCATCCTTCTTTAATTTATCTTGAAGCTCTTTAAAGGCTTCATCCCTTGTTAGCTTTAGTTAAAGAATCACAAGGTTAGAAAAGCAAGCTTTTTGTTATACAACCTCTGCTACCAAGTATTAGTTAAGATTGGTAGCTTCTTAGAGTTTTGCCTCAACAATGAAGAATTTGTTACTTATCTTTATGAGTATGGACTAGATTGTTGAAATCTCTTCAGAAATGTCAAAAATATTTAGAATGGTTTTCTAGATCCTAATATTCTTTTTAGCACCTCCTCATAATGCTTTGCATTTTTTTTCCCTTGATCCAATTGCTATAGACAGTTGAATGTCTATCATGGTAGCAATATTAGACACATGTGGTGTAGGAATTTTCAATGCTTCTTTGATTCAATCTACCACCATCTCTACTATTTTCTCTTATCCTTTATGTGACATAATAACCACTACTGCACATTTCCCTTATTTCAACATTACTAAAAAAGGTGCAACATTGCTTGAAATTTATGGTATTTGTTTTAAGACTAGAGATACTACAACTTCACTAGTAGAAGTATTGGCATGAATAATTTGATTTCTTTATGCTAAGAATAGATTTGATAGATCATCCTATGGATAGCTCATGATTCTTATAACCTCATTTAAGTGGCTTATAGTATAACAATAATTTGAAGTTTCACTGCTAGGTGCTTGCTACTACTTCCTTAGTTGTCTAAAACATTCTTTTGCACTTGTGGTATCCTTTTCTACCATTGTTAATACTTATTCATCTTCTTGAAATCATAAAGATGGATTCTCCTTTACCATTTCCTACTAAGATGCTATGGTAGCCTTGTAGAGAAGGTTATTGGAGTATCATGATATTCCTCTTCTTCAAAAAAGTTTACTAATGAGGCATAGGAAGGGGAGTGCCTTATTATCTTTATCATTTTTAAATCTATTTTCTATTTTTAGGAAAATTAGTTGAGGTAGGCTAAGCAGGAATTTTTTCCTAAGTGTAGTGCAGACCTTGATGGAAAAGGATGTATCCTTGGTTATTTGTATCATGAGATTGAGATGGAATATTGTGATCTTGAAGTAGATCCTTTCTACCTTGGTAAGTTCCTTGTACTTCTTATGATCTACTATGTAACATCTCTATGTCCATCCATTTTACTTTTAGAATTTAATTATGTAGATATCTTTATGAGCTTTACCACCACATTGGGAGCTATAAGACCTTTGCAATGGCCTCTACTGAGTAAGAGATGATGATGCCTTTGATCTTCATTGTAGTATCCCCTTGGTAATTGATGAGTGACAAGGTATCCCTACACTCAACCATATGAATATGAGTGTGTACACATGATCTAGTTGAACTCTGTGAATGGACTAGTTGTGGCACTTAGACAATTATATGTTGATCATTGTTTGCTATATTCCCACTTGCACTAGTGGTAGCTTTGTTATGGATGGTTTAGTCTAGAGTGAGACATATGATGTTATCCTAATTCTATGTTACTCCTGATAATAGAAAGGATAAATTGATTAAAATAATAATGGAAGAAAAACCTAAATTAGCCTATGGCAATGGTATCTATCCTTAACCATTTGTACATGTCTTGGACTTCATGGGATTACTGCTGGGTGTGCCAAGTATTCACACTTAAATGCTCATGATTAAGGTGTACACATGCTGCTTAATGATAGCAAAAGTAAATAACAATAAATTGAGTTGTTAACTAAAGAGGGCATTAAATAATTATAACAAAAAAATTATTCTAAGTTAATGTTGCAATGATGAAAGTAATCTCAATCTTTATTGTCGATCATGCACGTGTCCAGGTACATCACACTCAAACAAAGGTGTTGTACATTTACAAACATCACACTGTGGGCATGCACTAGGAATAACTAGCTTGAAAGAAAGAAATTGAAACTAAATTTCCAAAAGAAAAGAACTTCTAACTCCCTTCATAGAGTAACCATCATCCCAAAAAGAGAAGAATAGAGAAGTAGGAAGTGAGAAAGGGCCTTAGTTAGAGGGAACCTTTAGGCATGGGTAACATGTATTTTCAATGCCATAACTAGTGCTTATAACCCATGTTCCTTTATTATGTCTAAGGTGTGTGCTTTGAATTCTCACCATTTTTTTTAAGTGGGAACCACACCATGCAAAGACTTATTTGATTCATTCAACTTCATGATATTAGTTAATAGCAAAATGACAGGAAACCTATGAAAAATAGCCAAGTACCCAAGAGAATAGCCAACACAAATGCATTGAATTCCCTTGAAGTCACATCAATTTCAATCCATTTCAATCTTTCCTTGGTTTGAAGAATACCAAGTCACAAATTCATTAATAGGTTTGATTAGAAAAAGGGATAGTACATATCTAAAATAAAGGGAGACCATAGAGTTGAATGGATGAATGGATGACATGGAATCATTGCCTATTTTATCAAAAGAAACCATATCTTAGCATCAACATTAAAAGTCAAAGGTAAAAACCAAACATTATCAATCAACACCATTATAGTATAACCCACCATCATAAGCACTTCTTAGGTGACAAGTGAGAATAAATCAAAAAAAATGTAATAGATAAAGAAATAGTAAAAAGGTTAATGATGGTGTAAAAAAAAATAAAAAATAAAAAAAAAACAAGTAAATATGAAAAATGTGTAAAACAAAAAGGATAAAAGAAACTTAGGGCTTAGAATAATTAGCATTGGTGGCCATCTTCCCCACAACTGAGTTGGAAGGAGGATATCTGAAATAATGAGCAAAGTTATCCATCAATAGAGGTAGTGTTAGTACTGGGTGTTTTGTATGTATGGAAAGGTTTGATTTGCTGGATGTTGATCAATAATTTCTTATCTAGGTTTGCAGGTTTATAGATCATCATGGCCCTTGAAGGAAAAGTTTCATGAATGATATAAGGTCCTTTCCACAATGTTTGAAATTTAGTTTGTTGTGGCACATGTGCGGGATTTCAATAAAGAACACTATCTCCTAGTTGGTATTTGAATTTTCTAATTTTGAGGTCATGACGTTGTTTGTTGAAGGCCTTGTGCAGTTTGTTGGATGACAGGGAAGCTAATCAATTTTCATCTAGCAAGTTAAGGTTCATTAACTATTCTTTCTATGCTAGACTGAGGTCAAGGTTAAGGTCACATGCTGTAGATAGTGTCCAGAGCTTAGCTTGGATAGGAAGTATTAGAAGTTTACTATACACTAACTCATAGGGAGAATAGCCTATAGGGAGTTTCCATGTGGAGCGGTAGGCCTAAAGAGCATCGTTTAGTTTGGTGCTGTAGTCTCACCTATATTTGCTAATGGTTTGTGTCAAAATTTTTGTGATTTCCCTATTGGTGACTTTAACTTGACCATTCACTTGAGGATGATATGGTGTAGTTAGTTTATGCTTAACTCCTAAGCGTTGCATCAACTTTCGAAAATTCACACTTATAAAATGTGTACCATTATAAAAAATAAGTGCATGAGGCATGGAAAACCTATTTACAATTGGTTTTTGAACAAATTATGCAATGGAGATGATGTACAATTGGCAATGGTGGCTTCTTCTGTCTATTTTGTAAAATAGTTAATAGAAACAAAAATGTATGCTTTTCTATTGGACATCAGTGTAATAGGTGTCATAAAATCAATACCCCATATGTCAAAGGATTGTAAGGGCTAAATCCATCATTGTGGACCCTCTATCCTAGTAGTCATTCCCCCATCATGTTGGTAGCACTCATAAGATTGGAAAAAATGATGAGCATCCTAAAATAATGTAGGTTAATAATATTCTATGAGCAATATTTTAATGGCTATTCATCTCCCAACATAATGACCCCCACAAGGGCCCTCATGAGCATCTTGGAGAACTTGTAATTGATTTGCATTAGGAACACACCATCAGACAAAGCCATCGGAACACACCTTGTAAAGGTGTCCATTTATTTCCATGAAATGTTTGACTTGGTGAAGAAATTGTTATTTATTTTTAATGTCCAGCCCTTGTGGTGTTTCTTTTGTGAGAATATAAGTAAGAATGCTACTATATCAATTTGTATTTGTGGGTGATTGATTGTTTATTACACCTGCAAAGAGGAGTTCATCAGGAAAGTGATTAGAAATTGGATATTCGTCCTCTTTGTTGTTTCGTCACAATTGAGATAAATGATTAGCAACAACATTCTCAATGCCTCTACGATCTACTATCGTGAGATCGAACTCTTGCAAGATCACAAGCCATCGTATGATGCAAGGGCACACCGTTGGTTTATTCATAAGGAACCAAGTCACACTATGATTTGTGTCTACAAATACCTTATAGCTTAATACATAGTGCCTAAATTTCTCTAGTGCAAACACCATGGTCATTAACTCTTTTTCTATTATGGTATAGTTGAGTTGTGCACTAGTAATACTTCGACTTGCATAGTGAATGTAATAGGGATGTTTATGGTCATCTAACTATGTAACTACAACTCCTAAAGCAAAATTGGATATGTCAATCATTATATGGAATGGTCTGGACTAATCAGGAGCTTGTAGAATGGGTGTTCCTATGAGCTTCTACTTCAAGGTTTGGAAAGCTAACTCACATTCCTTGGTCCATTCAAAGGATACATCCTTTTTTGTTAATTCTACCAATAGTTTTACAATCATTGAAAAGTTCTCAATGAAGCATCTATAATAACCAGTATGTCCAAAGAATGATCTGAAATCTTTTACAGTTTCAAGTTGACAAGTGATTTCTTGGATTACCTTAATTTTTTTAGGATCTACCTCTATCCTTGTTTGTGAAATTTTATGTCCTAATACAATGCCCTCTTGGACCATTAAGTTGCTTTTCCAGCCAGTGGAGCCTTAGGTTGGTTTCAACACATCATTTTAGTACTTGATCTAATCAATTCAATGCTTGTTCAAAGTTTGCTCCATAGGTGGAGAAATCATCAATAAAAACCTTCACACCATTCCCTATTTGCTATTGAAATATACTGAGAACTAAATGTTGAAATGTTGTTGGAGCATTGCAGAAGCCAAACAACATCTACCTATATGCAAATTTCCCCCAAGGACTTGTGAATGTAGTTTTGGCTTAGTCTTCTAGTGTTATTTGGATTTGATTGTACCCACTATAACCATCAAGAAAACTATAGTAACAATGCACTGCAATGGTATTAAAGACTTGGTCAACGAATGGCAATAGAAAATGATCTTTAAATGTTACCATGTTCAGTAGCCTAAAGCCTATACACGCCCTCCATTTACCATCTTTTTTAAGCATAATGAGTAATGGACTAACCCATTCACTCTCAGCAATGTGGTAGATGAACCCAACCTTTAGAAGTTGTTCAATTTCTTCCTTAACTACTTTCTTAAGCTTTGGGTTCAGTCATCTTTGGAGTTGTCATCCAGGCTTCATAGAGGGGTCACTATAAATTTTATGTTAGCATATCCTAGGATCTATTCTGGTTAATTCAAGATATGACCAAGCAAAGGATTTTGACCATTTTTTTATCATCTTAGTAGTCTTTATTTTTTTCAGGAGTGATCTTAGCATTAATGATTACTAGTTTTTCATTCTTGAGAAATGCATACTCTATATCGGTGGGCAACGATTTTAATTCAAGGGGCTCTTTCTTAAACTCATCAGGGATTTTCAACTTCCCCTAGTTGATGTTTTCGATGTTAGTACTTGGAAGTTGGCAATGGAATTGCTCTAATGCATCTATGCTATCGATATAGGCATAAGTCAAGCTCTCAGTTGGTTCCATGCATAAAGTTAAAGTGCCCTCTAGGTTAGTTGTCAGCCACTGTGTGCCTTCCTGCCTTGTGGCTACTACATATAGGCATCTTTGTATGTCAATTACTTGTGCACACTGGTTGCATGCAAGAAATGTTTAGCATTGTACAAACTAGGACTTTTGCATGCAGTTGCACCCTCTATCACTATATGCAATGCATGGAACTTTCTTCTTCTCGATCCTCTTAAATGAAATTTCTTTTGATATCTCTAGGGAAAGATCACATATTCATAGGCGCACATGAATTGCACTTAGCCATGCTCTTCCCATTATTATTGGGAAGTCTCCCTTGCAGTGATTAACTTGGATCACTAGGAAGTTGGCTGGATACAACCACCCATAAATAGTGGTGACAATGTCCTCCACTAGTCCTAGTGGAACAGTGATGGATTGGTTAGCCAACTCTAAATGAATGTTACTCTTCTTGAGTAGAGGTAGGTTCCAGGCTTTATACATTTCCTAGGAGATCAAATTAACACTAGAACTTGAATCCAAAAGAGCTTTACAAGGCTTATTTCTAGTGATTTGCAAATAAATAAGGGGAATCCCAGGATCAAAGAGTTTCCTAGGAATATGGGTAGCTTTAATCTAATCAATGATGGCATGGGTTAACATGACAGCATGTGTTGGGTGTGATTTTTGGTTTGAAGGAAGCTTCAAAGATTCAAAAGATGATGAGGTATTTGGATAATTAGCTGCTTGTGGTTGTAAGGACTTGGTTGGACTATTGGTTCAAAAGAAAGGTCTCTTCTTTGATTGGTTGTTTGAACTAATAGTAGGTTGAGGGTTGACAAACCTTGTAGTGTTACATTGCTATGGTTGGGTAGGAAGCTCACCCTGCATAGTTGGATTAGGTGGTAATGGAGCTGAGGGTGGAAGAGATGTAGATAGATGAGAAGGATAGGATGTATGTGAGGCATCACTCCTAGAAGAAGAAGCTCTATAGTACTTAGGGGTTTGATAGTAAGGCTGAAGAGTGATGTGACTAGTAGAGTCATGTGGAGAGATCGACTTCTGAATGTAATACCTGTATGGGTTAGGTTGATGGTAAGGGTACTATTGATGTGGTAGTGGCATTCCTCATGATTATGGGTGTTGCCACTATTGATACTATTCATTTGGTTGTGGTGGAGCTACACTTAGATAATATGTCAAGCGTTGGTAGAACTGCCTTGGGTTACCTTGAGGATAAGGTAACCTTCTGGGTGTTTGTCATCTGTTTAATCGTGGGTTTAGTGCATACATCCTAGACTCTTGCAGATGTGACACTACTGGGCAACATCCTTTAGGATGGTCATATTGGCATATCTCACATTTTCCATCATTGTCTATGTCTGAATCCACAACCTCTTCAATGACGGCAACCTTGCCCTTACCCTTGTTATGTGCATACTTAGCTTCTTTCTTTTTCCTTCTCTCTTAGTCACTAATTTTTTCTCTAGACTCCTCTACTATTTTTAAGACAATTTGAAATTTTTTGTTTAGGGAGTTCCAGATTTGATCCACCTTTGTCGATACTACTGATGCAAATTTTTAAATGGACAAAGTCTTTCTATTCATCATCTCTTCAAGTGATGACTCTTCTTCATCTTCACAAAATCTAATTTCCTTCTTTTGAAGGGAAAGATCTCTGTTGTACTCCTCCACACTTTCTCTTTTCCTTAACTCACATTTCTCCTTGGTAACTTACTCCATAAATCTTTGTAATTGATGAGCTCTGAGCTTAGATAGCCTTCCTTGAGCATAATTAGGGAAACAATGTAATAATGAATAATATTGGTCCATGATAGCATCCAAGGGTTCGTGTTCTCCTTGTTTTCATCCTTAAATTTTCTTATGTAGGTTGGACACTCAGGAGTATGTTTGATACTTATCATTGAATAGCTCTAACATGATACTCCATCAATGAATGGATTCCAGTTCTAAGGACCAATCCTAGCTTTCTGCTTCCTTGATCAGTGTTTGTGGAAACAACTTTAGCTTTTGCCACTTGTTTTCTATATTTTGCAAGGCACATGCATCATGGAATGCTTGTAAATGGTTTTGAGGATCAGCATTGAATCCCCCTTCAAATCATGGGATGTGATTCATGTCTAGTCTTTTGATCCTACTATCTTTATGGTGCCTTGTTGGGATCCTAATAGCCTCTCTTATATTTAACATACTTTAGGTGGTGAGTAGGGGTTCATTGTGATTATGCTACCTATGGCATCTATGATGCCTATGCTGTTCCCTACTCTCCCTTCTTTCGTGATGTATTGCTATGGAATGCCCTCACCCCCTTTCTCTACTATTTTGTTGGTGATTTCTATTTTTCCTACCATTTTCCTCATGGTGTTTCCCTCTATGACTACATTTAGATCTTGAAGGAGAGGCGGAAGAAGATGATGAAGGTGAAGAGGAAGGAGGATTGGTACCATGATGGTGCCTGTCACCTTCTCTTCGGTGGTCGTGATCTTGGTTGTAGTTATGATTGGAATGTTTGTCATTGTCATATGTTCACATTCCTTTTTCAGATCCTTTGTGTCTATTAGTACTAGAACCTGGGTTATGAATAGTTGAGTGAAGATTCTAATACCCATCTCCTTGACTAAAGTTAGAGAGAGGAACATTATTTTGTGGAAAACCTCCCAATAGAGGTTCATCACTCTCAGTTTTACTTAGGACATACGGGACATCCTAAGACCACTTCCCCTTCACAGATTCATAATGTCTCTCCTATTGTAGATCCCTCTAGCATTGTGCCTCCATGGGTCGATACTCTCTTGAGTCTTGTTCATGCACAATTTACTCTGACTATAAGTGCTGCATACCAATTTGTGTAAGAGCACAAAGAAGCATGCTCAGGATTGAGTGGTCAGAAGGTAGCTCTATGTTACCTTCTAAATCATGCCATCATAACTATTCATCCTAGTGAAGGATAAAGGTAAAGTTTGGTACATACTCATTAGGATGAGTGTATACCATGTGAACCTATTGGGGCATTAGCGGATCATCATGTGCACCTCACCTCTGATTGTTTGTGGTATTGGACCTAGTTGGTGAAGTACTCTCATAAGAAGAAGGAGCCATGATTGATTACTTAGTGTGTGGTACTCTCAAAAAAATTTTTACTTGTAAACAAATAAGATTCTCTCGACCAATTTATAGATATATATTATAAATATATAACTAAGCTAGTGATCGCTAGTTGTCTGCTGTAGCGATGATTTAAACATAACAGATAAAAATATTATAAGACCATGGAATGCTTTATTGAATGATTATAAACATGTTATGATACAACAGAAATGATCAATGTACAAACTTGTGTAATTGAAAATGTATAATTACAAATGTTCTGACATTCAAAATGGTAAAAATTAGTTTCCAGAAAAGAATGAGATCATTCTTCATTAGATTTAATGCATTGCTCTTTATGCAGTTTACTTTGAAGGTGTGAAGCCTTAAATATCTTGATATATCTTTCTTTGAAGATTGGAGGGAATATCTTCAAACTGTCAATACTTCTCACTCGAGATACTATCACAAATGTAATACCTATTGTTTCCTTGCTACCAACATCTATACATGCTTTCTCCAATGTCATTCCCTATGACTTATGTATCGTTAAAGCCCATGCTAATCTAAGTGGTAGTTGGCGAGTCCTATTCCCATAGCACCTTCAGTAGTCCTCAAGGTCTTTAGATTTGATACATTAATATTTTATATTTCATACATTAATCTTCAAAAGATAACATTTTATAGGTGTCCCTTGAACCCTCCACCAATCTTGTCTAGTTAGTTATTTTTCTTTAGAAAGCCTTACCAAAAAAGTATGGTCCAAAAAATGAGGCTTCTTTTAGAATCCTAATGCATTACATATTTTCACTTCAATCTTTTAACAAAAACTTGGTATCTATTTACTATATTAGATATGATTATATAAATTAAAGTGGTAAAGTGGTCAAGAGTACAAAGTAAATTTGACATCTCTTTAGGACAAATACGTGATCTAGAAAAGGTAAAATTCAACTTCCATCATCTATAGCCTTCATTGGATGAGTTGGTAGAGGGTTCATAGGACACCCACAAAATTCACCATCTTGTCTAAATTTGCTATATCTATGTTAGAAGTTCAAATTTAGATATCAATTTTGGGTAATTTTCTTGATGAGGTGTTCAATAGCCATGATGATCATGTCAAAGCCTTCTAAAAGAAATTTGAGTGTCTTCCAAATTCTTTGTGCTTTGAAGGTAATTAAACATTTCATTTTGAAATTAATTCTAAAAACCTTTGGCATCACTAAATAGCACATGGGTGAGATTTTTTGAATTAATTCAATGGTAGTTTTAAAATGCTTCTAGCAAATGCTTAAATACTACATCTAGAGGCTTCATTCAATGAAAACAGTATGTTTGAGGTAGCTTCCTAATATTACATTAACCCACGGGTGTTATTCCTCAATTGCTACTCCAATTTTCTATCCATATGTCTACACTTGATGCTTTGTAAGAAAGGTTATCAATCAGGACAGTAAATCACTTCAGTGATTTTATATAAACTTTGGAACTTCAATTAGCATTTTGCATTATAATTCATAAATTTTGGCATTTATAGAATCACGACATAAGATTCAGTATAGGGTATTTGGTATTTACAATGAACTCGGAGGAAGCCAGTAAAGAAAGGTGAATAAAAGTAGGACATCCATGTGGTATAGATTATAGAAATGAAATGTAAGGAATACGTGGGTAGGATCAGAGAATGAGAAATAGCTGGGGGTGTTTCCTTTGGGTGATGGAGGAGTAGTTGGGGTTCTTCTTCACTGCTGCAAATTCCTTGATCCATTCACCATCTTTGCAATCAGCACCTATAAATTTCCAGAATTCAAACCAACTATATATTAAACATTCAAAATGAAATCAAAACTAAAATATGTGAAACCTGTTGGTGATATATCAAAAGCATACCAAAACAAGTCATGGATGTGGTGATGATTGCAATCAGAATGGTTACACAAAGCAATATTTTAAATAAAAACGATGCATTCCTACCCATCATGTATCCTATGTTCATAACAAGTACCAATGATTTGAGACTTGATGTAGAATTCTGGAAGTCTGGGGGATTGTGAATTGATGTTTGGATGCGGTTTCTCCATTTTTAAAGGTTTCTTAGCAGAAAGCTTCCCAAAATTGGTCGCATTGTATAACTTATTTTGGACATATGGTTTTGCCTCCTTCAGCTTATCCGGAACCATATATCTACACTCCATCATTGATATCTCCCAAATCCTTGATATTTTCCTTTTCCATATTGATGCATGTTAGTATTAGATATATTCTTAAAAAATGGGTATTTTGAAGGTTGAATCATAGAGAAAAAAATCACTTTGGCCAACACAATTCTAACATATCTACAGGTTTCAGCTATAGATTAGGCCTTGGTGGCCCTTCGAATTCTAGATCTGGGTGGATCTATAGCCATTACAGCCTAGCACGCAGCGCCGACATGACGCCTCGCATTTTATGTAATTCACATAACATGCCTCGGATCTGGGATCCTTGAGTTTCTGCGCAGGGCATTCCTTGGGATAGTAGAGCATCTTCAAAAAACACTAGCCTCTGCTTAGGCATACCGTGGATTCTCCTACTTTGGCTCCTCCTCCGCCCCATGCTCCTACTCTTTTGGATAGTTTTGTGAAATGAGTTCGCATGCCTAAATTCTTTTCTTTTACAACTGCTGATCCTGCCAAGAGAATTCTTCTACAACTGCTGATCTTGCCAAGAGAATCAGGCACAACAAAAGAAGAACACCTTCTTGGGAGATTGCAGGCAAAGAAGAAGAAGAAGCCATTAGGGTGTGATGGTTCTGTGAGAGAGTGTTTTTGGGTTTTGTGTTGAAATGATAAGTGAGATTTACTTGTGTAGAGGGCAGGTTGTGTGTTGGTCTGAGGAGTAAGTGAGGGGAAATTCTTGGTGCAATGTGTGAACAAGTCATGAGATTTGTTTGACCATCATGGCTTCTCTGCTGTCTATTTATCATGCTGGCTACCTGCTGCGACATCCAATTTTCTATCTGTTTTGGTTGTGGGCAGGGGCTCTGATTTCAAGAGTTGAAGCAAGTGGAATAATTTTTGCATTACAATGTAGGCTAGAGAGCTTCACTGGTTTTATTAGCATAAATGAACACTTTTGTATGCTGTAATTTCTTTATCATTTTCTGTACAGTCAATTCCCCCCGACATGCACAGTGTTGCAGGTGCCCTCTTCTTTCTTAGTGACAGCATTGGCAACTTCCTTAGCAGTTTCTTGGTTAGCCTTGTGAATTTCAACACATCAAAGCAAAGGCATGGTTTGTAAATAGAAAAGTATTTCATCACATCAAAGCAAAGGCATGGTTCGTAAATAGAGAAGTATGCAACGAATGTGAACGTGACGTAACCTTTCATAACACATTAGCGTTATGCACAAAGTTGCGTTACCCAAATGGCCTGTTGGGAAAGTCAACGTTAGTCAGTGTTATGAACAAAATTAGTGTTACTGAATTATGACTAGTAATGGCCTCATAACACGTCAGCGTTATGCATAAAGTTGCATTACCAAAATGGCCTATTGGAAAAGTCAAGTTTAATCAGCGTTATAGAAAAAATTAGCGTTACCGAATGGTAATGGCCTCTCGGCCAAATAAGTCATTACCATACATATTCTCATTGCTTTAAACAAGTCATCACCATATATCTATTTTTCTTAGGAAGCCATAATGTTGTTTCCCAAACCAAAATGCCCTTTCTTTACAAAGAATTTTCAAGGTTTAATTCCAATTCATAATTAAATTTTCATGCTTTCTTGCAATTCTATCATTTTATTTTTACTTAGTCATTTTATTGTTTTACATTTCGAGGGTTTTATTATTAGTGGTTTTGGGTTGTGCTTATTTTTTATTTAGTTTACGCTGCCATTTATTTTATTGGGTTTCAATTATATAGAGTTTTTTTTAAATATAACTATGGGTTATTTCATAAGTTTTCTTCTTCACCTTGGTTTTCTGGAGTTTCATAATGCATGGTAGTCCATGCATGTTAAATCTGGAAGAGGGCATACTATCACTCTTAACCAAGATCAAATGGGACAACAAGGGGTGCATGAAAAATTCTTTCTTAGTAACTCTTGTTCTGGGAATTTTTTCTCAAGATAAAGGTTACTGGGAATCACCACTTTAAGAAAAAAGATAATAACAAGAATTCTTTTTCTTAGGATAACGAGTATTGGGGAATCACCACGTTAAGGAAAAAAATTATTTCCAAAAGATATATGTTGTTGCAAATCTCCTTTAAGTGTCAAATAAAAGAAATAGTTGTTGTGTGTTTTGAGCTTAGTAGGTATGGATTTATAGTGGAGCTTTTGTTTGGTGCAAATTTGAGATTTTATTTTATCTTTTACAAGGATGTTTGTTTGCGACATTAGCATGTAAATTATTTTTTGGTTCTACTTAGCTAGTCCAAAGTGATTCTACCACCTCACTGTCACATGTGCTCAAGCTTACCATCACGTGCACTCAAACAATTTTTTCAGCTTAGCTCTTCATTTTAGCTCCAAAAAGATAGCTCAAATTAGTTCTACCATGTCAACTTTATTTTTTATTGATGGACTTAGTGGGGCTCTAACTTAAATAGTTTTAGAGCATGTGTACAAAAGGATTTTAACCTAGCTTGTAGTTTTAGTGCTAAACAAAACTAACTTCTAGAACCATTTTTGATTCTACAAAGGGCTTCTTCAATTAACTCTACTATGTCACATTTTGAGAACTTTTTCTTGGTTCTACAAAGGTTTGTTAATGATAGCTCTACTACATCAATATTTTTTTTCTTCCATACATGTAATCTCAATTCAAATGCTCATCTCTTTTTAGAAAATCTTTAGAACCAATTTTCGGTTCTATTGGACACCCTACCACATTAGCTGATAGAACGAATCTTTAGAACCAATTTTTGGTTTTACAAAGCTCTTCAAAAATTATTCTATCATGTCATCTCCTTTTACTGCATGTACTAGAAAGTTTTTTTTATTGAAAGAAATAAGAATGTTGTAAGAATAAAAAAACTTTAGATTTTCTTTAAAGAGCTCATTTCCATGTCAGCTAAAGCCTAAGTGGAAGGGAAGCTCATAGCAAAGAATATAGGTTGGCTTTAATACCTTACTTAAAGCTAGAACCAATTTAGAATCAAATTTTGATTTTATACAAGCTACATTAGAAAAACAATGCGACATTAGTAGAAATAAAAAGGGCATGATAAGCTTATATTGAAAAGAGCTATTATGCATAAAAGATAGAGTTTGCACTACTATGGAAGTAAGTTAAAACTCATTAATGAAAAAGATAGGAGTTGTTAGTTAAAGCTTAAAGAGCCATTATCTCTAATACAAGTAGAGCTTATTATTTCCATGGAAAGTGAAGGAATTGTTAGTGCCAAAAATGAAATGACAAATTTTTTTCTCCTTTACTAAGCTTTTAATGCTCACTTCAAGCTCATATGAGATGCAGTAATGGAAACTAAGATGTAACAGCTACAACTTCTTTTTTAGCTACTCTTCCCAATGGATTGGTAATGATTACAACTTACTATTTCTCATGCTTCTTAAGTATATGAGCAATGGGTTGAATAATGAGTCTAAAAATAGCTAAAATGAATATTGGCTATAAATTGAAGCTCCTTAGCTCAACTTGGTAATTTTGATTTTCAACTTTATGCTTGAACTAGAATTTCTTCTTCTCAATCTCTATTTTTGTTTCTTCTCTGTAAAAGCTTTATTTTATTTTCCTAGTGATGAGTGGAAAGGTATTCATATGCTCAACCATATGAATACGAGCATTATGCATGATCCAATCGAACTCCAAAGACTAAGTCCTTATGCGCCTTCACAAAACAAGGATGGGTTAGGTGATCGTTGTCTTCCCAAGCTTACTCGTGTGGCACGATTGTATGGTTAAGTAAACTTGAGGTATATGATTTTTATTCTTTCTATGTTTATGTCCTAGTGCTAAAAGGAATAAGTGAAATAATTAAGTAACTAATTGAATTTAACTAATATGCTAGGTTCTAACTAGTTATAACACTAGCATCCGTTTCCACTCTCCATACACATCCTGAATCAATGTAACACTATTGGGATTACCAAATGCTAATCATTACTAGGATACCAAGTGTTCCACGTATGCTCGAAGTGGTCGTACTAAGTGTGCTTACTTGTGAAAATTAACAAACAAATAAAAGCAACATTAATTAACTAACGAAAGCATTAAATAACTGTAAATAACATTAAATGCAATAAATAAGCTATTCTGAATGCTACAAGGTTTATCACAAAGTTCATCTTTATTTTTGGACATAAGGTGTGCTTAGGTATACAATGCTCAAATAAAGATCCGTTCACTTTATGATTCCTACTATGGGTGCTCAAAAATAATTCTAACTCTAGAAAGGGAAAATTGCAAGAGTTCAGGTAAGGGACTAAGAAACTAATGCCAAAACCAAGCATTCCTGCCTCTTATTTATAGGCAATGAGACAATTCCTGATATCGGATGTTCGATATTACTTGGTAGGCTTCAATATCGTAGACCTAATATTGCAGATATGATATCATGGTCCCAATATCATAGTTCATCATACCTCCATGACTGAATAAAAACTCATCCTTGAGTTCCTTACAAAATATTGGGAAGGTATGGTATTATTGACATGGAGTAACAGACTCAAAGTGCCCTGTGAATGGATCAACAAATATATTACAACATTGGTGTTCATACCCATTGTAGTGAACATTGTATATAGATGGCATCCAGACCTTTATTTGATAGCTTGGAGAGAGAGAAAAAAAAATGAGGCACATTGTTGCTGATGTCAAGATTGTGCACATCATTGTTCATCCATGATCATATAATGCATGTTCCTTGCATAATTGCTTCAGCTCTAGTCCATCTTGAGTGCTCCCTTCTATCCAAGTCCATTGTTCATGTGATTTCCATTTGCACACAAAACACAGTTGCAAATTAGCAATGATAGATAAGATATAATCTAATTGATACCTTGCCTCACTATGAAGCACATTGGCTAGGTTGTGGGTATGACAGATATTGGGTTAGAGGTGTGTAATTGGTGACTACCCAAGATGTAGGGGTGAGGTAAGTAATGGAATGAAAAAATATGTTCCAGGGTCCCCATGACTAAGAGTGAACCTCCAGTAGTAATAAGATGGAAAATGAAAGAACAAGGAAGAATAGAGAAATGACAATGGGGAGGCCAATAAAACAAAATTGGATGTCATGGATGGTTGAAATGGGAAAAGGTTGATTGTAGGAAATTTTTAAGGGAAAGAATTGAACAATTGCACCATTAAGGAATGCCAGTGGATCCTCCCAAAAGTAGGCTCATGCCCTTTATGCCCTGACAAACCCACAAACCAAAGAGTCCATAGGCTCTAAGAATGACATATGGAAGTAATGGTTAAGAACTTATGCACAAGAGTTTACTAGAGAATAATAATGTGACGACCAAGATATAGACTGATCATAAAATCAGTAATGAGGTGGAATATGGAAATAAATTTGGAAGAGAAGAGATAATGAAATGGAATCCCAAGATCAAGGTTGTGTAAAGTCCCTTGTGTATTATGTGGTTAAGGTGACTTAATAGAATTCATTCCAAATCAAAATCAAAACTAACCACATCCAGCACCCTCACATCAACAAACTTGACCAACCCATCCTCCTAAAGAAAGAAGAATGCATGCATAGAGCCACCACCATTCTAATAAAAGAAAAATAAAGAGAAAGGGCCTTAGTTATAAGGAACCTTTAGGCATGGGTAACATGTCTTTATAGTGCCATAACCAATGCTTGTAGCCCATGTTTCTTTATTATGTTTAAGTGGTGTGCTTTGAATTCTCACCAATTTTTTTTTTTTGTGTGAGAACCACACCATGCAAAGACTTATTTGATTTGGTCAACTTCCTAATATTTGGTCAAGAGAAGAATGGTGAAAGATTGTATGAAAAAAATCCAAGTACCCAAGATAGTAGCTAGCACAAATGCATTGAATCCCCTTGAGGTCACACTCTTTTTCATACATTTGAATCTTTTCTTGGTTTGAAGAGTAATAAGAACTAATTCATTAATAGGTTTTCTTAGAAAAAGGGATAGTACATTTCCAAAACAAGGAAGACCATAGGGTTGCACAGATGAGTGGATGATGTGGACTCATTGCCTATTTTATCAAAATAAACCATATCTTAGTATCAACATTAAAAGTCAAAGGTAAAAGCCAAACATTAGCAATCAACACCATTATAGTACAATCCACCATCATGAGCACTTATTATGTGATGAGTAAGAATAAATTAAACAAAGAAATAGTAAAAATGTTAACAATGGTGTAAAACAAAAATAAGTAAAGATGAAAAATGTGTAAAACAAAAATACAAAAGGAGCTAAGGGCTTAGAATGGTTAGCATTGGTGGCCATCTCCCCCATGACTGAGTTGGAAGAAGAAGATCCAAAATAATTAGCAAGGTTGTCCATTTATAGAGGTGGTGTTAGTACTGGTCTTTTTAGGTTCATGGAAAGGTTTGGTTTGCTGGATGTTGATCAATAATTTCTTGTTTGGGCTTTCAGGTTTATAAATCATCATGGTCCCTAAAGGAAAAGTTTCATGAATAATATAAGGTCCTTTCCATAGTGTTTGAAACTTAGTTTGTTGTGGCACATGTGTTGGATTCCAATAAAGAACCTTATCCCCCAGTTGGTATTTGACTTTCCTAATCCTTAGGTCATAGCGTTGTTTGTTAAAGGCCTTATGCAATTCTTTAGATGATAGGGCAGCTAATTAGTTCTCATCTAGCATGTTAAGGTTTATTAATTATTCTTTTTATGCTAGATTCAAGTCAAGGTTAAGGTCACATGCTATGGATAGGGTATAGAGCTCAGCTTGAATAGGAAGCATTAGAAGTTTATTGTACACTAACTCATAGGTAGAGTAGCCTATAGGGAGTTTCCATGTGGAGTAGTAGGCCTAAAGAGCATCGTTCAGTTTGATGCTATAGTCTTGCCTATATTTGCTAATGGTTCATGTTAGTATTTTTGTGATCTCCCTATTGGTGACTTCTACTTGACCATTCACTTGAGGATGATATGATGTAGTCAGCTTATGCTCAACTCCTAAGCATTGCATTAATTTTTAGAAAGTTACACCTATAAAATGTGTACCATTGTCAAAAATAAATACACGAGGCACACCAAACCTATTTATGATTTTTTATTGAACAAATTGTGTAACAGTGGATGATGTACAATTTGTAATAGTGACTGCTTCTGCTCACTTTGTAAAATAGTCAATAGCAACAATTATGTAGGCCTTTTCATTGGACATTGGTGTAATAGGTCCCATAAAATCAATTCCCCATATGTTGAAGGATTCTAAGGCTTGAATCCATTGTTGCAGACCCTTCATTCTAGTAGTCATTTCCCCATCACATTGGCAACACTCACAAGATTGGATGAAATGATGAGTGTCTTGGAACAATGTAGGCTAATAATATCCTTCAAGCAAGATTTTAATGGCTGCTTTTCTCCCAGCGTAATGACCCCCACAAGAGCCCTCATGAGCATCTTGGAGAACTCACAATTGATCTACATCAGGAACACACCATCAGACCAAGCCATTAGAACATACTTTATAAAGTTATCCATTAATTTCCATAAAATATTTGGCTTGGTGAAGAAACTATTGTTTCTTTTTAATGTCTAACCCTTGTGTTGTTTTTTGTGTAAGGATATAGGTAAGAATGCTACTATACCAATTTGTCTCTATGATTAATTTATTGTTTACTACACCTACAAAGAGGAGTTCATCGGGGAAATGGTCAAAAATTGGATATTTCTCCTCTTTTCTGTCCCATCATAACCAAAATAAATGATTAGCAACAACATTCTTAGTGCCTTTACAATTGATCATTGTAAGGTCAAACTCTTATAAGATCATGAGCCATCATATGATGCGAGGGCTCACCATTGGTATATTCATTAGGAACCGAATTATACTATGGTCCATATGTACACAGATCTTATAGCCCAATACATAGTGTCTAAATTCTTCTAGTGCAAACAACACAACCATTAATTCTTTTTCTATTGTGGTGTAATTGAGTTGTGCACTAGTAATACTTCAACTTTCATAGTGAATGTAATAGGGTTGTTTCTAATCATCTAACTATGTAAGTACGGCTCCTACAACAAAGTTGAATGCATCAGTCATTATGTGGAATGGTTTGGACTAGTTAGGAGCTTGTAGAATGGGTGTTTTTATGAGCTTCTATTTTAGGGTTTGGAAGGCTAGCTCACATTCCTTGGTTCATTCAAAAGGTACATCCTTCTTCATTAGTTCTACCAAAGATTTTGGAATCCTTGAAAAGTTCTCAATGAAGCATATATAATAGCCAGTATGTCCAAAGAATGATCAAATATCTTTTATGGTTTTAGGTTAACAAATGATTCCTTGGATGACTTTAATCTATTCAGGATCTACCTCTATCCCTGTTTGTGAAATCTTGTGCCCGAATACAATGCCTTCTTGGACCATTAAATGGATTTTTTGCTAATTAAGCCTTAAGTTGGTTTCAACACATTGTTTCAGTACTTGCTCTAATCTATCCAATTTTTCCTCAAAGTTCGCTCCATAGGTGGAGAAATCATCCATAAAGACCTCCACACCATTTCCTATTTGCTACTAAAATATGCTTAGAACCAAATGTTGAAATGTTGCTGGGGCATTGCACAAGCTAAATGACATCTGCTTATATGCAAATGTCCCCCAAGGACTTGTGAACATTGTCTTGGCTTGGTCTTCTAGTGCTATTTGAATTTGACTATATCCACTATAGCCATCTAGAAAACTATAGTAGTAATTCCTTGCAATGGTATCTAAAACTTGGTCAATGAATGGCAATGGGAAGTGGTCTTTAAATGTTTCCATGTTTAGTAGCCTAAAGTCTATACACACCCTCCATTTACCTACCTTTTTGGGCACAATGACTAATGGACTAACCCATTCACTATCAACAGTGGGATGGATGAACCTAGCTTTTAGAAGTTCTTTAATTTCTTCTTTAACCACTTGCATAAGCTTTGGGTTTAATCACCTTCGTGGTTGTCATTGAGGTTTAATAGAGGGATCAGTGTAAATTCTATGTTGGCATATCCTAGGATCTATTCTGGTTAATTTGGGATATGACCAAGAAAAGGATTTTGACCATTTTTTTATCATTTTCAACAATCTTTCTTTTTGTTGAGGATAAATCTTAGCATTAATGATTACTAGTTTTCCATCTTGAGAAATGTATACTCCATATTGGTGGGAAACTATTTTAACTCAATGGGCTCTTGTTTGAACTCGTCAAGGATTTCCAGCTTTTCCTAGTTGATATGTTCAATGTCAGGAATTGGAAGTTGATGATGGACTTACTCTAATATGTCTATGCTATCAATGTATATGCAAGTCAAGCTCTCAGTTGGTTCCATGCATATAGTTGAGTTGCTCTCTTGGTTAGCTGTCAGCCACTGGGTGCTTTCCTATCTTGTGGCTGCTACATATAGGAACCTTTGTATGTTATTTATTTGTGCACACTGGTTGTATATAGGAAATGTTAAATGTTGTAAAAACTAGGCCTTCTACACATAGTTGCACCCTGTGTCACTGTATACGATGCATGGAACTTTCTTCTTCTTAATCTTTCCAAATGTATTTTTCTTTGATATTTCTAGGAAAAGGTCATGTATTCCTAGGTGTGCATAAATTTTGCTTAGCCATGCTCTTCCCATAATGATTGGGAAGTCCACCTTGCAGTTGTGGACTTGAATCACTAGGAAATCAATTGGATACAACCATCTACAAATAGTGGTGACAATGTCCTCCACTAGTCCTAATGGGACAATGATGGACTGGTTAGCCAACTCTAAATGAATGTTACCCATTTTTAATGGAGGTAGGTTCTAGGCTTTATATATTTCTCAAGAGATTAAGTTGACACTGAAACCTGAATCCAAAAGAGATTTGCATGGCTCATTCCCAACAATTTGTAAATATATAAGAGGACTCCCAGGATTAGAGAATTTCCTAGGAAGATAGCAAGCTTTAATCTAGTTGGTAATGGCATGAGTCAACCTAACCATGTGCATTAAGTGCAGTCTTTGGTTTGAAGGAAGCTCCCAAGATTTGAATGATGGAAAGGCATTTGGAGGATTAGCCACTTGTGGTTGTAAGGACTTAGTTGGACTGTTGGTTCTAAAGAAAAGTCTCTTCTTTATGTAGTTTTTTGAACCAATAATAGGTTGAGGGTTGACAACCCTTGTAGTGTTGCATTGCTGCGGCTAGGCAAGGAGCTCACCCTGCATGGCTAGAGTAGGTGGTAATGGAGCTAAGGGTGGAATAGGTATGATCAGATGAGAAGGATAGTATGTTTTTGGAACAACTCTCCTAGGAGAAGGAGTTTTATAGTACTCATGGACTTGGTAGTGAGACTAAGGAGTGACATGACTAGTAGAATCACGTGGAGAGATTGGCTACTACATGTAGTACTCGTATCGGTTAGGTTGACGGTAAGGGTACTGTTGACATGGTGGTGGCATTCCCCATGATTGTGGGTGTTGCCACTATTGATATTGTTCATTTGGTTGTGGTGGAGTTTCACTTGGATAATACATCAAGGGTTGGTGGGACTACCTTGAATGACCTTGAGGATAAGGTAACCTTCGGGGTGTTTGCTATCTGTTTAATCATGGGTTTAGTGCATACATCCCAGACTCCTGTAGATGTCAGATTACTGGAAAACATCCTTTAGGATGGTTATATTGGCATATCTCACATCCACTATCATTGTCTGTATCAAAATCTATAGCCTCTTCAATGATGGCAACTTTGCCCTTATCTTTGTTACATGCATATTTATCTTCTTTCTTTTGCCTCCTCTCTCAATCACTACCTTGTTCCCTAGACTCCTCTACTATTTTGAGAATGGTTTAAAATTTATTATCTAGGGAGTCCAACATTTGATCTACCTTTGTCGATATATTTGATGCAAACTTTTGAATGGGTAAATTTGTCCTATTCACCATCTCTTTAAGTGGTGACTCTTCATCATCCTCACAAAATCTAGCTTCCTTATTTTGGAAGGAAGGATCTCTGTTGTATTCCTCCACACTTTCTCTTTTTCTTAACTCACCTTCCTCTTTGGCAACTTGCTCCAATAATCTTTGTACTTGATGAGCTGTAAGCTCGAATACTCTTCCTTGGGCATAAGTCATACCTAAGCCTGAAACACCCTAAATTTTCAAGGCATTCTTGCTTCACCAGGTTCTTGGAATTCAGGCAGTGTCATGGTAGTTCATCAATAAATGGATGCTCTAAGTTTAGATTGTCTAGTTTGGCAAGTTTTCTACACCTAGTGTTGACAGGCTCGATGGACTCTCTAGCCTACCCACCGGGACAATTCATCCAGATGATAGCCTACTCAGAAATGATGCATGGAGTTGTTAGCAGTACTCAAGCTACACAAAATAGTTTGGCAAGTTTTCTACTTAAGAAGTTTGCTATGCTATGCTACGCTAAACTACATAGCATAGCAGGCCTTAGAAGATAGTTGCAGGATGAAGTTCTATGTTGTGCTACACTACGTAGCATAGCACAACATAGCGAAAGGCAGATAGAAAGGCCCAGCTTACATAGTGATTTCAATTACACTCAACAAGCACCTTTGACCTTCAAAATCAGTTTCTTCGCTTAACTTCAAGTCCTTCAACAAAGCTCCTCTGACTAGAAATGTAGTAGATTTAGCAAAAAGCAGGCTATGTTGGCTGCTACATTATGCTATGCTGCATAGTGTAGCACAGTGTAGCAACAATGCAGGATCAGCGAGTTCAAAGGCTTTGCATCAAAAAGAGCAAAGTTTGCAAATTCAACACACATCATAGTTAAGGCTAGTTGCTACGCTATGCTAAGCTCTGGAGCGTAGCATAGCATAGCAAACACGCAAAACTAGCCAACACACTTCAAAGGCTTTCAGCACCTGTAATTGACTCCAACGTAATTTTCTTCCTCCAACTAGTGGCTATGCTATGCTACACTACATAGCGTAGCATAGCGTACCAAGAAACTATGCTATGCTAACATGCTACATTCCTTAGCATAGCAAGCAGCCATGCTAAGTTAATACGCTACGCTCCACAGCGTAGCAGGCATCTACGCTACATCAGTATGCATCACTCCTTATTTGCATTGTTGGCACATCTCATCCCAACTTCTGCAATTTCGACAACATGATTACAGCATGGGAGGCTCGTCAATCAATCATCTTTACATGTTCATGTAGCATGGACAAGTCAACACCTTGTGGGTCCAGGACACATGGCATCGAAATTGCATCTTTCACGTGCTCCTAGCCCTATATATACCTCGATGAGTAAGGCTCAAGGGGTTGGCAAAAAATTTGTTGGTTGGAAAAATTTGAGAAGCATTGGCAATTTTGAGCATTGTTGGCATTTGTGTTTGGAAAATCAATTGAAAATCTTGTTGAAAAATTTTAGCAGTGTTGGCAATCTTGAGCATTGTTAACATTGATGAGTTGATAAAATTCAAATAGTTAGCATTCCTATTTGGCAATTTTTTAGCTCTTTTCCTTTGTAGCATTTTGCATTATTAGCTCTTGAATCCATGTTCAAGTATACGTTTGGCTTGCTTTGAACATCTTGGTTACTTTTGGAATCTTTGTGCTTCTTGGCATCACACAACCAATTGTATCCACCTTGACAAAGTAAAGCCATAATCTTGAAGTGGTGCATTTCTGAACTCTAGGTTACTTTATTCTCCTACTTATCATTGCATTTTACATTGTTTTTGCTTCCTTGCATATAATAATTATTACTTTATGCTATAAACATTATTTTCATATCGAACGTTTGCAAAAGGTTTAGTGACATCGATTAAGTCCTTGCCTAATCGACTAGACTATTCAGGGCACCCCATCTTTGTTTAATCTAGCACAACCATCATGGGAATCCAAGGATAAGACTATTTGATCGATGACCTCTCGGTGTTTCCAGCTGCCAACATGTTCAGTTGCTACAGTTTTCTGGTGCGAGAAGGAGGACCTCTTTAGTGCTCTTTCCATGTTTTACGGTAGTCTTGTGTGTGTTCTATACTTGGACACACACTAGTATAAACTTGATACCCTTTTGTGGTTGTTTACGCATCGTGTGGTGCAAATCGGTCGCTTCGACGGTTCCTCCAGAACCCCGCAAGACATAAAGCCTCTGATCACCATTTAACCCACTTATTTCACCGTAGTCTTGCATGCGTTTTTTACCCTATCACATACTAGCATAAACATTACACCCCTTTTGTGGTTGTTTACGCATTGTGTGGTGCAGATCGGTCGCTTCAACGGTTTTTCTGGAACCCTGCAAGACATAAAACCTTCGATCACCATTTGACCCACTTGTTTCATGGTAGTCTTACACATGTTTTGTACCCTTTCATGCACTAGCATAAACGTTACACCCCCTTGTGGTTGTTTATGCATTGTGTGGTGCAGATCAGTCGCTTTGATGGTTCTTCTGGAACCCTACAAGAGATAAAGCCTTAGATCGCTACTAGATCTCTGGTTTTCCCTTGTTTACACCTCTTTTAGCCTTACAACAATGACTTCTTCAACTACCACTGTAGCTACCATTAGCCTTGAAGTTCTTATTCTCACTACAGGTGCCAAGTAACCACTCAGTTCAATGCTCGGGCCACAGCTACTTCCCTGTTTCATTCATAGGCACTACCCCTCAGCCAACCATTCCCTAGTCCATACTTGTATCGCATCATGCATCAATCACAGCTACCTTGCCCCACATTCACACAGTACCTACCTCGTAGTTGCATACCATCTCTACATTCATTCTTGCGTTTACACTTGTCCCACTATCAGCAGTGGGCCTAGGCCCATCCAAATGGTGGACCCCATTCACTTCTCCTTCTACTACGCTAGCATCGCAGATGTCTCACTACATTCCCTAGTAGACCTACCAAGCCCTGTAAACTGTACAACCTAGCCCGGGACTATGGTTTGTTCCACTGGCTACAGAAGCCACCTACCCCCTAGCTCAACCTGTAGTTGCTGCTTCAACTACACCACCTACTAGGTGGTGGATGCTAGAAGCAGCACCATTCATAGGGGCCATCCCAATGGCACCGCTGATGGGTGACATCACTTCCCTTGCTACTCCACAGATGGTAGCTACCCCGGTGGTTCCCCAATCATCTACATCATCCCCGAGTCTGGATCAAGAATTCTAGTTTATCCAGATCCTTACTAAGAAAATAAAATGCCTCAAGGCTGTCAAGTTTGATATAGTACAAGTCATGGACTTCTACTAGGATAACCCCATCAGCCCAGCAATCCCTGCACTAACATTACCCCCTGGGATGTCACTTCCCCACTTTACAAAATACAAAGGGAAGGTGAATCCCAACGCACATCTTGTTACATTCAAGCCTAAGTCCCTTCTTCTACAACAATGGACACATACAATTATTTGTGTCTTTTCCATGTCCTTGATGGAAAAATCCTTAGACTGGTACCATGCACTATCATGCTCCTCCATCTCAACTCTAGAGGAGCTTCTGACCTAGTTTGTGACGTGTTTCAAGTACAACTTGAGACCAGAGGTCATGCTGGATCAACTGATGAGCATAAAACAATACCTACTAGAACCAATCCAGAAGTTTATCCAATGTTGGAGCATGACCCTTAACAAGATCTGTGAGCCCATTTCGGAGGCCCACTTGCTGGTTGTCTTTAAGAATGTAGTAAACAACTTTATTAAGTCCAAGTTGTATTATGTCACTCCGCACACTCTCAGTCAGGCTTTTGCCCGAACTAAGAGCATACAAGATGTGGCTGAGGCAAGCAACAACCTAGCCTATGTTGCATACAAGAACACCTTCACAAAGAAGGACAAGAAAAAGGGTAAGGCTACAACAGCCATAGTGGCCACTGTAACGACAAAAAATGTTAGTTGTTGGAAACACCGAGGGGATTTCCATGTACACAGTTTTAACCCTGGATCCACGTGAGGGCCATACTAGAGAAAATGAATCCGAGGTTCCCTGAACGGTGTTGTCGATCAGATAGGGACTTACTAAATCAGTAAATTTATCAATGATGGTATAATGAGGTGATGATTTGATATGAAAATATATTATTGATTTACGAGAACATGAGATCTGCTCCAAGATCGGATCTCGAAGGCAATGAAGGTGACGTAAATTATGCAAAATGATTGTAGAATTCAATGTAAAAAGGGTACAATGAATTGAATTTGGAACATGCATGATCCCAAGATCTAGGATCTCCCTTATAGATAAATGTGATGAATACAATGGGATTTACAAGTGAACTTTAGTTTGGATGAAGTGTCTGCTATAAACAAGAAGCTAATTAGAGACAAAACAAGCAAAGGCTAATCTACCTTGTTCTAGCCAATATAGGTGCAAGGGAGTCAGAATTGAAGTAAAGTGTTTGCTAACTTGAAGTCTCTGGTCAAAAGCTCCTATCGATCACTGTCGATGGTCTTCTATTGCCAACTCTTTCTCGTCATCTGACCAATCTTTGCCAAGAGATATTGTTAAAAATTTGCCAACAATTGCCAACCCTTTGAGAATTCTTTGCTAGGGTATTTATAAGATTAGGGTTAGGAGATGAATGCAATTTAAATGACGCATGTCCTATGCCCACAAAATACCGTTGACCTGATGTGTTGTAACTAAAGTTTGTAATGCTACGCTGTGCTACGCTTTGAAGCATAGCATAGCGTAACCACCCTCCAAGAAGAAAGTTTATTTGACCTTGTTTCTTGCACTAAATAAACTTTCCTACAACTACGCTACGATACACTAGGAAGAGTATCATGGCATAATGACTGGCATTGCCTGAATTTCGTTACCTTTGTTGCTGCAGATAAGTCAATTACACTACTTGCATTACGTTGAGTTACGATGCGTAGCGTAACGTGATGTAGTACAACAAAAGTCAAGATTTTCAAACATGGCTAACTTGCAAAGTTGAAGTGTTCCCACTGTGCATCCCTTGTTCTATTCTATCTTCTAGAATTTACTATGCTGAGCTGCGTAGCATAGCATAGCAGGCCCTTGGCCGAAGAAAGGAAAACTTGCCGAAATGTGCCACTTGTGGAAATCCTTGCCTAAACCTTCGAGACTTTGCTGAATCATCAAGGTCTCAAAATTTCATGGTGTTTCAATGGCTCCTCTTTGTTAACATTTTGAGGGCTTGCCTGAGAGACGTCGATAAAGAATACGAAACACCACAAGGGTAAAGACGCCAACATCGTCCATCGGCCACTACTCAGATGTCGCCCTATCAAGAAAGTGTGAGCAAGATACTTCGCAAACATGTTATTAGACAACTTCTCACGGGTGTTTTCCTACGAGGTTAAGCTATTGTATTGTACATGTGGGGCTTTCCTAGATGAGTTGTGTTGCACCTGTATGACCTGGATGAGTTGTGTTTCATCCATTTTGCCTAGCTTTGCCCATTTTTTTTGTTTTTGTGGATGCAGATGCATTCCATGAGGTGAGTTGCGTTATGCCAGTTCATGGACGTGATGGTTATTCATGTGCGAAAGACTTCTTGTACGCTCACATTTTGTACAAACAGGAGGAGGAGGTAAGGGTGGTTGTAAGGATAACGGAAGGAGAACGTGAGATAAGGTGTCTAGTGGAGGGAAAGGCAAGGTCTGCACTCCCAAGTAGTTAGACTAGTTTGAGCAACCACCTTAGAATGCTGTGATGCCTCACCCTCCTAGTGAATGCACCTTTGAACCATGCTATCATAGCAAGCAACCTACAAAACATAACAAAGAACAAAGAATAAAAGAAATCGTCCTAATCACTAGGGAGGATGTTGAAACAAGTGCCATCCGAAATGAAAAGGAGAGCGCAGGCCATGGAGAACTGTAGCAAGAGACACTGGTCCCTTTGTTGATACCACGGCTCAGGAATTTGCTGTCGAGAGCTAGATTCATCTTATTCATCTGACTAGGAAAGGAGCCAGTTAGATGAATTTTCTAAGCTATAGTCTAGTGGTGGTGACAGATGGAGGCCACGAAGGCTATGGGTGACCATAGTTTCCTTGGGGCTCCAAGTGATGAAGCTGACCCTAGGAGTAGTAGCTACAGAGTGGCCATTGTAGCGGCATCTCCGAGGGGTCAGTAGTATTCCTTTTGGCATATCCAAGGAATCAGTAGGATGCTAGGAGGGTAGCGGTGCTACGTCTGTTCCAATGCCCTACCCGTTCTTTCTGGTAGGGATGTTGTGCAAGAATGATCAGGCCTGCTTGCTTCATGTATGGTCTATTGGTAGCTTCCAGTTTTAAGTCTTGGTAGAACGTTGTTGCTAGTTTTAAGTCCCAGAAGACCAAGGTCCCAGTTTAAAGTCTAGACAAATTGAAGTGTGCTAGTTTTACATTGTAGCGGATGACAGAAGAGCTAGTTTATGGTCCTAGTAGACCATGCTGTGGGTGTTAGTTTTATGTCATGACCCAAGAAAAATTCTATGCTGGTTTAACATCTCAACAGATGGATGCTTACTTTTCCAATTTCACATCGTGGCGGACGATCAAGAACTTTGCCAGTTTCACGTTATGGCAGACAATTGAGAACTTTGCCAGCTTAGCGTTGTGGCAGACATGTGCAAGAAATGCCAATTTGACATCATAGTGGACATGTACAACACCTTTAGTTTTACGTCATAGTGGACATTTGTTGCCTCATGTTTGATCCGAGCTAACATCTAGATGTGGTACTGCTTCAAGTACATGTGATTCACCAGGTTTGGAAGTTTATTGCTGTTTATGTCTGCTAGCTTGAATGATCCATTGCCATATGCCTTAACGACCAGGAAAGGGCCTTCCCAGCTTGCAAAGGATTTGCTCACTAGTTCACAAATGACCTTAAGAACCAAGTCTCCTTTCTTGAGCTGTCATTGATTCCAGTTGTGATGATGCTTCTGTTTCTGCTTGTCTTGATATTTTTTGATGTTGTCAAGCATTTGGATACGTTTCTCCTCTACTAAGTCTAGATCCACAATTCTGGACTCATTGTGTTGAGTCTCATTTATAACCATGGAGAGGACCATCCGTAGTGAGGGAACCTGTAGTTCAAGTGGCAACACTGCTTCAGATCTGTAGACTAGGCTATAGGGTATCCTATCGGTAATTGTTCTACATGTCGTGCGATAGGCCCATAGCACATAGAGGATTTTTTCATGCCATCATTTTTTGTTGCTAGTGAGCATCGTTTTGAGAAAATTGATAGCCACCGTGTTTGTTGCTTCTACTTGACCATTTGCTTATGGGTAATAAGGTGAGGAAAAAGATTACTTGATACCAAGATTATTGTAGAAAAATTTTGTTTCAGTATTACTAAATTGTGGTTCATTATCAATCAAAATAGTCATGAGAAGCCCAAACTTGGTTACTATATTATCCAAGATAAAATGGAAAACCTATTGAGATGTAATCTTTCATAGGGGAATAACCTCAACCCACTTCATGAAGTACTTAGTGGTGGTGATAATGAAGCTATGTCCTACGGAAGACTTAGGCGTGATGGGACCTATGATGTCTAGCCCCCATTTTTGGAATGGCCAAGTGATCTGTGTAGTATGTAATTCAGTTGGTGACATGTGTATTAGATTTGCATAACGTTGGCATGTGTTACATGTCTTAACCTTGGTAAGGCAGTCTCGTTCCATGTATGGCCAGTAATACCCTAAGCGTTTGATTTTATCAGCCATGGCTCATAGGGCTATGTGTCCTCCACATAGGCCCTCATGGACTTCACTAACTATGCTTTGCACTTGGTCATTATTAACGTAGGTTAACAATATGCCATCAAAAGAGTGCCTACATAGAGTACTATCTCTGATGATGACATATTGTCTGGCACGCTTGCGGATTACATCTTTTTGTGTAGGTATTAACTTGTGCGATGGTTCACCATGCAGAAGGTAGGTTTTAATGTTGTCATACCGTTTTGGCATTCCTCCAGTACTTAGAGAAGAGATTTTCATTGCTTGAATGACAAGGTCTGTACATTCCATCATTAAAGTAGGCAAGGTGACAAACAAATGTGGTGGCACATTTAAAGCTAGCATAGCTAGTGCATTAGCTACAGTGTTCTCATTACGTGGCATGTGCCAGATGTCATTTGTTGTGAATTATTTCAGAAGATCTTTAGCCATATCGTAGTAGGGCTATAGATGCATAGCCTTGCAGGCATAGATCCTTATGATTTTATTGACAACAAGCATCGAATCGCCTCGAATTACTAGGTGTTGGATGTTGAGTTCTCTGGCTACTAATAATTCCTTGAGGAGCCCTTTGTATTCTGACACATTGTTCATATAAGGAAACACCAGGCGATAAGCCAATGGGCAAACATCCTTAGGGGAAAGCATATTGACGACGATGGAACTACCACCTCTGGCAGTCAAAGCTCCATCGAAATATAGTATTGCTTCGAGGCCTATTGATATAGGGCTTAAAATATGTACACATTCGTCAGGAAACTCTGGCTCTATCATGGCTTGATTGTTAACAGGTGATGTTACAAGCTAATCAGCTATCGCTTGGCCTTTCATGGAAGATTGGCCAATATAGTGTAGGTAAAATTCTACTATGATGGCTTTCCAGTAGGCTATCCTACTAATCTTGTATAAATTATTTGTAATGGCTCGCAGAATTTTGTTCTTACAAATTATGTTAACTTAGCTACGGAAACGATAGTGCCTACACTTTTTGAGTGCAAACACCAATGCCAAATAGTTATGCTCTACTTCATTGTACCTCATTTTGTATGCAAATAGAGTGTGACTTAGGTAATAAATAGGGATTTTCAACCTGTTGTTCATATTTTGGAACAATAATGAAGCTATAGACACATCTGAGCTTTCTAGGTAGACGTAGAAAGGTTGATCCCTTTGTGGTGGGAAAACTGTTAGCAAATGTAGCAGCTCTTTCTTTAGGTTTTCAAATGCACACTAGTAGTCCTCAGTCCATTCGAAGTTAATACCTTTCTTGAGCAAATGTTGCATAGGATGTAATTTGTCTGTTAACTTCGAGATAAACCTCCTGATAAATTGTAACCTACCCTGCAACCCACATAGTTCTTTGAGGATTGTAGGTGGTGCTAGGTTAATGATGGCCTTAACCTTGTCTGGGTCGACTCGTATGCCAGCCTCTGATACCACAAACCCCAACATGGTTCCAATTTTGACTCTGAATACACATTTTTTTGGGTTGAGCCATAGGTTGTGCCTGAGACATCATTTAAGGATTAACTCTAGGTTCTCTAGGTGATCTTCTAACTTCTTAGATTTAACAACTATGTTGTCTACGTAGTCATTCAATCTCTGTAAGAGGTATTCACTAAAGATATACATCATGGCACGTTGATAAGTTGCTCTAGCATTTTTTAGCCTGAAGGGCATCATGGTATAATAATAAGTTCCCCAGGGGGTCATGAAAGTTGTAGTCAGTTGATGTTCTGGGTTGATCTGAATTTGATTATACCCTGAAAACCCATCCATGAAGGATAGTAACGCATGGCTCACTATTGTATCGATAAGTTGATCAATACCTAGTAATGGGAAATTGTCCTTAATTGTTACCTTGTTCAGATTGCGGTAGTCTATACAGATGCGTATTCCTCCTGTCTTCTTAGAGACAACAACAATGTTCGATACCCAATCCGAATAATCAATTGTGCGGATGAAATTAGCTTGATATAGCTTAGTGATTTCATCACGCACTGCCAACATGATTTCAAGCTTAATCTTCCATGTTTTCTATCTAACCACTTTGATATTTAAGCCTAACACAATGTTGTGCTGTATTAGTCATGAGTCTAAACCTGGCATGTCTTCATACGACCATGTGAACACCGCAATGTTATCTTGGAGCACTTAGGATATGTTGCTTTGAGTTTGTTGGTCAAGGAGGGAACTAACCTTTAGAGTTTTGCTTTCTCCTTTGTGCGTAACCATAGAGACTTCAGTGAGGGAATCCTCGGTTACATCACTCACCTCCAAGTCTAGGGTTCAGGCCAAATGTTTTGGCCAATCTATGGATACTTCTGAGGTTGCAATGGTTGCGCCACTGGAGAGGGTGTTGGTTCATATCATTGCAAGATTAGTCTATCTAAAAGTTTCCTTGTATGGGCCTGTTAGGGCTAGGGGTGCAAGTAAAGCTTTTTCCATTTGCGAGCTGACCTGCAAAAATGCCAAGAATAGAAGTTGTTACATTATTTTTGTCAACCTATTGAAATGATAGAAGGTTTTTTAGAGGTTCATGTTAAAGAGGTTTCTAGTTTAAGGTCTTAGCGAACCATTACAATATGCACAATTTTTAAGAAAACAACAAGCCACGTTTCCTAGATATTAGTGTAAGATTTCTATGAACTATGATGAAAGGTATAATGTGGTGTGTCTAGCATGACAATACAACTAATTTAGGATTTTGTGTAGACCGTAGTTAATGTGACCAGATTACAAGACGATAAGTTATGCGTTAGTTTAGGGTCTTTTTAGACTGTCATCAATGCGATATCTATAAGATTAATGGTGTGATATTCACACTTCATGTCGCACTGACATGCTTGCATTTCGGGAAATTTTCATATTGATCATACATGAAAATAGCTAGTTTCAACCATCACGTTTATATGTATATGGTTCATCGTCAAAGCAAACTGTAAATGTCACGAGGTTGAGTTAGGCTAAGGCAAAAGGAAAGAAAAAGTAAACGATTTTGCGAAGATTGTTTAGGTATAACCATGGCACCAAAGACCAAAGGCAAACATACCAAGTTGGTGGGGATCAACGAAGTACAGGAAAGCTTGGGGTGAATTTCAAAGGCATGAGTCAAAACTTGGGAGGCTACTTCACTTGCTCAGTAAGTCATTTTTTACCTTCCTTGCATGATTTTTGTTTTCATTGTCATGGTGTCATAATTGTATTTGTTTCAAAGATGTGCATTGTGTTAGGTGTTAATACCTACCTATGTTTGCTATGTTACTGGAGTTTGAAATATTACCCCTATTGCTGTTGTTAGAGGCAGACCTTGCACCGTCGCAAGGGTTTGGGTAATCTTGGATAATATTGTACAAATACAATACATAGCTAGTCAGGAGTCTAGGTATTGTACCTTTGCATAGTGCAAATTGGGTTTCATTGCCTTTCCCATAATGGATACATGTTATGTTGGGGTAGTGTGCATTGTTACTTTTATTGTCATTTTTAGAGATAGACCTTGCACTTTCGCAAGGGTTTGGGTAGTTTTGGTAATGCATTTCTAGTGTAACGTGCGATTTTCGATGAGTCAAGTTAACAGAAACCTCAATGTTGCGTAATGGACTCTTGTGAGCCTCTATTTTTTTATTTTCTATTTGGTTCTGATGTTGTTAGTATGTCTAAACTATTTTTTTAATGGTAGTGCATTTTATTGTAAAGGATTACACTAAGGCCCATCCTAATCATCCTGGACATTATGCACATTTTGTGCTGCTTACATGTCCCTATGGCTAATGTTCCTCCTCTCCATGCTCATGTAGGGGGAGAGGCAGTTTGGTTCTGGAAAGGCACACAAGAGTTTCTATAGTTTTTGTTGCGTAACTTTAGCATGATCATTTGGTCACAATTGCTAGCTGAAATGGCAGGCATTATCTTGGAAACGATGCTAGTTGGATCATCACAGAGTATCTTAACGTTCCTGGTGGACAAGTCAAGCGAGGTTGCAGGTGGGAGGGATCATGAATAGAGTGTCAAGGATTTGAGGCACTTATCTTGGATTTGGGATATGCCTAGGTTTGACTATTATCATGCCTACAATATGCTATTCATAGCTCATCATCTCATGACCTATTTTCAAAATCCACCTCGCCTCATGTACTATGCTGGTGGGTAAGTGTTTTCAAGGTGTTATGATGTGCTAACTGTTGGTTGATTTTGCGTTAGGTATAAATAATTGTCTACATTCTGTGACGTAGGTTTTTTATTAATGCGGATGGTCTCTAAGGTGATACAGGCATGTTATCTACTACTGAAACAACCATAAAGGAGTTCACTTCCATCAACAATGTGCGTGTTGGTGTCCTGAGACAACTAGGATTTGAAATCCAACACTACCCTATCTGGTACACCAAATTCTTTTCCAAATGTAGAGATGCTAGATGGCTAGATAAGGAGTGGACTTTGGATCATCCCATCACCATTGACAATGTGTAAGTGAGCATTCCACCATTTCCCTTGTCCTTTTGACACGGTAAGTTACGCTACGGTGATCAACTGTGTGACCCTACAAAGTGAGAACAATGTGTAAGATTTTATTATTTTTCTATTTTGTCTAACTTGTTGTTTTATGTTCATAGTTAGGGAATCATGGGAGGTCATGGTGATGGCTTCTAGGCATGAAGTGAGCAGTTTCTTCTTCCGTTATGGTGACATAAAAGAAGTGCAATGTTGGCTCTACCACGGAGTGACCCCAGCTGCCATAACTAATAATGTTCGGGAAGCTGGACTGATGGACCTATTTCTAGCTATAGCCGCCAATGTCACAGTAGCTGAAATGTTAACCCTAGTTGACTCCTTCAGTGAAGAAGCCAAGCATCTTCACATGTGCATGCATAACGTGCGTGTGAGTTTTGATATTAACACTCGACTATTCACCAAATTTTTTGGCATTCCTTCTAATGGTCTTCCAGTGGAAGAAAGGTCAAAGAGAGGTTCCAAGCATTAGAAGGACATAGAGGAGTGCGTAGGTGTTAAAAAAATTGAAAGGCATCCTCGCTAATAAAATCAAGCTAGAAGTTGCTAATACCATTTATCCCCTCTTTCGAGCTCATGCTTTCCCTAGGCTACTCTCCCAAGGAAGAGTCCTTGGCATAGAGTAGGCTTGGATCATGTGGGAGGTTATTAAGGAGGGGACATGGTATAATTGTGTCAGTTACCTTGTTGAAGGCCTGCAGGCTAAAATGGTCAAGCTTCGCAAGAAGCTTGAGTCTCATTTCAACATGCATTTTGCCTTTTTATAGCTTGATTTTGACATTTTTCTGAATTCCTAGTGGTTCACAGGGATGGAGTCTGGGTGCAGCAAGACTGTAACTAGATTTCCAAACTATGGATTTTCCAAGTCTTCCACACCGTCTGATCCCAATATCCCCTTGAAGGTATCAGGAAGTCATTTTCACTAATGACTAAGAATCGGGTGGTGCCTCCCATGCAAGGCCAAGATAGCGTGGGTGAGGCGTCCCCTTCTTACATAGGCAATGCGTTGAGAGGGAAGCACCTAGTAGTAGAAATAGTAACTTGATCAGTTTAGTGGAAAAAGCACCATTCGGCTGTGGAGTCCTCTGGCCTAACTAGTGAAGGGGGAAAGAAACTGCGAATTAAGTTACACAGGAACGATCCTTTGGCTAGTAAGTAGAAGAATGCATGGTTAGTTTATGCATATTACTTTACATATAGACATCGTTGCGTCACGTAGCGCTTGTGAAAAGTAAGTAAAGTTTTTGTTTTTCTATGTTGTTTTGTTGTTTTATTAAGTGTGATGTGTTTGACAGGAAAAGGTAAAGATGTAGAGGAATTGACCCCTGAAATGGGGACTATAGTTTTGTAGCATGGAGAAGGGGCCCTAGTTCTGGAAGAGGAGGCCCCTGTTAATAAATTAGGCAGCACATAAGCTCTTGTGCCTAAAGGGGATATGGGTGTAGAGGACACCGAGGTCCTTTTGGATGAGCCTGAAAAAGAGAAGCGGTTTGTCATTGGTGAGTTTGACCTTTCCTCAAAGGGAAATCCTCCCGCTACTAACCTTGATGGCTTTGTTGAATTGAAGTTTTATGTTATTGTAACATCTCAATTTCCTTTGTCTCTACTGTGCTATGTTTGACTCATTTGGTTTATGTAGTAAGCACTTATGATAATAGTAGTGTACCTTTGTCAGTAACCCCAACTCAGCATTGGGGTGAGACTCCTAATAAATTCACCTTTATGGTGGGCATTGTGAATGATATGATTGGTCACCTAGAGTGAATCGATCCTAAGATTGGTATGTTACTTTTTTTATGTAGGAATCATTGAAATTATGACATTACGTTATTCTATTGTGTCTAACTATTATTTTTCATGTTATAGGATCTCACCTCAAATGGGATCCCAAAGAGCCCATTAACATAGATACTATCCCTGAACCCTCACCAGAGGTGACTGAAGTGCCACGCAGCGTTTACGATGAGATGCGTAAATGTATGTTATGCTCGACCCGTTCTCTATGGGAGTGTCAAAACGTCAACGAAGATCTTTGGAAGAGGTTGCAGAAAATAGAAAAGGAGAATGTGGCCCTAACCATTAGGGTTGAGGACCTTGAGTCCAAGAATGCATTTTTGCAAGCTCGAGAGACCAATGACGAGAATTGGTAGATAGCTATGATCGACTACAGCCGTTATTGGACGGTTGTCAGAAACAATGTCCAAGCCAGCTGTGAGCTCATTGAGCAACAGATGCAAATGGATCTCCTAGCCCAGAAGAACCAAGATAAGAAGAATTTCAACATGAGGGTCCAAGAATGGGGGCAGGCACAGAAAGACCATAAGCACATGTATAAGTGAGAAAGTGCTACCTACTACCAACATTACAGGGATTCTACGATTGAAGTGCAGTCCCTTTAGCTATTCCTCAATGTCATTGATGCTTCTGGAGCGTATGAAAAGTTCCAGGAGCAAGTGACAGTAAGTGCCTCCCTTGAGAGAGAGATAACTCTCCCTGGCGGGGAGACTACTGTCCCTTCTTTCTTTCTTGAATTGACTCGATGGATTCTTGTGGAGAAAGGAAAGGTAAAGGCTGGAACTGATCTGGGAGATGGTGTTTGGGCTGAGCTCACTGAGGATGAGATCATGCGACTCCTGTTAGTTAGCCTGGAATAAATTCTTTTTGCGGCCGATGTAGGACCTTCACAGGTAAGCCATGTTATAGTTGTATTACTCTTATGCATAATTTTGGTGGCGATGCTAATGTATGTTTCATGTCAAATCATAGGGTCAACACGAAGAGGGTTCTCATGAAGAGGAGCATGATGGAGATGATGGCCCTCACGAAGAGGATCCCCATGAGATGGAGCCCCGTAGAGAGGATCATCTTTACGAAGAAAATGCATGTGAAGAGGAGCCTCATAGAGAGGGTCACCCCCACAAAGAGACACCATGCAAAGAAGGTCCTTATGAGGATGATCCTCATGGGGTAGAGGTGGAGCTAAATGACGCAGATGGAAGTGGTAACAAAAAAATTTTAGTTTTTTATTTTATGAAGGAAAACGTATTGCTAGAAGGTTACACATTTTAGGCCACTATGGGCCACTAATAGTTTAAGGCCATTTTGGGCTGGGCCATCATAAGCGTAAAAGGGTAAGAAAAATTGCCAATTTTAGGCCGTAGCAGACCGTAACTAGTTTTAGGCCATTTCGGGCCAAACCATCATAAGCGTAAAAGAATAAATAGAATTTCTAATTTTAGGCCATAGCGGGCCGCAACTAGTTTAAGGCTATTTTGGGTCAAACCATTGTAACTGTAAAAGAATAAAAAAAACTGATAGTTTTAGGCCGTAGCGGACCACAACTAGTTTAAGGCCATTTCGGGCCAAACCATCGTAAGCGTAAAAGAATAAACAAAATTGCTAGTTTTAGGCCATAGCGGGCTACAACTAGTTTAAGGCCATTTCAAGCCAAACCATTGTAAGTGTAAAAGAATAAACAAAATTGCCAGTTTTAGGCCATAGCGGGCTACAACTAGTTTAAGGCCATTTTGGGCCAAACCATCGTAAGTGTAAAAGAATAAAAAAAATTGCCAATTTTAGGCCATAGCAGACTGCAACTAGTTTAAGGCCATTTCGGACCAAACCATCGTAAGCATAAAAGAATGAACAAAATTGCCAGTTTTAGGCCATAGTGGGCTGCAAGTAGTTTAAGGCCATTTTGGGACAAAATGCATATGAAAAATCGTAATAAGGATAATGCAACAAGAAAAAGCATAAATTGCATAAAATTAGACAATGTGGACTAGTGTGACATGCCACGCCAATGTGTTTCTTTGCTAGCTCCATAGTTGCTTCTTGATTATCTTTAGTTTTGGTGATGCGTATGGACAAGGAGGCTTATTACAGCATTCCTCTATGCTACCATCTTCTCCCTGGAAGGGTATTTCAGCCTAAGTCAAGATTTCATTGGCCACTACATTAGCCTATTTAATTATTTGGGCAAGGGTTTGATCTTTGGGGATCTCAATCTCTGAACCCTGTTCCATTTTCACATTGTTAACTTCTTGAGGGGTCATCTTATCACCATGGATGATCACTTCCCCTCTTACATAGGACAAGTGAATCTCTTGATGAATGGGTGATTAGACTACCCTTAATTGAGCCAACCAAGACCTCCCTAAAATTAGGTTGAAATAGGGAATCTCCTTGACGACAATGAAAATTACATTTGTGGGGAATTGATCCCCTGCTACAAAATTGATGTGTACCATTCCCTTGACTTGCACTCGTGCCCCGTTAAATGACTTCAAACCTGAAATTTTTGTGGGATTGATCTGGTTGAGAAAACCTAGTTTTTCCACTATGGGGAATGGGATGACATTGGCAGTGGCCCCGTCATCTACGTGTACTCTCTGGATTCTGTGCTGGCCAACTTGGATAGTGATGAACATGGACGCTGTTGTTACCTGACCCCTTTCTGGGTCATCCTTAATGGACTCATCATGAAATGTTAGTTGAGAAGGCCGTGGTTGTTTAGTAGTGGGGGGAAGCATGATTAAATGGATTTCTTCTTCATCCACTAGTAAGCTCTCGTCCATGGGTATGGACAATAACATGCGAACCATGGATTCATGATGTTTTTGTGATGTCATCAGCAAGTTATAGAGGCTCAATGTTGTATTTTTCTATTTAAGAGCCTGCTTAACTTATGTAAAAGCATCGAGGAGATCATGCCCATGATCTGGTTGTTTATTACCCTTCTCTTCTTCCATTCGTCCTAGGAGACAGATCTCTTGGGGAGGAATGGTTTCTAGTTGAGGATTGCATTTTCTTGGATAGGGAGGAGATGGTCATGTTTGTGTAGCATCGGCTTTCTCAGAGGGGGGTGGGGTCAAGGGCATGATGGTGAGGGATGTAGGCTTAGGAAACCCCAGCGTAAGTCAGTCCTTGGCTGTGTTAGCTATCATATGTCCTTCTCTTTTCCTATTAGGTTATGATTGGGGTGTTGACGTAGAGATTTTCCCCTATGTAGCAGGAGCAACTGATGGCTTTGGCATCTTGATGACAAAGGGTGCCCTAGGCATGGGCATGGGCTGGGCCACGACTTTACTAACAATGGGCTACAGAATGATGGTCGGAGATAGGAATCTGAGGACAAAAGGTTGTCACTAAGCTACACCTGTCGATGTTGATGGGCTTGTCGTCTAAGACAGGCGAGGAGACACACGTAGCACAAAGGGTTGCTTTGGCTGTGCTTGGACATCACCCTTTGTACCCACTACATTAATAGTGTACCCTACATTATTTGCATTTAATTGATCTTGGTACACATGCATGGACTGGTTTTCTAGATGGACTAGACTATTGTTGTCTAGGATTAGTTTACCTTGATCGATCATGCATTGAATGTCATCTTTCAACGCCCAACAGTAATCCATGTCATGACCACATAGTTGGTGGTAGTCACAAAAATGATCTAGCCTGAAGTTCTTGGGGACTGGTGGCTCATTAGGCAGGGCCAAGGAGGGGTTCTTGAGTAGCTCACAATGCCTTCTGTGGCATTTTAGATCCTTCTCAGATACCTTCTTATGTTGGATGTGGTTAGTTCCTAGTAATTACTTCAGAAGTTCTGAAGGATTTACAGGTAGAGCCGTGTATTTTGAACGATCTTTACACTCAAAATTGGGCTTTGGCTATGGAGATGCCTTAGGGGCAGGTGATGTTTCTTGATCGACATTGTTTAACTTGGTTGTGGGCTCAGCAGGTGCTGTAGATGCTTTCTTGTTGTTATTCTTCTTCTTGACCCCTCTGACTATAGATGCTACTGTCGTTGTTATAGCATTGCCCTTGTATTTTCTCTTATTATGGGCATTTTTGTAGACCACATATGCTGGCTCTTTGCTAGCCTCGGCTACATCTTGAATTCTCTTAGTTTGAGTGAAGGCTTGGCTAAGGGAGCAAGGAGCAAGGGAATACAGTTTAGACTTGATGAAGTTGTTGACTGTCCCCTTGAAGATTGCCAATAGATGAGCCTCTACGATGGGTTCATGGATTTCGTTCAAGGTGTCACTCCACCACTATATAAACTTTTGGACTAGCTCGAGTGGATCCTACTTAACTCCCATTAACTATCTAGCATGACTTCTAGTTTCAGGTTGTACTTGAAACGAGTCACAAACTGGGTTACCAACTCTTCCAAAATTGAGATGGAAGAGTGTGGAAGTGCACAATACCAGTCCAAAGCTTTACCCGTTAGGGACATAGCAAAGACACAGATGATAGTATGTGGCCATTTTTGTAGTAACAATGACTCTGACCTAAAGGTAACTAAATGGGATTTGGGATCGCCTTCCCCATTGTATTTTGTAAAATGGGGGAATGGCATCCCAGGAGGTAGCGACAAAACAAGAACTATCGGACTGATAGGATCATCATGGTAAAAATCTATGACTTGTATTGTGTCAGAATTGGTAGCCCTGAGGCATTTAACCTCCTCGATAAGGGTTTGGATAAGCTGGAAGGCTTGATCCAGACTCGTGGACAAAGAGGTTGGTTGTGGAATAGCAGGGGGAGCCATGTTGGATGGCGGGATAGGGATAGCAGCATGGCCTATGAGCGATGTAGTCGGAACCGTCCCTGCAGGTGGTAATGCCTACATCATCCACCACCCGGTAGGTGGTAAAGGTGGGGCTACCATGGTCGATTGTGCCACAGGGTATGTTGTTTGTGTACCCGGGGGCATAGGCAATGACCCTGCAGTCGGGTTTACTGTTTGGGGGACTTAGCTTTGATTATGTGAGAGATAAGACATTTGCATAGGTTGTGTAATAGGGGGTGCTATATTCGAAGCCCACCATGTGACAGTGGTAGGTCCTACCATAAATGGTTGTGCAGGAGCAACAGCTGGGATGGTAGAAGCGGTATATAACTGTGAAGTAGGTACTACATGCACATGTAGTGATGTAGACGTAGGTATACAATGAGACGGGTTGACTGACTGGGATTGTGAACGAATGGGTTGTGAAGGAATAACACCCAGGAAGGTAGCCGGAGAGAAGAAATGCTGATGGGCTGCATGTGCAACATAGTTGATGGTAGAAAATGATAATGGCGTAGCGACCATAAATAGTGGATTTACACGGGACGTCATGGAGGGAGGAGCCATGGAAAAGTTAGCGTGACTACCTCCCTCAGAGTGGGCATCTAAGTCTTCCTGCTCATCGTGGGATGCTTCCTCATAGAAAACCTCATCTTGTTCTTTTGTTGATGCTTTAGCCATTAACAGTTGATCCAACATCCATTGTTGCTGGTCTGTTAGGGGTACGAAAGCATTAGGCGAAGGCACAAATTCCTTCCTGTTACAGTAGATGAACTCGTATTTGCATTTTGCTTCGAGTTCCTGTGGGTACATGGGTAGGTTCACCATAAGCTTGGCACAAAGGAAGTTGTAATGTTCCGTACGCTGAGTATGTCCCTCAGGCTCTTTATTTTGAATCTTGATGGATTGGCGTGGCTGTACTAGACTAGCCAGTGACTTAGCTATAGTGGGCATAATTTGCATTGTCTAGGGGTTTTTGAGATTAGCGGTGGGAACGGTGGTAGTCGGTACAACCATTCTTTATATGGCTAGGAATTAATGATAATGGGGCTGAAGATCACAAAGGAAAAGGCAGATGTGGGCTTTCTATCCTACTAGATTCCAAAGGAATCATTGAAGCGACCGATCTGTACCACACGATCACGTAAACAACCATGGAGGTATTATGTTTATGTCAATCGACAATGGGTATAGACAGCTTACAAGACTACTCGTGAAATGTAGATTGGAGGTTTAGGCCCTCCTTCTAGCATTAGAAAAATGTAACGGTGGAAAATGTCGGTTGCTGGAAACACCAAGGGAATTTCTGTGTACACAATTTTAACCCCGGATCTATGTGAGGGCCGTGCTGGAGAAAATGAATCTGAAGTGCCCTGAATGGTCTTGTCGATCATACAGGAACTTACTAAATCAATAAATTTTTCAACGATCGTATAACGAGTTGATGATTTGATATGAAAATATATTATTAATTTACGAGAAAATGAGATCTACTCCAAGATTGGATCTCAAAGGCAATGAAGGTGATGTGAATTATGCAAAAGGATTGTAGAATTCAATGTAAATAGGGTTCAATGAATTGAATTTGGAACATGCACGATCCTAAGATCTGGGATCGCCCTTATAGATAAATGTGATGAATACAATGGGATTTACAAGCGAACTTCAGTTTGGATGAAGTGTCTGCTATAAATAATCAAAGGCCAATCTACCTTGTTCTAGCCAATCTAGACGCAAGGGAGTTAGACTCGAAGCAAAGTATCTGCTAACTTGAAGTCTCTAGTCAAAAGCTCCTATTGGTAACCATCGATGCTCTTCTATTGTCAACTCTTTCTTGTCATCTCACCAGTCTTTGCGAAGAGATATTGTCAAAAATTTGCCAACAATTTTCAACCCTTTGAGTATTGTTTGCTAGGGTATTTATAAGACTAGGGTTAGGAGAAGAAAGTAGTTTAAATGAAGCATGTCCTGGGCCCACAAAATACCATTGACCTAATGTGCTATAACTCAAGTTTGTAACACTATGCTGTGCTATGCTCTGAAGCGTAGCATAACGTAAGCACCTTCCAAGAAGATAGTTTATTTGACCTTATCTCTTGCGTTGAATAAACTATCTTGTGACTATGATACGATACCCTGGGAAGCATATCATGGCATAATGATTGCCAATGCCTGAATTTCGTTACCTTTGTTGCTGTGGATAAGTCAACTGCACTACTTGCATTATGATGAGTTACGCTGCATAGCATAACGTGGCATAGTACAACAAAAGTTAAGATTTTTGAACATGGCCAACTTGCAAAGTTGAAGTGTTGCCACTGTGCATCCCTTGTCCTATTTTGTCTTCTAGAATCTACAACGCTGAGCTATGTAGCGTAGCGTAGTAGGCCCTTGGTTGAAGAAAGGTAAACTTGGTGAAATGTGCCACTTGTGGAAATCCTTGCCTGAACCTTTGAGACTTTGCTGAATCATCGAGGTCTCAAAATTTCATGGTGTTTCACCCACTATGGACAACAAAGCCAAACTTAATAATAGTATCAAGAACAATAAGAAATTGGCCACACCTGCAACTAACCCCATGCCCAAGTAGGGCAAAGCACTACAACCTTCTACATCTGCACCTGAGACATCTGCACCACCTAAACAAAACTTTGAGCGTAAAGATCATTCGAAGTATACCCCATTGCCCATCAAGCCTTTAGATCTTCTAAAGTAGTTACTCATGGCAGGGTACATCCAACACAAGCGGATGTTGGAGAAAGGAGCCAGGAAACATCAGCGGTATTGCAAACTCCTTAGGAAACCTTCTTTGGCTTTGTCCAATGAGCCTCCAGTTCCTAAAGGTTTCAAGCTAGAGCGGTTCCGTGACTACCATCAATAGTGTGGTCATGATACAGATTACTACATGGCATTGAAAGATGACATCCAAAGGATGATCAATCTAGGGAAACTAGTGTTGGATGAAAAAAACCCAGTATGTCCTAAGAATCAATCCTTGCACATTTACAAAGATCCTCTTAATGCCAACAATGCCAGTTACATTATCAACACCATTGACATTGACAGTAATCCTAGATCATCCCAGTAGCCATTTGTGGTCTATGTGCCTCAGCATAACACACTAGTATCACCAACAGCTAATCAGACTTCACATGAACCTTTCATCCTGAGAGTCCCTCCCCAGGCATCTGCCCCTACACCACCTTCTAGCAAAACCGCACCACCACTATGTACACTAATACCATTAGCTCCATTCGTTATTAGGGGGCCAAGCCATTCAACAGCCCCCACCCTGCATAAGGTAGCTTCACAACCTTCTCATCTTAGGAAGCAAGAAATGCGCTTCACAAGTGAGACATCAAAGGAAAGTACCATCCCAGGCACTTCCAAGACTACACCTTCACCCCTTGCATCTACGCCCTCATTGCTAAAAGATAATGTTGGTATGCCCACATAGTCTTTGCAACCTTACCCAAAAGGGTCTGAACCCAGACCTAAAGTTGTCCCTCCTCGAGAAATTCATCTCCTGGGACAAATAGAAGATGAGAAAAGTAGTAAAAGGGAAGGTGGCCAGGACCTTTTGAGCACCTTCTCTCAGGTCAAGCAAGCTCTGAAATAGTACCTTGAGCTTGTACAACCTAATCATGACATCCACCATGCATCGTGAGGCTTTGGTCCACATGTTAACGATGATCCTGGTTGAAAAAAACATGCCAGTGGAAGAGAAAGCGATCCACTTGGTTATGCTTCCTTCTACGCTTGCAGAACCAAGGCAATCCCAACTAACTTTTTATGATGATTCCATTAGGAAAGACCTTGAGAAAGGTCAGGTGACTACAACAACCCTGTTCATCAAAATTTGGGTTGGCCAACATAAGATCCAAAGGGTACACATTGATGATGGAGCTACCACAAATGTCATCCCCTTCCCCATTGTGGATAAGCTAGGTTTGGTCAGCCAAATCAGACTCATAACAATGTCATGCTTAAATTCATTCAATGGGGCATGGGTCGTGGTGAAAGGCATAGTTCACATTGACTTTGTGGCAAGGGACCAGTTCCCCACAAACGCAACATTCATCGTGGTTGAAGAGATGCCCAGGTTTAACCTAATCTTGGGGAGGTCATGGTTAGCACAACTTAGGGCTGTCTCTTCGCCCATTCATCAGGCGATCCATCTACCTTATGCAAGCAGGGAGGTGGTAATCCATGGCGACAAGGTAGCTCCACAAGCTATCAACAATATAGATTTGGAACAGGGCTTAGAGATCATAACCTCTGAGAATGAAGCACTTGTCTCTATAGATACTAACTGTTTGGCAAGAGAGTCGGCTCAGCATGCCAGTTCAAAAAATGAAAATGTGTAGGCTAATTTTCCCTTCCAAGTGGAGGACAATGATATAACCAAAGGCCATGGAAAATTTCCTCAGCCTTACACCTCACTTAATCCACGATGGATCAAGAAGCAGTTATGCATAGCGTAGCAACATCACTATTTCTTGCCCAGTTGGCATCCTTTGTACATTTACTACCTTTTTGTTTTGCATCCATCCACCTATGCTAGGTACTAATTAGCTGTCATCTAAATCGTTAGTGTATCATTTCATTACTACGCCATGGCTCAAAATGGCCTAAAACTATGCCATTTTCCCATGGCCTGAAATGGCCTAAAACTACGCCACTATCCCATGGCCTGAAATGGCCTAAAACTATGCTACCATCCCAAGGCCCAAAATGGCCTAAAACTAGTAGGGGCCCAAAATTGCCTAAAATTACCGATGGCTCGAAATGGCCTAAAACTAAAACATCAAAAATGAAAACTTAACATAAAATCGATCACATAAACAACGCATAAGCTAGCATAGAACCAATTCCCTTTCCAAAATTCTCCTTTTTCATTCAAAGATTTTGTCACTTAAGTAATGTTTTTAATAGTTTTACAAAAAATTTAAAATTTCAAAAATCCCATGCTGTCATGGATCATCTTCACCTGCATCATCTTCACCCGCATCATTACCTTCTGTGTCATTCCCTTCCTCATTGCATTCCTCTACACTACCTTTTTTTACCTCTCCATTGTTGTCCTCAATGGGCTCTGTACCCTCAGCCGGAATCTACATCGCAAAAGTGAAGTAGTTAGCTAGAGAAACATATGAAAGCTAGAATAGAGCATAAGCCTTCACATAGTAGAAAGTGACTAACCTGAGATGGCCCTACATCTCCCTCAAATGGTATATGATCCAAATCGAGCCTGAGGCGATGCCAGAGCTCCTCCTTTGTGATATTTTTCCAATGCTTGTCACTTAGTACAACGTTTACAATAGCTTTCTCATTTTCAACGACCATCCATCTTGGTGGTCTTGAAGAAAAATAGGTGGTAGCGATCTCACCTATGGGAAGATCCACTTCCCATTCAGGAGACTCACTAACCATTACCTGCTCCATGAACTTGTTATAAGCCTCAATAGCACCAATGGCATTCAAGAATGCCTTATAGGTAAACACCTTGAATAAAGCATCCTGGTATAGTTTATGATAGGTGGCATGTTCTAGTTTATACATATGTTTATGGTTCTTCTGGGATTTCCCCCATTTGTAAACTCTGAAGCTATAGTCTTTCCAGTCCTGATTCTTCTGGTCTAACAAGTCCATCTGCATTTGCTCTTCTATTATTTCTTAGGTGGCTTTGTTGTTGTGTCATATGAATGTCCAATATCTAGCATAATCTATTATAGCTATGTGCCAACTACCATCATTAGTATCATGAGCCATGAGGAATTCGTTTCTAGATTTGAGGTCTTCCACTTTGGCACTTAGTTCAGCCTTCTCTTTCTCAGTTTTTTGGACCCATTTCCATAAGTCCTCATTGACGTGTCTACACTCCCACAAGGAGTGTGCCAAGTGCAAAGTGCATTTTCTAGCCTTGTCGTATACATGAAGAGGCACCTCAGCCACTTCCGGTGGGAATGTAGGCACGACATTGACTTTCAATACCCGCTTCAGGTTCCATTTGAGTCGAGAGACTATAATCACACAAAGAGCGCCTTAGTCACACTAGCATAGAAAATTTAGCAACTCATGAAGGCTAGCGTAGCAACCCCCAAAAGCCTAGCATAGCTACTTTACTTACCCACTTCAGGATTGACCTACCTAAGATGATTGATCATGTTGTCGATGATCCCTTGCATGAATGTAATCTTGTCAAGGGTCTTTGCACATGGTTCCAGGTGCACAAGGGGAGGTCCTACAATATTGACAATGGTTTCTGTTATGCAACCAAATGCATCAGTAATGACTGAGGTAGACTGTAATAAAATGGTGAATAACACAAATGATAGTGTGGGGGCTCCTACCTAGTAAACCCTTGAGGGTGATAACAGGGGGATCATTCATCGACATGTCATCAAATATATTGTTGAACTCACTAGCATCTAATTGCATTTCTCCTCCTTTCTAGCTCAAAACTATAGCAGAACCCTTAGCATTCATCTGCTCTCCCAATGCTGGGCTGCATTTGGCAGAGGGACCTCTAGCAGAAGTTCCCTTTTGACTGATGCAAGCTTCCACTTTATTTGCTAACACCTTTCTTTTAAAGGCACTAGCACCCTTCTCATCCATAGGAGACTCCTGTTTGTCTCCAAAAATGTCCTCCTCATCAGTTGGAGGATTTTCCTTATTGATAGGAGCCCTTTTCTTAATGGAAAGAGCTCCTACCCTCTTGATCAGGGCCATTTCTTCTATGATTTGACCCTTCGCATCTTTATTTGCTACCCTCGTCTTGGGGACCGATACCTCTTCTTCACCTTCATCTTCTTCTTCTTCTTCCTCTGACAGCAAAACACATATTCACATTTTTAGCTTAAACCACATTAGCTAAAATAGGTGCTATGCTTCCTAGCATAGCACAACGTAGCAACCATTTAATTAAAAGGAAAAGAGACAAACACAAAGAAGAGCACTTATCGATGGGAGGCTGTGTCCTGCATAGCTTAAAATGCAATGATTGCCTGCCTTCCTTGCCCATACAAGGTGGTTCCTCATCTAGAGGAGGCCTCTTTCATAGCAACTTAGTGGCCACCATCTCAGTGATGAGATGTTTCCCCTATGACACGCTACCTGTAGCAGCAGGGAACACCTCTCCCACATTGTTTTGGCCACAGACATTGTGGGCTACATGATCCTTAGTTGTTATAAAAAATGACTCCCCAATAGCTTCTAGGGAATCTTGGGCTTGGGTGATCTAGAGGATTTGGTAGATCCATGGCTTAGAAATTTGGTTACGATCTCACATAACCTAGACTCCATTCTCATGGACTAACAAAAACTCCATGGAACGGCACAAGCAGGCTATGTAAAAGACATAGTGCATGTTGAAATGGGACTCTTGCTTCTTATGAAGTGCAATGATTTTAGTTTGCAAGCCCTTGCATAGATTCCTGGCCTAGTTGTAGTAGGCCCCCTCTTCCATGACCTCCCACATCACCCAAGTTTGCTCAATCCCAATGATCTTTTCTTGGGAAAGTAGCTAGGGGAAAGAACGGGCAGAAAAGACAGGATAAACCTCTTTGGCAACTCTCGGCTTGACCTTCTCCATGGGGATCCTCTTTCACCCTTTTGCAACCCCTAGCCACTTCTCAATGTCTTTCCTTTGATAGTTCACCTCTTTCTTAGTGTTTGACCCTACAAGGATGCCATTAGCAGGGACACTCAAAAGGTCCATGAATAGCTGGTTGTTGATTTCAAGGATCACCTACACTTCCCTGTACTTGAAGTAGATGTTAGCCTCCTAGTTTGTAGAGGTTATCACCATCACCTCCTAGGACTACTTCTCCCCTATAGTAGTTTTCATAAAAACACAAAAAAAAAAATAGGCACAACACAAGTAACAGAAAAAAAAGCAGGAACAACACTCGAACATGCAATAACTTACTGTTTAGCTTACTAGGTTTAAACGGTGATGGGAATGGTGGAAGATTAACCAACACATCTTCAACGGTAATCGATTTAAAGGGTGACCATCCCTTATCCAACCAATCAAACTCTTTGCATTTGTCATAGAGTCTAAAATACCAAGTTGGGTAGGTCTTGTACTCACCCCGACATTGGCCTATCACACCTACGATTAAATTATTAGCAGAAGAAAACTCCCATAATACCATCTGTGCTATGGTCAATGCATCTGTATCACCGTGAAGCCCATTCTCATTGATGAAGAACCTGGTAACAAAAATACACTATTAACATTTGGCTAGCGTAGCAAACATTACAGTGTAGCAAAACATGGTTACAAAACTCACCCGCTAGCACTATAAATGATTCCCGGTGGGTTTTGGAAGCACGTTTCCATGTGACGTGTGATAAAAAAATTGTTGTAGGGATGGTAGCAATTATACTTGGGCATCTCCTAGATCCAAGAAAAATGCCTCAAATTTTTGGAGTGCTAACTAGATCCTTCTCCCTGTCCACTGTTAATTGCTCCATCTATAAAAAATCTTAGGATACCTCAATTTGCCTCAGGCAATAGAGTTGATATTATGGTGGCCACTATCTCCTCTGCTAAGTGTGACCAAACGATCACACTGAAGCGTTGGAGGAGAAATTGCAAGAACTCCTATGCTCCCTCTCAGAACCAAACCACCTGCTACCCCACACGTGCATGGGGTGGAGGAACATTGGCCACTAGTTTGCACATACAGCATAGGACCCCTACAATTTCTAGGATAATTAAGATTGGCCTTAGCTCTAGCCTGCACAACACAATAGCAAATGTTAGCACCATGTTCAAGTGGAATGCACATATAGCGTAGCAGAATTAGCATTTAGTAGATAGTTTTGCACAATTATCTTCATGCATATAGCATAGCAAACAAAAAACACGAAGGCAATAGGATAGCAAAATCAGCTTGGCGTAGCAACAACAATACCAAAGACAAATCTTATGCCTAACATAATGATTCACATCACAGCATTATAGAACATGTGTTACACTATCACATCATGCACATGGACAAACCCTGCTGAGGATTTCACGCTACATTATTTGCATGTCAAGTGGCTCAAACCATCCAAGCATCTGCAGTAATGATAGCCGCAGTGATGGTGGTCTAGGTGACCTTGCATGCAACCTTAGCATAGCGTTTATACATCCGTTATAGCCAAAATGGAAAAAATGATGGTGTAAAGGCCAAAACAATGACAACATGATGATAGAAAACACAGATTACTATACAAAAATTGCAAAAGAAAAAATAGTGAAGTAAAAAATGATAACAAAGGAATAAGAAAATAGAGAATACATAGCAGCCTACCGAGCCAATGGTGTCTCCTCTTGCACCGTGACGCGTTCCTATGACACATGCCCTAGGCTTTCCTTTATTTCTTTGACCTTGGTGAGAATTAGGTTTTTGCAGTATTTTTTAGGAGCCATCATCTTACATGACAATTATTCCTTTCTTGCTACATCAAATTGCCTCACTCTTCATTAACACAACTACTCTGTGCTCTAAACGTGAGCTCTACTTTCTGAATATGGGCTTTGCATTGTTACGGTGAATATGACAAGTTTACCAGGGGTTAACCCTTATTTATAGCTACAATCGTAAAAGGGACACTTGTCATTCTGTGTCTTTGTTTAATGTGGAGTATTCCATGGAGCATAGCATGCTTGCCATGGTGCAGTAGCATTATTTGCATGAACATAGGTGGGATTGATTAAGGGCCTTAACATGCTTCAAACTAGCTATTTTCCTTTACAAAGATATCTTGCATTTTAGGCGGTTTGCAAACACCTTAAATTAGTAGTCTAACACTTTTTCATTTTAGGCAATCCAAAAAGACCTTAAACTAATAGTTTTAACACTTTTTCATTTTAGGAGGTCCACAAATACCTTAAACTAGAACCTTCCAGATTTTGCATCCTGACGGTCTGAAAAGACCATAAACTAGGGTCTTCACAAAATATCTTGTTGGTGGACTGCAAAGACCTTAAACTAGTAGTTTCAACTCTTTACTTGTTAGTAATCCACAATGACATTAAAAAAGTAGTGTCACATTTTTACATTAGCAATTTCGCACTTCTACATTAGCAATTTTACATCTTTACGTCTTAATAGTTAGCCACAACCTGAAACTGGAAAATTTTAAACCTTATATCATACTTTATACTTACATCTACATTTTTCATCTCATTGCTATTTTGCAAATGTTCACTGCACATGGTTACTACATACAGGTACCTCTTAACTAGACTTTCATGTCATTTTGGCAGGCTGATCGAGAATGGAAATCCATCTTGATTTCTCTTCACCTTTAGCTTTAATAGGTCCGCATGGAAAACTTGCAAGACAACTGAACCTAGATTTAATAGACTAGGAATCACCTATAGTTAGCACTGTGGCATCCTTAGAAGCATCTCCAAACTAGCCAGGGATGTAATTGAGGACCCTCTCATTGAAATGCTTGTGACCACATCTAGGGAAAAGCAAAAATGCTAAAACTTAGTTCCCTCCTAGATTCATAGATGCACGAAGATGTAGTCAAAATTCTGCAAGATAACATTGAAGTCTTTGCATGGTCATACAACAACATGTCGGGTTTAGATCCAAGGTTAATATAGGCCAACATTGTCTTAGACCTGCGCATGAAAGTAGTTAAGTAGAAGGCTCACAAGGTTAAACCAGAGATCACACTAGCCGTACGGGATGAAATCACTAAGCTATACTAGGCTGGTTTTATCTGGGTAGTTGATTACCTGGAATGGGTGTCTAACATCATCATAGTCTCTAGGAAAATAGGAGGAATAAAAATCTATATAGACTTCCAAGATATAAACAAGGCAACAATCAAAGATGATTTCCCACTTCCGAGTATCGATCAACTTATCAACACTACAGCTGGTCATGCTCTGTTATCCTTCATGGATGATTTCTCCGGCTACAACTAAATTTGCATTAACCCAGAGCATCAATTAACAACAACCTTCATGACCCCATTGGGTACCTTCTATTACACTATGATGTCTTTTGGGCTCAAGAATGTTGGAGCAACCTACCAGCGAACCATGACTTACATCTTTAGCAACTACATCCTAGAAATGCTAAACGACTACGTAGATGATATAGTGGTCAAATTTAAAGAGGCCGCTGATCATCCCCACAATCTAGAAGTAGTCCTCAAGTGTTGCCAGATGCATGATTTACATCTTAACCCAAAAAAGTGTGTCTTCAAGGTAAGAACCAGATGCATGTTAGGGTTTGTAGTGTCAGAGGCTAGAATACGGGTGGACCCTGATAAAGTTAAGGCCATCGTCAACTTGGCACCTCCTACAAACCTTAAAGAACTACATAGGTTACAAGGTAGAGTACACTTCATCAGAAGGTTTATAGCAAAGTTGACTAATAAGTTACACCCTATGCAACATCTTCTAAAGAAAGGGATTAACTTCAAATGGACAACTCAATGCCAACAAGCCTTTGATGATCTGAAGAAAGAGCTTTTGCACCTCTTAACTATTTACCCACCACAAAGGGACAAGCCTTTGTTCATCTACCTTGCCACCTCAGATATGTCTATTGTGACACTATTATGTCAGAAATGAGATGATGGTTCTGAGATACCAGTGTACTACCTAAGCCATGCACTAATAGCATATAAGGTAAAATATAATGAGGTAGAGAGAAAATGCCTTACCTTAGTGTTTGCATTGAAAAAGTGGAAACACTACCTATTTCGCAATAAGATTAACATTATTTGCAAGAGCAACATATTCTGGGCTATCATAAACAATTTGTACGAAAGTAGTAGGATAGCCCGATGGAAAGCAATAATCACAGAATTTGATTTACATTATGTGAGCCAATCATCGAAGAAGGGTGAAGCCACAACGACATAACTTACGACCTCACCCGTCAATGACCAGGAAATCATAGATCTCAAATTCCTAGATGAGCATGTTAGCACTATCTATGCTATCCTACCACATCTTGAGGCTACTTTACATTTCGACGGTGCCTTGATCGTGCAAGGGGATAGTGCAGATGCCATCATTACCTTCCCCTCTAGGGAAATACAACCTTTTGCTTATTTTTTTGCATTTTCTTGTACAAACAATGTGGGAGAGTATGAGGGGTTACTCAGGGGCCTCTTAACTGCCTAAGCACTATGCATACAACACCTGGAGATTCGTGGAGATTCTCAATTAGTTGTGAATCAAATCACTGAGGCCTATGCCTATAAGGCTACACACCTACAATCCTACTGCTACTTAGCAAAAATCCTACTCAAACAGTTTGCAACAATGAATGTGCAACACATTGCATGCAAAGAAAACACCATAGCAAATGCCCTGGCCACCCTTGCATTAAATATTCCATTCCACTTGTTTGCAAGTTTTCCAACTTTGATTACCAAGTGTACTGAGCCTATCATTCAGGTGGAACATGTAGCCTCTGTTAGCACTATGGATACCCAGGTGTGGAATGCCAACATTAAAGCCTACCTGCAACATGGTGAACCCCCAAGTGGATTGACATCTGCCCAGAGAGATGTGATCTACAAGCATGCTCAGCAATATATGCTTAATGGAGAAAACACCTTGTGCAAATGCTCTTATGATGGGATATTGCTGGCATGTTTGAATGAGGAACAAGTGTAGAAGGTTATTAATGAAGTACATGAGGAATGGTGTGGTGGACACATAGCACCTAGGGATATGGCTGCAAAAATTAGACATCTAGGGTACTACTGGCCTCATATGGAGTGTGATTGCCTGGCCAAAGTCAAGACGTGTGACACGTGCCAATGATACGCAAATCTTCTACACGTTTCACCTATAGATTTGAATCCAACACAGATCACATGGCCTTTCCAGTGACAGGGACTAGACATCATAAGACCTACCATGCCTAAGTCTTCCATAGGGCATAGCTTCATCAATACTGCCACCGAGTATTTTACCAAGTGGGTGGAGGCTATTCCCCTAAGGAAGACCACATCTCAGCAGGTCTGCCACTTCATCTTGAACAACATCATGATAAGGTTTGGGCTTCCAATACCTATTGTAATCGACAACCAACCACAATTTAGCAGTGTGGAAACTTGAACCTTTTGCAACAATCTTGACATCAGGCAATCATTCTCCTCATCATATTACCTGCAAGTGAATAGACAAGCAAAGGCTAGAAACAAGTTCATCATCAATTTTTTGAAGAAAATTCTTAACAATAGTAAGAGGCGATGGCATGAGCAAATCCTCTATGTGATGTGGGCTTACAGGATGACATGCAGGACTATGAAAGGTAAGACACCTTACAATCTTGTTTATGGATCTAAAGTTGTGTTACCTCTTGAGCTGTAGGTACCATCACTCTAGATGATCCTATCCAATGTCATGATCGAAGCCCAAAACAACAAGTCAAGGATCATCAACCTCAACTCAATAGAGGAGGAGCATGCACAAACACTAAGTCACATAGAGCATTACCAGAACAAGCAACGGAAAAAAATCATGCAAATCCTCATCAAAGACCAATACAGAAGGGAGACCTCATTCTCAAGGCTATCTATAAGCATATGAACAAATTATCAACTAACTGGGAAGGTCCATACATGGTCACATCATCCTTTGGGAATGGGGCTTTCAAGTTGATAGAAATGGAAAACAATGAGTTTGCAAATCTGGTGAATCACTCATATCTCAAGCCATACTACATCTAATGCATGAAGCAAATCAACAAACATCCACTATGATGTTAAATTGGAAAAGGTAAGCGTACGTCTACTATGATGTAAAATTGGAACAGCTCGTCTGCTACGATGTAAAACTGGCAAAGCTAGTCTGCTACAATGTAAAACTAGCAAAGTAGCTCACTATGACTATAAACTAGCACAGGTAGTCTGCTACAACTATAAACTGGCATAGACCGTCTGCCATGACATAAAACTCACAAAGCACAGGCTGCTAGGGCTTTAAACTAGCACAGTCCACCATCCGCGATGACATTAAAATGACAAAGATGGTCTGCTAGGACCTTAAGCTAGCACATCGACCATCCGCTACAACGTTAAACTAGCACACGATGGTCTACTAGGACCTTAAGATAGCACAACGGTCTACTGGGACCTTAAACCAGCACACCATGATCTACCAGAACCTTAAACTAGGTTTACGGCATGTCCCTAGCATGCATCTATGTCAGTACACAACAAGTAAGCATGCACAATGCCAACATGGGATGGGACATTGAAATTCCATAATGCAGTTCAAAATGTCATGAAAACACCCTCTAGAACATATGTAATGCCAGTGCTCCTGGCATCTTGCTGATTCTTTAGAGATGTCGTATGACATCTTGCTGACCCTCCGAACCTACTGCTGCCATGGCCCATTGCCCTGGTAGTAGCTCTTAGTCAGCACCTACTACTAGAGTTCTAGTATTATTGTGGCCTAGCCATAATATTGTTATCCTCCAACCCCTTGCCATCACCTAAGCTCAAGAGATGTTTATTTGTTGAGTAGCCCATCTCATAGCTGAACTGATAATTCTTGCCTTCGGTAGGGATTCCTAAGCATCTGCATTCACAGTAACTCCTAGCCTCCTTGATGCCAGCTCCTCCACGTTGATGCAGTTTGGACACCACATGCCTCAACAACAACATTAGTTTTTCCAGTAGCGTCCAAATCTAGCAAGACCTTTGCCTTCATTTTGCATCATGGTTGTTTCATTTGGTTTGCTTTCTATTGTGTTTGCAGGGTGCATTCTAAAGGGGCCTTGGTTAGAGGTGCACTTCACCATGGAAGCAGGATGTTACATCATTCCAAGGTGCTCATCTTGACTAGCTTGGCTACTTTGGAGTGCATATCCTTTCCTTCTCCTTTTACCTCCTTTACCTCATTCCTCACACTCGTATTCCACTCTCTCCCCTCTTTTACAAGCTTTTCCCGATGCTTGTCAAGCTCTACCATATGCTCAACTGCAAAGTCCATGATGCGTGTAACATAGCTCGGTGCATGGGAAGCATCTGTATGTAGGTTAAAGTCCCACATGGATGTAACACAACTCATCCCAGGAAAGAAACACCTATCTTGCAACACGAGGTTGTTTGCAAATGTAAAAGGAAAAATAGAAAAAGAAAAAGAAAAAAAGAGCAAAGCTCACAAAAAAAAGCATGCCTAAAACAAATGGCACATCGACTATTTTGCAATCACCCTCTCTAAGAACCCAAACAAGAGGTTAAAGGTTAGTAAAAGAAAAGATGACCATGCAAACAACTCTCTCACAAGTACTCCGACGAGGGATTATGCTAAGTATCATCTTTATCATTTTTTTGAACCTCCTTCCTCCATGCTTAACCCTTCCCTTTTCCCTGCATAACTAATGCAACTCTCTCAAGCACAGCTAAGCGACATCTTGAGAATCACCGAAGAGTAATGTCAGGATTTTTTCTTCTGTGGTGTTTTGTATTCTTTGTAGATGTCTCATGGGTCCATCCTCCAGACATCAACAAAGAGGGGCCAATGAAACATCCTAAATTTTTAAGCCATTCTTACTTCACTAGGTTCTTGGAATTTAGAAAGCATCATGGTAATTCATCAGGAGATGGATGCTCTGAGTTTAGACTGTCCAACTTGGCACATTTTCTACACCTAATGTTGATAGGCCCGACGGACTCTCTAGCTTGCCCACTGGGACAATTCATCTAGTTGATAGCCTACTCAGAAATGATGCGTGGAGTTTTCAACAGTACTCAGGCTATGCAAAATAGTTTGGCAAGTTTTCTAGTTAAGAAGTTTGCTACGCTACGCTACATAACGTAGCAGAGCATAGCAAAAGCTAGATAGAAAGGCCCAGCTTACTTAGTAATTTCAATTACACTCAACAAGCATCTTTGGCCTTCAAAATTAGTTGATTTGCTTAACTTCAAGTCCTTCAGGAAATCCCCTCTCACTAGAAAAGTAGCAGATTTAGCAAAAAGTAGGCTATGTTGGCTGCTACGTTATGCTATGCTACATAGCATAACACAACATAGAAATAATGCAAGATCAGCAAGTTCAAAGGCTTCACATCACAAAGAGTAAAGTTTGTAGATTCAACACAAATTGCAGTTAAGGCTAGCTGCTACGCTATCTAGCGTAGCAAACATGAAAAATTGGCCAACATACTTCAAAGGCTTCCGACACCTACAATTGAATCCAACACAATTTTGTTCCTTCAACTCATGGCTATGCTATGCTATGCTACATAGCATAGCAAAGCGTAGCAAGCAACTATGCTACGCTAACATGCTACGTTCCTCAGCGTAGCAAGCAACCATGCTACGTTAACATGCTATGCTCCATAGCGTAGCAGGCGTCTACTACATTAGTATGCATCACTCCTTATTTGCATCGTTGACACACCTCATCCTAGCATCTTTAGTTTCGATAGTGTGATTGCAGCATGGTAGGCTCGTTAATCAATTAGCTTTGCATGTTCATGCAGCATGGACACATCAACACCTTGTGGGTCCAGGACATGTGGCATCCAAACCGCATCTTTCGCATGCTCCTAGCACTATAAATACCCCAACAAGCAAGGCTTAAGGGGTTGGCAAAAAAATTTTTGGTTGAACAAATTTGAGAAGCATTTGAAATTTTGAGCATTGTTGGCATTTTTGTTTGGCAAATCAATTGAAAAACCTGTTGGTAGATTTAGCAGGGTTGGCAATCTTGAGCATTGTTAACATTGGTGAGTTGACAAAAATCAACAGTTAGCATTCCTATTTGGCAATTTGTTAGCTCTTTGCCTTTGTAGCATTTTGCACTATTAGCTCTTGAATCCACGTTCAAGTGTACGTTTGGCTTGCTTTGAATGTCTTGGTTACTTTTGGGATCTCTGTGCTTCTCGATGTCATGGAATTGATTGTATCCACCTTGACAAAGTAAAGCCATAATCTTTAAGTGGTGCATTTTGTAACTTTAGTTTACTTTATTCACCTGATTATCATTGCATTTTACATTGTTTTCACTTCCTTGCATATAATAATTATTACTTTATGCTATAAACATTGTTTTCATATCGAACATTTGCAAAAGGTTTAGTGACACCAATTAAGTGCCTATTTGATTAAGTAGACCACTTAGGGCACCCCATTTCTGTTTAATCCAGCACAACCATTGCATGGATCTAGGGTTAAGAATATCTGACCAACAACCTCTCGGTGTTTCTAGCCATTGATGTTTTCGATCGCTACAAATCCCATCTATGAGATGGTGTAGTTTTTTCCTCTACAAGTAACCATAGCTAGGGCATCGATGTAATAATGCATAATATTAACCCATGGAAGCATCCAGGGGTTTGTGTCCTCCTTGTTTCCATCCTTGGATTTGCTTTCGCAAGTTGGATACTAAGGAGTATGTTTGATACTTATCATTGAATAACTCTAATGTGGTACTCCATCGACGAATGGATTTTGTCTTGAAGGACCAGTACTAGCTTTCTGCTTCTTTAATCAGTGTTTGTAGAAACAACTTTAGTTTTTGCCACTCATTTTCTATATTTTGCAAGGCACATGCATAATAAAACACTTGTAGATGATTTTGAGGATTAGCGTTATGTCCCCCTTCAAATTTTGGAATATTATTCTTATCTAATATTTTGATCCTACTTTCCTTTTGGTGCCTTGTTGGGATCCTAATAGCCTTGGTTATATCTAGCATACTTCTGGTAGCGAGTAGGGGTTCATCATGATCATATTCTCTATGGAGTCTATGATGCTTATGATATTCCCTACTCTCCCTTCTTTCATGATGCATTTCTCTAGAATTCCCTTGTTCCCTTTCTCAACTATTTCATCTATGATCTTTGCGACTATGTCCAAATCTCGAAGGATAGGGGGAAGGAGATGATGAAGGTGAAGAGGAAGAAGGACTAGCACCATGATGGTGCTTGTCACTTTCTCTTTGGTGGTCATGACCTTGGTCGCAGTTAGGATCAGGGTGTCCATCATCATCATGTGTTCATGTCCCTTTTTTAGACTCTTTATGTCCATTGGTATCAAAAACTAGGTTATGAATGGTTAAGTGAAGATTTTGATATACAACTCCTTGACCGAACTCAACGAGAGGAACATCATTATGTGGAAAACCTTCTGAGGCAAGTTCACCATCCTTATTTTCACTTATGACATATGGGACATCCTAAGACTACTTTTCCTTCATATATTTGTAATGTCTCTCCTATTGTAGGTCCCTTTTATGTTGTGCCTCCATGGGTCAATAATATCTTGAATCTTTTTCATGCACAACGTACTCTGACTGTAAGTGTTGCATACCAATTCATGTGAGAGCATGAAGAAGTATGCTTGGGATTGAGTGATTGGGTGGTAGCACTATGTTACCCTCTAAATCATACCATTGAAATTGTTCATCCTGGTGGAGGATAAAGGTAAAGTCTGGTACATACTCATCGAGACAAGCGTATACCAAGTGAAACTGTTGGGGCACTTGTAGATCATCATCATGTGGACTACGCCTCTGATTATTCATTGTGTTATACCTAGGCAGTGAAGCACTTTCATAGGAAGAAGGATACATGATTAATTATTCAATGTGCAATGTATTATTATATTATTATTATTTTGTTTTTCATAACTAACCCTAAGGGTTCATTCCAATGATAAGAAGATTTCCTAAGTTCTAATTAGTGCACAAACAACAAAGTCCCCGAAAACGGTGCCAATGATGAGCAACGAGGTACCCCTACACTCAACCATATGAATACGAGTGTTATGCATAATCTAGTCAAACTGCACCTTCACAAAACAAGGATGGGTTAGGTGATTGTTGTCTTCCCAAACTTACTCATATGGTATGATTGTATGGTTAAGTAAACTTGAGGTATATGATTTTTATGCTTTTTATGTTTATGTCCTGGTGCTAAAAAGGAGAAGTGAAGTAATTAAGTAAATAATTTAATTTAACTAATCTGCTAGGTTCTAACTAGTCCTAACACCAGCATCCATTTCCACTCTCTATACACATCCTAAACCAGTGTAACACTATTGGGATTACTGAATGCTAATCGTTATTGTGTTACCAAGTGTTTCACGTATGCTTGAAATGGTCATACTGAGTGTGCTTAATTGTAAAAATTAACAAACCAATAAAAGAAACATCAATTAACTAACAAAACCATTAAATAACTATAAATAATAGTAAATGCAATAAATATGCCATTTTGAATGCTACAAGGTTTATCACAAAGTTCATCTTTAATTTCGGACACGAGGTGTGCTTAGGTATACAATGCTCAAATAAAGATCCATTCACTTTATGATTCCTACTATGGGCACTTAGAAATAATTCTAACTCTAGAAAGGGAAAACTGTAAGAGTTCAGGTAAGGGACTAAGAAACTAATGCCAAAACCAAGCGTGCCCACCTCTTATTTATAGGCAACAAGATAGGTCCTAATATCGGATGTCTAATATCACTTGGCAAGCTCTAATATTATAAACCTGATCTCGCGAATCTGATATCATGGTCTTGATATTGCAGTTCATCACTTAGAAATCTCAATAACTCTTGATTCTCTATGTTGAGACAAGGTAGTGTATTTTCTTTCCTCTATGTTGTAAAAGTGAATTTTATAACTTTGAGCCTAGTAATTGTACTTAGTCCAAGATTATAAAGGAAGCTATGTAAATTTTCTTGATTAATAGATAACTCTACCCCCTAGAATCTAGGGAGAGTTTTATGGTGGATGTAGGCTAGCCAATCTAGCAGGTAAACCACCTTAAAAAGCTTGGTGGCAATTTTCTCTTTTTTGCAATAAGTCTATTTGGGGATTTCTACTATTTTCTATTTAACTTAAATTTTTATAAGGCTCTAATTCACCCCCACCCCCTCTAAGTGTCTTTAGCTATGTTCAAAAAATAATAATTGGTATTAGAACTTGGTCATCACTTCTCGACTTAACAATATGTTTTGTACTTTTCATTATCTTGGACATGCTGCAAAATCAAGGCCTCTCATCACATATAGCTCCATGGTGTGATGAATTAGATAATCCTCTGTGGAAGTTCAAAATGAGGACATATCTTCTAGTGCATGATGATGATCTCTTGAAGGTAGTTAGTAGAGGAAGAAACAATGTTATTCATGATGCATGAGCTATGAATGCTTTGATTTGTGGCTTAGATAGAGTAGTGTGTATAAAGATTATGAATCTTCAATCATCCAAAGAAATGTGGGAGCATCTTCAAGATATTTATAAAGGAGATGATAAAGTGAAGAAGTCTAAGTTGCTGACTTTAATAGCATGGTTTAATGCTTTGAGGATGGAAGATAATGAAAATATTAGCAATTTTTCAACTGAATAGATGAATTTTTAGTGAGATAACTATGCTTGGGGAAGCATAGTCTAATGTTATAATTTTCCAAAAAAATTTATCTATTTCATCTAATATATTTGAAGCAGAGATATCATCCATAAAAATAGCAAAAGATCTCTCTAATTTAAATGTAGCTAAGCTCTATAGTATTCTTTCTACCTTTAAAATCAGGAAATGAGGAGCTAATATTTCTAACATAAAGGAGCAAATTGCCTTTAGATTTGAAGCTAAAGAGATTAATATGAGGAACCATCAACATAAAATTTTGATTTAGATAAGGAGATTGCTAATACTGCCAAAAAGCTTAGAAGGCTTAAAAAGATGAAGGTTGGTAAGAAGCTAACAAAATATTTTTCTTGTTATTATTGTAATGAAATAGGTCATATGATTGCTACATGTCCAAGGAAAAAGAAAGATAAAGAAAATTAGAAAAATTAGATGACCAGGTTTAGGCCAAACAAATCTTAGTACAGGCTTAATGAATTAAAGCTTAATTAGAAATACAAAACTAATTGGAGCACTTAGAAATTAGTATAGAAATTGAGAATGTGGAAGAAAATGTTTTTGCTCATTTTGCTTATGTTGATATAATAGTTAATGATACTAATATTGTAACACAAAACTTATTTTCATTTCTAGCCATAGTTGAAGATTATGATTCAGATGATGATTTTCAAAGCTTTATGTATACTAACCAAAATGAGTAAGAAATTTCTAGTACTACTGAGACTGCAAGCTTGAGCAAAGATGAATATGGACCAAGCTCATTAGACATAGCTAAAACTAAATATGAAGTGATGAGTGGCGAGATACCCCTACACTCAACCATACGAATATGAGCGTAGCATGCGCAATCTGGTTGAACTCCGCAGACTAAATGCCTACACGCCTCATGGAACACTTAAGGTTAATCATTCATTATCTTCCTAGACTTACTTGTAGTTGTCACAATGTATGGTTAAGTAAGTTTGAGGTATGTGATTTTTATGTCTTTTCTATTTTATCTCGTATGCTAACAAGGTGAAGGGTGAAGAGACTAATTTACTAACTTTAACTAACTGACTAAGTCTAAATTAACCTAGCATCAGCATATGTTCCCACTTACTGTTCACACCCTGAACCAATGCAACCTTGGTTACCAAATGTTAATCGTTGCTAGGATCACCAACTATAATGCATGTGCTCGAGGTGGTCATACTGAGGCACTTAACTAGGAGAGAAGGGTTGAGAGAGATTTAATAACTAATAAAGCATTTAAATACCGAATAATAAATAATAGTAAATAAAATTCTAATTAGCCTATTCCATGCACTGCAAGGTTTATCCAAGAAGTTCATCTTTATTGCCATACACAAACTTGTCTTCAGGTACAATATTTGCTCAAATAAAGATCCTTTCACTTTGGAGTTCCTACTGTGGGCACATGGAAATTATTCTATCTCTGGAGGGGAAAAACTGCTAGAGTTTCACTATGGTCTAGGCCTAGATTGGAAAACAAGGAAGAACCACCTCTTATTTATAGATATGACGATGCAACACAATATCACGTACGTGATATCGCAAAGGATGACATGATATCGCGTGGGATATGATATCGCGATGATCATGATATCGCATACATGATATCGTGTTCCATGCAATATTGCGTCCCATCATGAAGAAATTGATGGAATCAATATATAAGGGCTAATGGAGAAATTGGAAATGATGGTCAAAGTTAACAAAAAATTCAATAAAGGTTTAAAAGAAAGGAAGTAAGAAATCAAGAGTTATAAGATGAAGCTTGAATTAGTTGAACAAGAAAATTTAAAGCTAAAAGAGGAGGTACTACTACTAAAGAAGATATGCAAGATAAGGCTACTCAAGTCATATTTGATTGATTTATCATATTTACTCATACCTTGTAAAAACTCATAGATATTATCAATAAAAGATGATCAAGAAATGGCAAGAGGGGTCTTGACAATGAGTATGAATACTCAAAAAGACCATCTTCAATAAAAGGATTAACCTACAAGATAAATGTTCAGAAACAATCTCCATGATAAGAAATTGTCAACTCACAAATGGGTAAGGGAATTCTTCCTACTTCAAGAATTCCACTCATTAGGTATGGTCCAAGAACGATAACTACTTTCATCAAAGGATACTATTTTAATTATGGAGTGTGAGGCCATAAAGAAAGAAATTGTAAAACTAGTAACTTTTCTTGTTCTAAAAATATGTGTTATTTCCATGCTATTGAGCACTTTTCAATAAATAACAAAGTTGGAAAACAAGTTTGAAGACTAAACAATAGAATAGCTCTCCATGCACAATTAGCCTTAAATAGCTTATGTAGTGTAGAGATATGGATTCTTGATAGTGGGTGCTCTCAACATATGACAAGTGATAGATCAAAATTTGTCATAATAAAACCCTTTAATGGAGGGAAATTAACCTTTGGTGACACTGGTAAAGTTGTGGTAAGAGGTATTAACTTAATTAAAATTCATAATAATTTTTTAAGTTCATAATATTTGTTTTGTTAATGGCTTACATTATAATTTATTAAGTTTAGGATAATTTTCAAGATAAGGTTATAATATTTGTTTTATGAATGAGTAATGTATATTAGAGGATAAAGAAAAGGATTTTAAAGCTTATGTTACTAGAGCATGAAATAATTAATATTCTATAAGTGAACAACCTCAATGTCTAATTCTTATTTCTAAGATAAGTAGTAGTAGGTTATGGCACAAAAGACAAGGACACTTAAGCTTAGGAAACATACAAGCTCTTATCAAGGCTCACAGTGTTAAAGGCATTCCTTAGGTAAGTCATCTAGAAGAGGTATGTTTTGCATGCCAACATGGTAATTAAACTAGAGCTAACTTTAAGCCAATGAATTTTCATTATAAATATAAGCTTGAATTACTGCATATGGATGTTTGTGGATCTTTCAATATAGGTGGTTTTCATGGTAGTAAATATTTCTTTCTTATTCTTGATGATCATACTAGAATTTCTTTCTTATTAAGACAATTAAAAGTTATTTGAAACTAAAAAAAGGCTTAAAATCAAAGCTATTAGAATTGATAATGAAGGTGTGTTTACCTCAAATGAATTTTATGAGGTATGTAGAGACTTAGATATTAAGAGATAGTTCTCATCAGTTAGAATACCTAAGCAAAATTGTGCTGTAGAGTAGAAAAATAGAATGATACTCAAGATGATTAGATTGATGATGAATAAGAAGAATGCATCAAAGTACCTATGGAATGAGGTGGCTAGAATAGTTATGTATATCATCATTAGATGTTTGGTAAGAACTGACAATGGTAAGAATCCTTATCAAATGTGGTATGAAAAAATGCCTAATGTTCAATATTTTAAAATTTTTGGTAGAAAGTGTTATTTTAAGAATTAAGATAATGTTTACAAGCTTAATAGTCAAATGAGAATGGTTTTTTATTGGATATTCTAGTCATTCAAAAGCTTATCATTAATTAAATTTAAAAACATTAAAGATTGTTGAAACACCTCATGTTAAGATTGATGAATTACTAGAAGATACTATAAATATGGTTGAGAAAGGTATAAATGTAGAAGAAGAAGAAAATGATAATTGCATTTTGACATCTAAATAAGTTGATGAGATTAAGGAAGAACAACCATTCTCAACTAATGAGGTAGAAATAGAACAAGAGGCTACACTTGATGATGGCCTAAGGAGAAGAGCACATAGGTTCAGATCCATGGTAGATATCCTTAGGACATCTTTTAGAAAAAGTATAAGGTGGAATAGAGTTGAAACAATAGATCATGACTTATTAGTATGTTTTCTTTCTTTTTTCATTCCTCTAATAGTTAGAAAATATTTTGGAAGTAAGGATTGGAAGAATGCCATGGATGAAGAGATGAAGAAAATTATAAAGAATGATACTTGGAAGCTAGTTCCATGGCCCAAAGGAGCTATCCTCATTAGAACTAAATGGATCTTTGTAAACAAGCTAAATGAGCATGATGAAGTAACCTGAAATAAGGTAAGATTAGTATTAAAGGATTTTCCCAAATAGAGGGACTTGATTATCAAGATACATTTGCTTTAGTTGCAAGATTGGAATTTATCAAAATTCTCTTAGCTTTTATAGCTTATCAAGGATTTAAGATTTGTCAAATGTATGTGAAATCAACATTTCTAAATGGAGAAATCAAAGATAAAGTGTATATAGAACAACTAGAATGATTTATTGAGACTAAAAAAGTCAAATCATATTTATTAGCTACACAAAGCTTTATATGGCTTAAAAAAGTGCCCCTAGGATGTGATGTTCTAAGCCTAATTCATATTTAGCTAAAAATGAGGATTTTAAAGCTTCTTTGGATAGTGCCCTTTGTATTAAGAAGGATAATACAAAGTTCTTAGTTTCTTAGATTTATGTTGATGACATATTTTTTGGAGGAACAAACTTAAGTTTAGACAAAGAATTTATTGAAGCTATGAAATCAAAGTTTGAAATGTCTATGATAGAAGAGCTATTTCATATTCTAGGTCTACATATTTAATAGCATAGAAATGAAACCTTCATTTCTTAGACAAAATATGTTCAACAAATGCTTTAGCATTTCATCATGATAAAAGCTAAAACTTGTGCAACTCCTATAAGCATAATGTATACCTCTGCAAGGATGAAGATGGAAAAAAGATTGATGTTAAACTATATAGATCCACCATAGGAAGATTGCATTATGATACAACTAGTAGGCTAGATATAGCTTTTGCAATATTTCTAATTTCTAGATATCATTCAACACTAAAAGAATCACACTTGATTGTAGCTAAAATAATTTTATAATAGGCACAACTAGTCATGAACAATAATATCCAAAATGTAAAATTTTTAAATTACAAGAATTTATAGATGTAGATTGAGCAAGAAATAAAGATGATCTGAAATCTATGAGTGGAAACTATCATTTTCTTAATGATAGACTGGTATCATGGCTGAGCAAAAAGCAGAACTCTATAGTGTTATCATTAGCTAAAGTCAAATATGTTGCAACCTCATACTATTGCACATAGATTATTTGGATGAGAGAAGTATTAAAGATTTTCAATATAGTATTCTCTAATTTAAAAATTATTCATTGTGATAATAATGCTACTATTTTTAATTTTAAAATTTTTTTTTTTCATGATAGAACTAAACAATTAAGATTAAATATCATTTTCTCAAAGATCAAGTAGATTTGTCAATGAATTGTTTGGTTGGCCACATTGAAAAATGATGTTGACACAACCTCGTCAACAGGATCCCATCAACAGGATCTCATCAACATAGGGTTTGACTTGTTGACACGTACCCATTAACGGGGCTCCATATTTGCCTATAAATATTGATGAATCATGGTTTTTCAGGTGTTGATATGAAACCCTTGTTAACCAAGTGTTGTTATTGGACCCCTATTATCGGACCCCCGATATCACACCCACGATATCGTTGCCTAACAAGTGATATTGCATACACAATATTGCGGTTCTTGTGTGAGCTTATAAATATACAATGGGAAATATGGGAAATTAAATAGGAAATTAGTGTTAGAGTAGAGTCTTTTTGTCATTTTTTCTCTCAACTCTTTACCCCAGTGTATGCTCGCAGTGTGATGATTGTAATTGTACAACACCTTTATTCGAGTGTGATGTACTTGGACATGCACATGACTAGAAATAAAGATTGATATTACTTCATCATTGTAGCATTCACTTATTTTAATTATTTAATTGTTATTGTTACTTATTTATTTTGTAGTTAATATCTCTTTACCCTAAACTCCTTAAAAGTGGAATGAGTATGACTTAATCATGAGCATTTAAATGTGATCACTTGGTAACCCAACAGTGTACCTAGGATTTGTGCTTGGTAATCCTAGTAGTAGTCGTGCACGAGGTCCAAGATGTGTATGGATGATTAAGGTATGGATGCTCATCGCACTTAGGCTAACTTAAACTCTCTTCACCCTTTCTCTCTTATGTTAGCCAAAGTTATTTTCCATTTCCTCTAAGAGTAGCACTAGCTTAGGACAACATCATACACCTCACTCTGGAATAAATCATATATGACAAATAAAATACTAGTCTAGGTGGGAAGATAGAAAATTGTGATCAGCAAGTAACTATCTAGATACCACAACTAGCCCATTTGCGGAGTTCGACTAGATCGTGTGTGCAACGCTTGTATTCGTATGGTTGAGTGTAGGGGTACCTTGCCACTCATCATTGGCGTCGTTGCCAGGGATGATGCTAGTTATTTAGATTAGTTACATCCTCCAAGATCGTTGTAATGATGCCTTGATGATATATCTTTCAAAAAGAAGTAATTACAATTAAGTCACACATAGATTCACAACAATGTCTCTCTCACAAGACTATGATAATGCAAAAACCAATGAGGTAATTCATTGGAGAACCAACAAATTATATGACGATGATGATGAAGTTTGGAGTACTCAACCTAATGCAGGGGTCTCCTATGAACATCAATGAAGAAAACATCATCCCAACTCACAATTTCATAACCTACCTAGTGATGATGAACCCATGCTAGCTACTAAGAGCCTAATGCATATACAAGAGGCTATTTGAATATCCCACAGGCATGGTAAGGAAAGCCATATACCTAGGCTTGATTTAAACAACTTTCCCAAATTTTCAAGAGGCTATGATTTAGATCCACAACATCATTTACAAGACTTCCATGATGCTTTTGTATGGAAAAATATTGATAATGGATGGAAAAAACTTAAGCTCTTTCCTTTGACACTCGTTAGCCAAGAAAAAGTATGGTATAGGTCTTTAAAACCAAAATCAATTTGACGTTGGCTGAAAATGGTGGAATTATTTAATGAAAGATATCAAAATTATGCAAGAGTGTCAACCTTGAGGAGAAAAATCCAAGAGTGGAAACAAGAACAACATGAACCCTTGGATATGACCTTAGAAAGATATTATGCATTGTTAAAAAACTATCTAGGGCATGGATTCTCCAAGGAAAGGCTAATGTATCACATCATGGATGGGCTCCTTAATGAAACAAGGGAAACCCTAAGGATGTATGCCCGAGGTCAACTATATGAACTCCGAACCCATCAAGTCCAAGAGGTTATTAAGTAGATAGCAAAAGAAGAAGGAGAAATGGCCAAGTGGGAGAATGCTAAAAAATCTCAATAGGCCCAAAAATCAACAAGGATCCATGATTATGAAGAGGGAAAATCAACTCACCATAAGGAGGTGGAACCATCTTTTCTAGTACTACAATCATTGGATGAAGTTGATGTAAAGATCAATAGGATGATGGAATGGATACATGAAAAATGTGGAGAATATGCCAACATTATTGGAGATGGAGTTATGAAAACCCAAGAAATAGGAAAAAACACCTTTAGACAATCCAAAAGAAGGGTTGAAGAGAATAAGAAATTAACTTTCAATCATATGTATCAATTTAGCATTTTCCTATATAATCACCCCAAGGTCCAATGCCCAATCTTGTTACATCTACATGAGCATTGGGGAAGAATGTTACATCCAAAGTTCATGCAGAAATATTGTGTTCAATCATAGTGGTAACAATCCCAGTCGTGGGGGAGGCCATCCCCAAATTGGTTACACCCTTCATACCATCCAAACCTAAGTGCTTATCAAGTTCAACATCCTATTTCCCCAACTAGGTCAACATCCTCTATCTCACCACATTATTATTATTCTCCTCAATACCATCAATTCATATCCTTCCCAACACAACCACCACCTTGGGTACCTTACACTACTCCTCAATTTCAACATTCTCATCCTTCAAATCCTTCTATATTGCCACCAATTGTACCCAAAGGATCTGCACCACAACATCAACCCATGAACATTACTTGTGCTTCTACTATCAATAGTAGTGGGAACCCTGTACAACATCGAAGGCGTCCCTTCTTTAGACATGACTGTAGAAAGGGACACCATAGTTTAGAAACCATTGCATTTTCCAACTCAGCATAAGTCCAACACTATGGTGCATCTTCCTCTTCGAACCCAACACCTCATGTTACCTTATTAAGGCCACCAATCAAAACTCCAACAACCATGTGGCCTAATGAATATAGCCACATAGGGAGACATGTTGGTCCTTGCATACCATCTTACAGTTGCAAGTGCTAGAGTGGGTTAACTCCTTATAAATTAACCACATCTTATAAATTTCCCCACTATGTCAAATTTAGTCAAGTGTGTGAACCCCAATGGGGTAAGTATGACTAGGTCTCAATATTTGTAATATGCAAGGATCCAAAACTTTCATTTATTAATCCTAGCTATGCTCAACCATTTAGTTATGTGGGGTATCCTTCATTCCAACAAGTAGGATTAATAAATAAGTTTCCTTTTCTTTAATTTTATAATATTTTGTTAATTTTACAATTTTTTATTTTCCAATTTTTCATATTTCAATTTATTATTTTGTCTTTTTGTCTTTTTATGAGTAATCTCATCTATGAATAAAACACTCATATGACTCTTTGGTTGAGGTGTTGTTCTATGCTATTAGGTCTTGGGTAACTAATTATTTGAACAGTGAGCCCACAACATCCATCCACCCATTCTATTAATAATAGGTTCTACCTTGGATATAATGATATTCCTAATCATTGAAACTTAAAGTAATTTTGTGCTCATTATGCCCAAAGCAAAGAAGGATGGACTAAGTAGGAATGACCAGGGTGTGACATCAAGGGGACTTGTGGATTCTCTTTGGTAACATCTATAGGAGTTATCATGTAGCTTGGTTGTACTAAGATCCTTATAGATCTAATGAAAAATGGGAGTAAGAGTAATCAAAAGGCACTCAATCAAGGAAACTGAATGCTATTCTAGGAGGTCCCACTAGAAAGACATGAACCTATGCCTAAAGGTAGGTGGCTTAAAAAAACAAGAAAAAAAAAAGAGAGATCAAGATCAAAGTGCTACAAAGAAATTTCAAATCACTCCTCCCTTGAACAAAATACCAAGTGATCGTACACCTTGCTATCATGGTGCTCTTATGGTTGTCCATCACTGGATGAAATAATTCAATGTTATTGATTAGAGGAATGGACTTGGTCCTGATTTTGGAGCAAAGGGTTAATGACACATTAATCATGCCTTACACTAAGGATTCATTGTGCCCTAGACTAGTTACCTCATGTCCCAATCTCTACAATCCCCTCTATAATTTTCCTCATCTCTCTGTGCATGTATTTATGACTCGTGTCTTGTGTAGCATTGAATTCATACTTCATCATGGTGGTATCTACATGTGTGTGTTTTGTGAAATTGTTGTGGATTACATTTAACCCTTCCAGTGCCTACAGGAATTTTAAGGTGTGGTTACATAAGGGCATTATAGGTAGGAACCTGCTTTGGGGAGGATCCACTTGTGTAACTTTTGTAATTTGTACTTGTTGCACACCACCACATCATTTTATCCCCTCCGAGTACTTCATTGCCAAATCTATTCTTTCCTTTATCATCATTTTATCAAACGTTCCTCAAAACCATTACATGCCCTTTGATGTGTCACCTAAACAAACCAGGTCCAACATTAAACGTTTAGGATAACTTCCTTGAAAAAAATTTCTAAGTCTAAAATCACACTAAGAAAAGAATTCAACATTTATTAAAGGTAATGAGTAAGGTATGAAATAATTGAACTTCTTTTAATAAGCTTACTAATAATTAATCTTTTTGTGATTATAGATGGCCCCTAAAAGAGGACAATAAGGAGGACCTTCTCAAGGTGCAACTGAACACCTAGGGGGAGGAAGAGACCAAGGACCTCATGTAGAACATGTAGAGTAAGAGGCACAATCATTTAGCATCCATCAAGGATTTCCTGTCACTACACAATCTAGCCAAGAAAAAGGTGGAGAGGTCAAGGCTTGAGCCTATAAAAAGGAACAACGGCTGTTTGCGGCATGGCATGTCAATGCCAATCAAGTGTTTTCATAGCTGCTGTGTCCATGGTAAGTGATGACTTCATCAAACATTAGAACATCATCATGGACGACTCATAATCCTTGGATAGAAGAGAAGAAATGTTAGGCACTTTTTCATCAGTATCAATCTCAAAATCCTGAAGCATAGGACAAAGGAAAGGCACCATGGAGGAGCCGCTGCCACCTGGAACCACATGAGTTCCAACAAAGTTTTGTAATTTTGTGTCTGTGTCCCAATTTTGTTTTGTCGAATCCCAAACTATAGCATGAACAATTCTTAGTTAGTCAATAATCCCATACCTATCCACTATGTAATCAATTGAACTCATTCTCATTTTTTTTAACTTGAGGAAAAGTTGTTATTTAGTCATGGGGGTATGATGAATCATGGTTTGTCAAGTGCTGATATCGGACCCTTGTTAACTAGGTGCGGATATCGAACCCTTGTTAACTAGGTGCTGTTATCAAACCCTTGTTATTGGACCCTTGATATCTGATGAGTCCTGATATCAAACCCCTAATATCACACCTACAATATCGCTGCCTGACAAGCAATATCGCATATGTGATATTGTGGTTCCTGTGTGAGCCTATAAATATACAATGGGGCACATGGGAAAGTCAATAGGAACTTAGTGTTAGAGTAGATTATTTTTGTCAATTTTTTCTCTCAACTCTTTTCTTTCAATGCATGCCCACAATGTGATGATTGTAATTGTATGACACCTTTATTTGAGTGCAACATACTTAGACATGCACATAACTGGAAATAAAGATTGAGATTACTTCATCACTACAACATTCACTTAGTTTAATTATTTAATTTTTTTATTATTTATTTCTTTTGTAGTTAATATCTCTTTACCCTAAACTCCTTAAACATGGAATGAGTATGACTTAATAAAGAGCATTTAAGTGTGACCACTTAATAACCTAGTAGCATACATAGGATTTGCACTTGGTAATCCCAGTAGTAGTCATGCATGAGGTCCAAAATGTGTACAAATGATTAAGGGATGGATGCTCATCACACATAGGCTAGCTTAGAATCTCTTCACCCTTTCTCTCTTAAGTTAATCAAAGTTATGTTAAATTGCCTCCAAGAGTATCACTAGCTTAGGACATCATCATACATCTCACTCTAGACTAAACCATACATAACAAAGCAAATACTAGTCCAGGTGGAAAAACAACAAATTGTGATTAGTGAGTAACTATCTAGATACCACAACTAGCCCGTCTGTAGAGTTCAATTGGATCATGCATGAAACGCTTGTATTTGTATGGGTAAAAAGGGTCTGATATCAGCACTTGGTTAACAAGGGTTCGATATCAGCACCTGACAAACCATGATTCATCAAATATGCACTCACTAGCTGCATTTATGTATAAGTCATATAGTTGTAGCAAATCTCTTGTAGTTTTGTCATTCAAAAGTTAGAATATTTTTCTAAGCACCTACAGTAGGAGTTAAAGAGTGCATGGATCTTTATTTGAGCACTATTGTACCTAAGTGTGACACTGTGTACAACAATAAAGATGAGCTTTCTAATAAACCTTGCAACATTTTGAAATAGATTAATCATTTATTTTATGAATTTAATATTTTAAGTAATTTCCTTTACTATTTTAAGTAATTAAGTTATTAATTAGGCTAAATTAAATAGTAATTAATTAAGTACATAAGGACAACCACTTCAAGCATATGCTTAACACTTGGTAATCCTAGTAATGGTTAACATTTGGTCCTAGTGGCATTAAATGTGTTCAGGAGGTGTATAGAAAGTGGGAATAGATGCTTATTTTAGGACTAGTTAAATGTTATCTAGTTAGATTAAATTAGTAATTAAATTACTTTATTCACCATTCTTTATTCTTAGGTGACTTAGGACATAAAATGTAAAAAATGATAAAAATCATATGCCTTAGCCACACTTAACCATACCTTTGCATGTCATAAGTGTACTTGGGAAGACAATGATTGCAATAGTTAGTTTCACTTCCTAGAGACTAGTGTACTTAGAAGGATACAAGTCCATGAAATTTGACTAGATTGTGCCATTGTCTGGGACTTGTAGTTTGATACGTGTGCTATCTAGGACTCTGTGAATATTATTTAAGATCGTTGGAATGAACCCTAAGGTTACAATCATTTGAAAAAATAATAATTATAATTATAATTATAATTTAAGCATACTAAATTTTTATTTCATCTAAAATTTCTTCTTCTCATAAGCATGATGAATCAAAACTACCAATGCCCCAAGAATTGAAAGTGGTGTATAGTCATCTAGATGAGTTTGTGCCTAATTTCACCTTCATCTTGCATTAGAATGAATGGTTGCGGTGGAGAGATATGGAGGATAATGTTGTGTTACCTTCTAAAAAATATTTTCCTAGGATATAACTTCAAACTCTTAAGAGGTTGGGAATCCAGGATCTTTATGATAAATACGTTATGTAGAACCATGACTATTAAAATTACCATCACACTAAAACACAACTCAAAAGAGATTAATACTAGGAGAAGTGTCATGAAGCTATGAAAGGGAAACAGATCACTAACCCATTATTTTTGCTAAATCAAAATGACAAGCAGGATCCTCCCTATGATGGTTCTCAACATGAAGATTCTCCATCCCTTGACTCTTGTAAAGGAGGCTTGAACCCATACTTACACTCCACTATCAACAATCCAAGTTTAGGAAAATGTGTAAGTCAAGGTAAGGGCTTGGACAAGAATCATGATGATAGTAAACTTGATGATCATGCTTGTGACAAGCAAAGAGTAGGTGGTGGATACCATGGTGATGGCAGTCCTTATCCCTCTTCACCCTCTTCATCTACATATTCATGTTCCTCCTTTGAATATGATTAAAACCATAGGGGACAAAACTATGATGGAGGTGAATGGTGGGACAATGATCATAGGTTCCACCATGACTGAAGGGGTAGTAGGGAAAATCATAGGTATCATCAAAATTATTATGATGAAGAAAATTTACTAGCAACTCAAAGCCTGTTGAACATCATAGAGGTAGTCAGAATTCCAACCAGGCATGTGAAAGAGAGAAAAATTAAGAGGTTGGCTATGAACAATATTTCCAAATTTGAGGGGTAATATAACTTAGATCCACATACCATGCTTTAAGCCTTTCATGATGCATGTGCCTTATAGAACATAGAGAATGATTGGCTATTTCCCAAGATACTCACAAAAGAAGCAAAAATTTGGTATGGCTCAATAGAGCTAGAATCAATTCATAGATGGAGTACGATGCTTGATCTATTTAATGAAAAATATCATACATACTCTTGAGTTTCCAATTTGAGAAAGCAAATCCAAGGTTGGTGTACCATCTGAAATCGTCGGTCTCCAGCTGGAAGGAAACAAAAACCTGGAGATCTCTAGATGTGCACAGAAGACCCTACCTTCGCTTGAGGGCAAGCTGGAATGAATGAAGGTAGAGTACCTTGAGTGGTCCGCACACAAATCAAGCAAGGATTTCCCCAAATGTACAGCAAGGTGCTATACACCGGGTTATACGTAAAAGGCGTAATAGATGTAAAACAGAGCATAAACAACGTAACTGATGTAAACGGAGCGTAAACGTAAAAGAGCGTAAACAGTAAACATGCAACAATTATGCAAAACTATAATAGATTTTAGGAAGAAAATTTAGTAATATTATTGCAAAATGAGAGTTACAATGCATCGGTCTAACGTAGTTGTGACTTTGACACAAGGTAGACGAACAGCCCCGGTGGATACAAGGATGACTGTGAGTTGGTTCAAACTGTAGGCTTAGCATAGAGGCTATATGCTCAGCATACATGGTTGAGGTCTAGCGTACAGGTTTCTTTGCTCTGGTTCTTAGCATCTCTATTTTTCTCTCTGGTTTGTTCAAAATTTCCAACCCCGATCTCATGAAAAATTGGGATTTTTATATAGGTTTAGTCGTTAGAATCGGGTTGGGTAACATATGGCATGTTGACCAGGTGTGAAAGAATAAAATTTACAAGTGTACAACATGCTGCCTCTACTGGGCATATACGCTTGGTGTATACGCTGTATCTAGTGGGCCCAGACTCTGGGCATATACGCTCGGCGTATACAAACTTGGACGTATACGTTGGGCATGCTAGGTGTATACGTTCGGCATATACGCTATGGATGTTGGGCGTATACGCTGATGGTTGTTTTATTCATATGAGTTGATGCCTCGTACCAAGTCTTGCTCTGCAGTGCTATCTCCATGCCATCTTCTAGGATTTCTTGCCGGGCGTATACATCAGTTGTACTTGCTGAGCATACATGTGAGGCATGTACGCTGGACGTCTATGCTGTGAATGTTGGGTGTATACATTGGGCGTATATGCTGTGAATGCATAATTAGTGAAAAATAAGTATTTTAAGCTCCAAAATTGCCATGTTTGATAGCAGATGTCGCCGTGTTCGTTTGTGGGTCCTAGGGACCTTCTTCTTGTTGAGTTCGACTTTGCTTGAAGCTGTCTGTGGGGCCCTCAAGCTTTATTCATACTAGGGAACATCATTTCTTAGCTCGATTCTTTTTGGAACAGTACTAAGCTTAGAGTTTTATGGTGCTTCATTGGCCCCTCTTTGTTGATGCTTTGAGGAATCGACCCAAGAAGCATCGACAAAGAAGTGCAAAACACCACAAGCAACTCGATAGAGACTTTGTCCTTTGCCACCTGACTAGACGTCATCGCACCGTGTTCAGTAGTACATAGGATTAGGGAGGTGAAATTTGTAGCTGGATAAGGAAATGGAGATTGTGGGGATTGGGAATAGACCAAGGGATTATGCATGGTAAAGCGGATGCTCTGGTGTGCACGGGTCATGCTAATCCTTGTCAAGAACCATTGTTTAGCAGACTCGGAATCAAGACATGAGATGTACATCCTTTGGCGGAACAAGACTCTTGGTTAGTGTCCAAGAGGACTTGTTGGCAAAACTAAAGCCACGTGATGGTGTGTTGCATTCTTTGGAAGAACAGGGCCCTTGTTTAGTGTTTAGGGAACCCTATTGGTGGAGAGCCAAAGCCACGCAATCAGATGTTACTTGAGCATTTGAGCCATGAGTACTTAGTTCGAAGATAACTACCTTCCTGCTTGGGGCTTGTATGGGAAGTGCCAAGGGTCTTGTGTTATTTTTTGTAAGGAGCTTTGTTTTGATCTTGTACTCAAGCTCAAATGCCATGTTGTGGGTTGCAACTGCTTAAGAATGGCGCAATATGCAATGGTATGTTCGATGTTTAGGCTGTCCTAGGTGTGTTTGGGATGTAACCAAGTAGGAGATGTTAAGGGACATGTAACAAGAGATGTACTAGTGAATGGCTTGATTTAGTCTTGCCACGTGTGCTGTGAACATCGTCTCACCTTGCTGTTTATGACGAAGTGCATTCTTGGGCGAACACCTCTAAGTGTCATCCTGCAAACACAACTCCAAGAGGACAAGAAAACCATGAGTGAATAAGCAAGCTTAGACTTAAATAGCTACTAATGGAACAAAGGCATTAGACAAGATTTCAAGCACTGTATATGAATAGCAACCATGGCATTTGGATCGGCTGATTGGCGAGTGATGCAGCGATTCTGATGAAGTTTGAATGCAGCCATCGATTAAGTAACCAGAGATGAAATTTCCAGTTTATAGTCATAGCGGACTATCATGGGTCAGTTTTATGTCATGACCTGGTGGACATTGCCCATTTAGCATCCTAGCGAATGGTATATTGCTAGTTTCTTGTCTTGGCGGACCGTGAAGAGGCAAACTAGTTTATAGTCTTAGAGAACTCTGGCGAGTGGAACTGTGGTAGTTTACTGTCGTACCAGACAGGTGCTAGTTTATTGTCATTGCAGACACTTTTTGGTATCAGTTTATTGTCATGATGCCAGGACGAGCTGTGGTATCAATTTTAAGTCATGATTCCAGGATTGTTCTATGGTATCAGTTTATTGTCATGATTCCAGGACGAGCCGTTGTATCAGTTTTAAGTCATGATTCTAGGACTGTTCTATGGTATCAGTTTACCGTCGTGATTCCAGGACGAGCTGTGGCATCAGTTTATAGTCATGATCCAGGACTCACACATACCTGACTATGTTTAAATTTGGAACGGTTTTAAGAACAAGTGATTGGTCAGATTTGCAAGCTCATTCTCTTCCATATCAGTTAACTTGAATGCTCTGCTGTCATATGCTTTGGTGACCAAGTAGGGCCCTTCCTAGTTGGCTGAGGATTTATCCGGGTGTTCCTGAATGGCTTTGAGTACAAGGTCACCTTCTTTGATGGGGTGCTTATGAATGTTGTGCCAATGGCATTGCCGTTGTTATTTTTGGTACCATTCAATCTAATCGAGTGCATGTATGCATTCCTCCTCCACCAAATCCAAGTCAATGATGCACAGGTCATTGTTTTGCCCTTCGCCAAGGAGTCCAGAAAGTGTGATCCTTAAAGATGGTACTTGCAATTCTAGAGGTAAAATAGCTTCTGAACCATAAACAAGACTATATGGCATTTTACCTGTTGAAGTCTGATGCATAGTACAATATGCCCACAATGCGTATACCAACTATTCATGCCATCTTCTCTTGCTTTGGGTAAGCATCGTTTTAAGTATTGTAATGATGGTTTTTTTGTGGCCTCTGCTTGCCCATTTCTTTGAGGGTAGTAAGGGGATGAAAATGAGTTTTTGATTCCTAGACTTTCACAAAATTTTTTGGTTTTGGCACTGTTGAATTATGGCCTGTTATCAGTGATGATGATCATGGGGATGCCAAAATGGGTTATAATGTTTTTGAGAATGAAGTTGCATACGTGTTTAGATGTGGTCTTTCGAAGGGGAATAGCTTCTACCCACTTCATGAAGTATTCTGTTGTGGTTATGATGAAACTATGCCCTGCAGAAGATGAGGGTGTTATTGGTCCGATAAGGTCCAACCCCCACTTTTGAAAGGGCCATGTGATTTGCGCCGTATGAAACTCATTTGGTGGGACATGGATTAGATTACTATTTCTTTGACAGGTACTGCATGTTTTAGTCTTGGAGAGACAGTCATACTCCATATGTGGCCAATAATAGCATAGGCATCTTATTGTTGTTGCCATTACCTTAGATGCTATGTGTCCTCCGCATAGTCCATCATGTACTTGCTCAACGATGGTTTGAGCATCAGCACTACCAACGCATGTTAGCAATATGCCTTCGTAGGATCAATGACACAATGTGTCCCCTACCAGTGCATATTTCCTAGAACACTTTCGTACAGCATCTTTTTGTGCATTCATCAGATGTCGCGGTGTTTCACCGCGTAGAAGGTACTCTTTTATGTCGTCATACCATTCTATCGCGTGTGTTGTGCTAACTGATGCAATTGGCAATCTATCAAGAGTATCGGTTATTAGTTTGGTACAACTGATTATGGAGCTTGGCAATGTGTGGAACATGTTAGGCGATATTTTTAATGCTAAGATGGCCAATGCGTCTATGATGGTATTATCGTTTCTAGAGACGTGTTGCACATCGATATTTTCAAATCGCTTCATTAAGTGTTTTGCCAAGTCACAGTATGGTTGTAAATGTTGCGCTTTGCATGTATAAATATCTGTGACTTCATTCAAAACTAGTTGTGAGTCTCTTCTGACCATTAGTCGTGTGATGTCTGAAGCCAGTGCTGCCATGAGACCTCTAAGGAAACCTTCGTACTCTACTATGTTGTTGGTACAGTGAAAGTTGAAACGATAAGTAAAGGCTCAGATCTCCCTAGAGGGATAGGTGATGACAGCGGCAGCACTTCCCCCTCGAGAGGTGGATGCTCCATCAAAGTTCAAAATATCATCATAGTCATTGGGTACTATGTCTATTGCGCTTACATTTTCATCTGGGAATTCTGGCTCTATCGTTGCTTGATCGTGCGTTGGTGACATGGTCATTTGATTTTCTATGGCTTGACCCTTAACTAATGATTGCGCTATGTAGTGTAGGTCAAACTCAGCTATCATGGCTTTCCAACGGGCTATTCGACTTGTCTTGTAAATGTTTCCTGTGATGGCTCTAAGCACATTATCCTTGCAAATTATATTGACCTGGTTATGGAAGAGGTAATGTTGCCATTTCTTTAAGGAAAAGACCAGGGCTAAACATGACCTCTCCACCTTGTTATACTTTTTCTCGTGGGACACTAATGCATGGCTTAAGTAATAGACAGGGATCATCTTGTTTCTGGCAAAGCATGGATGCGATTGACGAATCCAAAGTGGCCAGGTAGATGTAAAACGGTTTATCATTTTGGGGTGGATAAACCGTGGGTAGTTGAACAAGTGTTGTTTTAATATTTTCAAATGCTTCATGGCACTGTGGAGTCCATTCAAAATGGACGTACTTGCATAGTAAGTGGTTCATAAGTTTTAATTTTTCTGTTAGTTTTTCTATGAAACTTTTGATGAACTATAATCTACCTTGTAGACCTTGAAGTTTGGTAAGGTTTCCAGGTGGTTTTAATTTTGTTATGGCCTTAACTTTATCAGGGTCTACTCGTATCCTTGCTTCTGAGGCTATGAATCCAAGCATTTTTCCTGTTTTGACTCCAAAGACACATTTCTTTGGGTTAAGTCTCAGCTCATATTTTAAACAACATTTTAGTACTAGGTCAAGATCTTGTACATGTTGTTCCGATGTCTTCAATTTAACCATGATATCGTCCATGTAGTCATTGAGCAAGTGTAGCATGTAGTTGCTGAAAATGAATGTCATCGTCCTTTGGTACGTGGCCCCAGCGTTCTTGAGATCGAAGGGCATCATTGTATAACAAAAGATTTTCCATGGTGTCACAAAGGTAGTCCTGAGCTGATGCTCCGGGTTAATGCATATCTGGTTGTATCCTGAGAGGCCATCCATAAAAGATAATAAGGCATGGCCAGCAGTCGAGTCAACAAGTTGATCGATCCCAGGTAGGGGAAAATCATCTTTTATGGTTGCAACATTGAGATCTCAGAAGTCAATGCATAAGCAAATACTTCTATTCTTTTTTGGGACAATGACCATGTTGGATACCAAATCAGCATAATCGACAGCCTGAATGAAACCAGCCTAATAAAGTTTGGTGATCTCATTGCAAACTGCCAACGCTACCTTAGGTTTAACCTTTCGTGCCTTTTGTTTTACCGGCCTCAATTTTGGATCAAGGATAATGTTGTGCTGGACGATTCGAGGATCTAACCCAGGCATGTCGGGGTAAGACCAAGAGAATGCTTTTATGTTGTTTCGAAGTACATCTTCTATGGCTTTGGCCAATTGAGGTTGCAATAATGTACTTAATTTTACTATTTTGGTTTCACCATCAGGCATAACGATGGGGGTTTCAGTCAACAGGTCTTCGGTGATGTTTTCAGCTTCTATGTTAAGATATTTTATCATACCTTTGTAGTTATCTAGAATTTGTTGTGTCGAGGCTATGAGTGTGTCTTTCATTGATGTATCTAAGCTGATGGAGTTTATGTCAATTTCTCTTATGATTTTTCCATATTGTCCATCGATGATTAACGGTGCGGATAAACGCTGACAATCCATTGGGCTTGCTCCTGCCAATAAACAGAGAGCAGAATGAGCTAATAGGTATTGTTCCATGTTCTCTGGAAACTTAAATCATGTGTACATGCATGATGGTGGTTTATCATCACACCGGGATGCATGGTAGTTTAAGGCCTTACAGGGCCGAATGTGGCAGTTTAAGGCCTTACCAGGCCGGACGTGATCTGCAGGTGGCAGTTTAAGGCCTAACCGGGCCAAGGGGTGTTTGTATGTGGTAGTTTAAGGCCTTACCGGGCCGCCATGGTAGTTTAAGGTCATATCAAGCTGAATGTTCACCATAAAATTTGCACAGAAGAGTCTGCGCCAAAATGTTCAATGTGGAATTCTGAAGTTGGTTTACGAGGGAATCATCATGTGGTAGTATTTGTTTTGTTTTATATATATATTTTTTGTATTTTTGAACAAATTTAATTAAAATTATTAATAAATAAATAAAAAAGAAACAAAATGCAAGGTGGCAGTGACAGCGGCAGCAATGCAGCTCAGCGCTATATATAGTGCAGGGGTGTCATTTGTGAGCATTGTGCATTTGAAGTGATCCGAAGCATCAGCGTAAGCATAAACATCAAGCGTAAGTGTAAATAATGAGCGTAAGCGTAAACACTGAGTGTAAGCGTAAACCTCAAACCCCAGCATAAACGCAGGAGCGTAGAGGCTTAAGACTTCGGCATGAGCGTATAGGCTCCTACTCAGCGTATAGGTTTCAGTTCAGCGTGCAGTTCAGACCTTAGCGTAGACCCTATCAATTGCAATGTAGAGGACATTGAAATGGGCAAGGGAAAGGAGGTAGAAGGCCAAGGGAGGAAGGGGCCTAATCTGACTTTCGCGGAGGAAAGCGAGGCCATGCTGCAGTGTTTGCCTAGGCCAAGGGTTTCATCGTGGCCTGGATCGTCACACAAGTAGGCTCTAATCCTACCTTTGTTAGTTATTTTCATCTGTACATGTTATTTTGGCGTAGACAGGTTTTGTAGCGTAGACAGTTAACATAGAGGGTTTCGATGTATATGCCCAGCATAGACAGCTAGCGTAGAGGGCCTGTAGGTTCACAGCATAGAGGGTCTCTATAGCATACAACATAGACAGTTTTGACTGTATATAGTGTAAACTATTTTGTCAGTGCATAGCGTAAACAATTTTACCAGTACATAGCATAAACGATTTTATCAGTATGAGGCATAGACGATTTTATCAGCATGTATGCTAACTATTTCCACAGCATATATGCTAATGGTTTCCATGGCGTATATGCCGATGATTTTCACAGCGTATACGCTGAGCATAAACAGTTTATTCTTTTCAGGTAGGGTATAGCGTAGACCTATTTTCATAGTGTATAGTGTAAACTATTTGCACTGTGTATACGCTGACGGTTTACACAACGTATACGCTGACTGTTTGCCCAGCGTATAGCGTAAACTATTTTCACAACGTATACGCTGGCGATTTTTCATGGCATATACGCTTATGATTTTCACAGTGTATACGCTATTCGTAAACGGTTTTCATAGCATATACGCTGATGATTTTTACAGCATATACGCTGAGCGTGAACAGTTTGTTGAACAGCGTATACATTGATCGAAAAGAGTTTGTAATTTTTCTAAGTATTGGCCTACAACATGGAATTTTGTTGTTTCATCTCCTTTTCATGTATGGTTGATTTATCATGGCATTTTGGTTGCTTGCAGGGACATTAATCCTTTTGTCTTGGTAGTTGAGCTAGTCGGAGTACTAGCATGGTTTGGCCCCCTTGAGACCGATGAACCTACCCTTGATCTCACCATTGACAACAATGGGGTGTGGTTTAGGGAAGGGGCGTGTGAATTCCTCGCCTTCATCCTGGATAGATTTAAGGTGGTTTTATGGTCGCATCTAAGTGAACAAGTGGCACGGAGTGTGCTTGAGGCTATGTTGCTGGAAGCCTCAGAGGGTGTCGCGGTCTTCATGGAAAACATTGACAAGGTAAGTGACAATATTTTCTAGATGTGTTAACTTGTTTGTTCAACTGTTGGGGGTTATACTGATGTGATGGTTTTGAATTGTATCTACAGTTGATGTCCCTCCTGGCGGAGACCCTGTCTCAATAGGATGAATTGAGAGTACCCTCTTGATGAAGTTCAGGGAGATCAGTAAGGCTCAGAAATGGTTGCGCATCCATGCCTCGCCATCCATCATCTGTTGTTTAGATGATGTCAGCCTTATGGAGCTCTTCACAACCCGAAGCCCTGATGTGTCGATAGCAGAAATGATCTGGATCGTGGATTCATTCGACAAGTCTATCTCTTACTACATCACCTAGATTAAGGGTGTTAGGATAGTCTTCCATCTGTCAACCAAATTCTTTTCGAACCTGTTTGGCATACCAGCAAATGGTGTAAATGTAGTTTTGGACAAGGCTCAGAAAGAGCTCCATATGGTACGTGAGTTAGAGGACTGGTTGGGCATTACCAAGGGTGCTAAGGGATTCCCTATGCAGGGAAAGTCAAAGGTTGAGGAAGTTAATGAATTATATCCCTTATTTAGGGCATGGGTATTCCCTAAATCCCTTTCCCAAGTGCAGAGTCTTGGTGTTGAAGCTGTGCGTATTGTGCGAACCATCCTAGAAACCGAAATGCATTATAACTGGGCCCAATTTTTGTTGTCGGGCCTTCATAAGGAGATAGTGCGATTGCACTCAAATGTTGAGGCACAGTTCCACTTTACATTTGCATTCTTTGCTAGCTATCTTCACCGTTTGGCCGAGTTTCTAGTGGTTCACGTAGACAATAAATATGTCCTACGGGATCGTGGTCAATTATCCCGCCTGTGGATCAACCATTTGTTTGAAACAGTTGAATCCCAAGATGCACCTGAGGGAATTGATGAATATGTATCCATCATGACAGGGGGGTCATCTGGTACCTCCATCCACACATGTGACAGTGTGGGGTTGGAACCAAATGACATGCCCTATACTGCCAAGAGGGCTAAACGGGTCATCAAAGAAACCATTGGTAAGGCCAAGTCGAAGCTCTCGAAGCGTGAACGTTCAACCGAGGAGGCCTCAAATGTGGACGAGCCACAGGTGAAGTGCATATGGTTCAAGATGCCTATCTGAGGTAAGTAAACTTAATACACTTATTGCTTTATCATTTTCGTCTTATTCATAATTTTTATTTTGACCGCTTACATGCCATTGATGCCTTCAGACTTGACTCAAGAAGTGAGGAGGCAAGAATTAGAGACTATCATTGAAGAGGAGGAAGCTACCACAGAGTTAATGACTGAGGAGGAAGAGGTCGACAAGGATCAGGGGGAGGAGACAGAGGACCTACAGGAAGACACCACGGAGACTGAACTGGTTGATGGCCAGGGTGGTGTTGATGAGATGTTCGGTAGCTTCCTCAAGGGAAGGTTGGACCTTGGCAACCCTCCAAACCCAAAAGGGGATAGGGAACATGGTATATTTCCTTTCATTTTAGTGTGTCACTTTGTGATTTGTTGTTTTATGATGTTTTACTTTTGTGTTTTCATCCCTTCCAGATGAAGGTAGTGAAACCAGAATGATGTGGCTGGATATGCCCATGAAAACAGTTCCCCCTGAAAGGACCATGGAGGTTAGTCCATCAAATACTCGTGGACCATTTACTTGGATAGAGATGCCAAGTAAAATGGATTTTTTAGCTGGTATCACTAAGGAGGTTTTTGAATGCATTCATGAAGCCCACCCTAAGATAGGTACGAATGTTTCGAGTTTTCTGCAGCTTTAGAGTTTCACACCCCATTTTTGTCGTTTTAACGTTTGTTGTTTTCATGTGCATAGGTGCCAAACTGAGGTGGGATCCATCTAAGACAATTAGCATTGAGAGTTTGCCTACACTATCCCCAGAAGTCAAGCAGGTACCAAGGCCAGTTTATGACGAGATGGTGGAAGGTCTTGTACACAATGCCAAATCTCTTTGGACTTGTAGGCGTTCCATCGAACAGTTGTGGTTGCAAGTCCAAGCAAAGGAGAAGGAAGTTTCTGAGTTGTCAGTTGAGCATGAAGATCTCAAGGCTTGGTATGAGTTTTCCTCTGCTAAACTAAGTGGTGATCGCTCTTGGCGGACTTCCGAGATCACGTATACTAGATACTGGAACCTACTTAATCATCACGCATCACTGACCCAGAAACTAGCAGAGCGTAAGGCCCAAGTAGATCTACTAAACCTCAAGTGCCAGGATTGGAAGGCTTTCTCTTCCAAGGTACGCAAATGAGGTCAGGATAAAAAGATCCACAAGCATCATTATAAGAAATTGTTGAAGGAAGTATCCATTGAAAAGCGTCAACTCGAAATGTTTGTGGAGGGTCTGGGTCTATGCTCTACGTTTGATACCTTTGATTAGAACACAACTGTTGAGATGGAATCACCTACTAGGGTAATCACGATAGCTTCTCGGGAGGTGTCTATGGGTGAATTCCCTTTAAAGCATCTTACCTGGTCAGCTATTGACAAGGGAAAGGCCTTGGCAGATGTCAACCTAGGTCTTGATGGGACTGATTGGACCAGTGTCTCAGAAGAGGAAATCCTTTGCCTACTGGAATTTGGTCTAGGGGGATCCTCTACGGTAAGCATTTTATTATTATGAAATTCACTCATTGAATAATGTGCGAAAGTTTTTTTTGTTTGCTCTTATGTTGATTGTCTCTTTTTGCATTTTCAGGATCAAGGTGATGATGATGTCCAAGAAGCTAGGCCCAGTGGAGTGGGTGCCCATGATGCCAGCGGATCTAAAGGAGACGATCCTCCCGTCCCGGATGTTTAGTTTTTTGTTGTGAAATTATTCTGACTCAAATTTATACGGGAATTGTAAATTGAAAATTTCAAGTTATATTGAATAGATGAATAAAATCAATTAACTCTTGTAATTGTACATCATTACATGTATATGTATAAAAAAATTTTTGTTGATTTTGGGTTTAATTGTAAACACGACACCGCAATGTAAAATGTTTTGGTTTGTTTTTGGTAGTTTAAGTGTAATGCATGGATGTAATCATAAGTAGGACTGAAAGATAATTGTGAAAAATGACAACATGACAATGCAAGTGTAAATTCGAACAGTGAGCCGGAATTTGAGAGAAAAATAAAGTATAAGTGGATGATCTAGTTTAAGGCCATTTCAGGCCACATACGCACTAGTTTAAGGCCATTGCAGGCTACATACGCACTAGTTTAAGGCCATTGTGGGCCATATGTGTATTTTAAGGCCATTTCGGACCCCAGCGTAAGTAAGGGATATTTCGAATGACACGGGTAGATTTCTCAGTTGACCGATCATTTCTGATCATGGGTAGTTTTATGTCGTTGCGGACATGATAGTTTAACACCATTTTGGACTTGGAATATAGTTTAATGTCTTTTAGGACTTGGAATGATAGTTTAATGTCATTTCGGACTAATTGTAGTTTAACATCATTTCAGACAGTTCGTAGTTTAACGTCATTTCGAATGGTTTGTTGTTTATTGGTTTAGTAATTTTTGATTTTTTTCATTTTGATGTTAGGAGATGTGTTAGCATGTATGATTCTATATTCATTGTCCCCTTCGCTGATCATGTTGAACGGTAATTCAGCCCAAGGGACATCTGATGGAATAGTTCCCACGTTGGTGTTCGTCGACGCTTCTGCATGTATTATGGTTTCTATGTCAGTTGTGGTTTCTAAGTGAGGCTATGTATGTATAATGTCAAGCCTGGGTATTTCTGTTTTGGATGGATTTTCTTCTGTGTTTAAAGGTTTATTGCCTACCAGTTGTTGTTCATTTATGTCGTGTTGTCTAGGCTCTTCGAGCTTAACCTCTAAGCCTTGGTCTATGTCTCTGTATGATGAGATGATGGGTGTAGCAGCCTCCCCGTGTATGATGATTTCGCCACCTTCATAAGGCAGGTGAATTTCTTGATGTATGGGGGATGAGATTGCTTTCAGTTGGGCTAACCAGGGCCTTCCTAATATTAGGTTGAACCCTGGCATTTCATCAATTACCAAAAAATTGATGGATGTGGGGAATTTGTCCCCTGCTATGAAGTCTAAGGTCACAGTGCCTTTAACTATCACATGCGACTCGCTGAATGATTTCAAGCATGTGGTGGCGGTTGGTCTGATTAGCTCTATAAGCCCCAGTTGTTCGACGATGAGATATGGCACTACGTTTGTGGCGGCTCCATCATCTACATGGACCCTATGTATCTTGAATTGGTTTATTTGTATTGTTATGAACATAGGGGATGTTGTTACCTCTCCTATTTTCTCATCCAACTGGATGTTGTCATTATGGAAACTTAATGGTTTGGAAGTTGACCCTTGGGGTGGGTACATTACCGCATGAATTGAAGGTTCATTTGGAGGTAAGTCCTCGCTTACTGGGATAGATGTTAACCTGCGCACTAAAGCTTCGCGATGTGTTTGAGATGTTAAAACTAGGTCGTATAAGCTCAGTGAAGTATTCTTTTGTTTGAGCGGCTGCGTAACTTGTGTTAGGGCTATTGCTAGGTCTCTACTGTTAAGCACATGTTTATCGACAATGACTTGGTCCATTGGGCCCAACAGTTTTATTTCATGCATCGTTGGTTTGTTATTTTCTCCTGGAATTTTTGATTTGGGCGTATTGTGTTTTCTGGATGATTCACCCTCATAGCCTGTGTTTGGTTGATCATTAGGTGGTGTCATGGGTATTGCATTTAACAGGGTAGGTTTAGGAGGTCCTAAGGCTAGCCGTTGACACTCCTTTTCCAAGCGTTCACGTGTAAGTTTATCTGCTAGGCGTTCTTGTGTGTGACGTGGAGGTGTAGTTGGTTTTGGGACCTCAGGTTCCCTTGGGATTCGTACTACGTATGGAGAAGGGTAGGGCTGCATTTGGACGGTTGTATGCTATTGAGTGCTAGGCTGGCTAGGCACCTTGATGACATAAGGACTGGGTTTACTTTGTATTTGCGGGGTGAAGGATTGGTAATCGTTAGGACTTTCGGGTGTCCTAACGACGTATGGGGCTCGCCTAGCTGGAGGTTGTACTTCCACTATTGCTACTGTAGGTGGTACTTGGACTACATAGGGGGTAGGCCAAATAGGAGGTGTTTGTGAGTTTGTAGTAGTAGTGATGGGAGGTACGTGCACCACGTATGGTTTTTTGCATGTTGGGGTGTTAGAAGTCGCTACGACGGGGGGTACCCAGACAACATAAGGCTTGTACGGTGAATATGATGGCTGAGGCATGAATATTTGTATAGTGGGAGGAATACACACTACAAATGGTTTATTAGGCATTTTCTGTTCATGGTCGGAATAGACGGTGTTAATGCTAGGAGTTTCAGGTTCGTTATCAAGGTAGATGATGTTAATTACATACGGTGCCTCTTTGGTATTTAGAGGGTCTTTATACACACCCATGGCCTGGTTTTGTGGTTGGACTAGGTTGGCCTCATCAAAAGTGATTTGACCCCCATCTATCATTTGTTGGATGTATTGTTTTAGGGTGAAATAGTAATCCGTACCATGCCCATTACGTTGGTGATAGTTGCAAAAAGGGTCCATCCTAAAGCCTTTTGGTACTGGGGGCTCATCCGAAGTTGCTAGGCTTGGGTTCTGAACCAGTTGACAGAACCGATCATGCCTTTGGATCACTACTAGGGGCAACTGTTTATACTTCATTAATCCAGCCTTCAGGATTTGGTCGAACAGCTGCGATGGTTTCATGGGTAGTGATGTGTATTGGGAGGGTTCTTTCCTCTCGAAGTTTCTCGTACGATTCGGTGTTGGATTCTATGATGACGAAGATTTTGGTGCGGTTGCGGGAGTAGGTTTAGTGTAATTAGTAGGGGAAATAGGAAGTTTTCTTTATTGTCCCACATTTGCTTGTTGTGTTTCTACTACTACTGCTATCGTTGTTTTAACCTTTTCTTTGTCTTTTTTACTATGTAGGTTCTTAAAGGCTGAATATGTAGGATCATGGCTATTTTGTGTTGCCTCCTCTATGTTCTTAATTTGTATAAATTCTTAACTCAGAGTGCGTGCATTGAGATAGTATAGCTTGGATTTCACAAAATCATTGACAACCCCTTTTAGGATGGTGAGGAGATATGTCTTTGGGATAGGCTCATGGAGTTCATTGAGAGCAGCACTCCATCGCTGGATGAATTTTTGGACAGATTTAAGGGGACATTGCTTGACCTGTATGAGGCTATCAAGTGTTGCCTCAGGCTTCAAGTTATATTTGAACCTGGTGACAAATTGATGCAATAAATCTTCTAGAGAAGATATCGAATTCCATGGTAAGGCCCGATACCAATCAAGTGCTCTCCCAGCGAGGGACATGGGGAACACTCGTAGAATGGAATCTGGCCATGCCTGAAGTAGCACGTACTCTAGTCTAAACATTATGAGGTGAGTGTTGGGATCTGTCTCCCTGTTGTATTTAGTCAAGGTAGGCAAAGATACACCCTTGGGTAATGTTAGGGGTGGAACGGAAGAGCTGATAGGGTCATCGTGATAGAAGTCCACTACCTTCAGTTCTCCGTTAAAGGCTATTTTAAGGCATTTAACCTCATCGGTTAGCTCCTGCATTAGTTTTTCAGCGTCAACCCTGTCTTGGGCACTAGGTGAGATGGCAGGTTGGGGATGTTGTATGGTATACATGTTAGATTTTTGGACAGTGGATTGGAAGGTGAAAAGTTGTGTAGTTGGAGGCTGTACTTGCGGGATATTTATAGCGGGTGGTACTAGGGGTGGCACATTGTAGGCAAGGGGTTGTTGTTGTTGCGATTTTCTTTGAGGGATGTTGGCTGGTGGAATTGTGTGAGGTGGTATGTTATAGTGAGGGGGTTGATGTGATTGAGCACCAATCGTCGCCCATTGCCCGGTCATGTTTTGCATAGGAATCCCCTGAACTTTTTGGGTTACAACGGTGAAAGGGGCTTCGTGGGTTTGGATCCAGGGGATATAATGAGTAGATGTAGAAGTCGGTATTACATGTGGCATCCCGATCACTCGTGGTGGGAAGGTTTCTCCTTTATTATTTTGAGGAAGTTGTACTTGTGAGGATGGGGCTACGATTGCAACGAGGAGGATAGCAAGAGGAAGTGTATTGAGTTGGGGGTTGGTTGCAGGAGGAATATGAACAAGTGCGGATGACTCTTATTGAGGTATTTGTGCTTGGGTGAATCTAAATAGTTGAAGGAATGTAATTTCCCCTATGGCTAGATGAAACAACAGGTTGACATAAGTTTGTGGACTAAGAGTATGATACGAATCTTCATGCTCGGATTGGGCTACGAAGTCATCCTCCTCTTCCGATTGAGGATTTACTATAGGCTAATCTAGAGACTGGCTCCTTTGTAGGAGGAGTTGTGTGATGAGCTCAGAGTAAGGCTCTAGAAGAGGGATGATATCGTACAAGGAAGGAATGAACTCTTGTCCTCCCTTATAGAAAAGTTCGTATTGCCTCTTAACTTCCATTTCAGCTCGGTCCATGGCTAGGCTAGCTTGTATTTTCATGCATATGAAATTGTACTAGTTTTGAGTTATAATGTTAGACGATGGGTTTCTCCCTTGCAATCTAAGAGACCTGCGGGGCCCCACTATGGGTTGTACCACAGGCTATTGAATGGCCATGGTGCTTACAAGGTTCATGACTGGTGTGGTTGTAGCATTGAAGTTTGCAGTGTTCATGATAAAAAGTTGAGAATATGACATGGTGGAGGGATATGAAACTATTATACCTAGTACGGCATAAACCTACGTTGGTGGCGTACAGCGTATAGACTGGGTCTCAGCGTATAGGCTTCAATGACCAGCGTATAATGACAGCGTATAGGTATATAGCATATAGTGGCAGCGTATATGCTAAGAAGAGTAGATGGAGTCTACAGCGTAGAGTGTGCAGCGTATACTAAATAGCAGCGTAGACGAGTCTACGGTGTAGAGCATGCAACATATACTGAACAACGTAGATAGCATCAGCGTATAGCAGCGTCAATGTATGGCGTAGACAGAGTCTACAATGTAGAGCGTAGATAGAGTCAGCGTAGAGCATGTACAGGGTCAGTGTATAGCGTAGAAAGGGTCTACAACATATAGTGGATAGCGTATACTCAACAACGTAGATGGTGGGAATTTTGTAGATAGATTCAGTGTATGGTAACAGCGTAGACGCTGGAAATTTGTAGACAGAATCGAGGTAAACTCAGCAGCGTAGATGCTGGGGAGTTTGCAAAGAGAATCGGCGTATGGTCTGGTAGCGTAGACGCTGAGAAGTTTGTAGATGGAGTCAGCGTAAGCTCAGCAGCATAGACATTGGGAGGTTTGCAGAAAGGGGTCGACGTATACTCAATAGTGTAGATGCTGAGAGCTTTGAAGTACAGTAAGTTTTAGGCAGTGGCCCTCCTTCTAGCGACAATTTCTGTACCATCCAAAATCGTCAATCTCTGGTTGAAAGGAAATAGAAACCTGGAGATCTCTAGACATGCATAGAAGACCCTACCTTCACTTGAGGGCAAGATGGAATGAACGAAGGCAGAGTACCTTGAGTGGTCCGCACGCGGATCAGACAAGGATTTCCCCAAACGTACACCGAGGTGCTATACGCTGGGTTGTACGTAAATGGCGTAACAGATGTAAAACAGAGTGTAAACAGCGTAACTGATGTAAACGGAGCATAAACGTAAAAGAGTGTAAATAGTGAACATGCAACAATTATGCAAAACTATAACAGATTTTAGGAAGAAAATGTAGCAATATTATTGCAAAATGAGAGTTATAATGCACCGGTCTAACGCAATTGTGACTTTGACACAAGGCGGACGAATAGCCCCAGTGGATACAACGATGACTGTGAGTTGGTTCAAACTGCAAGCTTAGCGTAGAGGCTATATGCTTAGCATACAGGGTCGAGGTCCAGTGTACAAGGTTCTCTACTCTGGTTCTTAGCATCTCTATTTTTCTCTCTGGTTTGCTCAAAATTTCCAACCCCGATCTCATGAAAAATTAGGGTTTTTATACAGGTTTTGTCATTAGACTCGGGTTGGGTGACACATGGTGCATTGACCAGGTGAAAAAGAATAAAATTTATAAGTGTACAACATGCTACCTCTACTGGGCGTATACGTTGGGTGTAAACACTGTATCTGGTGGGCGTAGACTCTGGGTGTATACGCTAGGCGTATGCAAACTTGGGCGTATACGCTGGACGTGCCGAGTGTATATGCTGATGGGTGTATACGCTAGGCATATACGCTGTGTCTACTAGGCATATATGCTGGGCGTATACACTGATGGTTGCTCTGTTCATATGAGTTGACGCCTCGTACCAAGTTTTGCTCTGCAGTGCTGTCTCCATGCCTTCTTCAGGGATTGCTTGCTGAGCGTATACATCAGTCGTACCTGTTGAGCGTACATGTGAGGCATGTATTCTTGGTGTGTACACTGGACATCTATGCTAGGCGTATACGTTGTGAATGTTGGGCATATACGCTGGGCGTATACACTGTGAATGTTGGGCATATACGCTGTGAATGCATACTTAGTGAAAAATAAGTATTTTGAGCTCCGAATTACCATGTTTGATAGTAGATGTTGCCGTGGTCATCTATGGATCCTAGGGACCTGCTTCTTGTTGAGTTCGACTCTGCTTGAAGCTGTTTGTGGGGTCCTCAAGCTTTAGTCATGCTGGGGAACATCATGACTTAGCTCGATTCTTGTTGGAACAGTACTAAGCTCAGAATTTTGTGGTGATTTAGTTGGTGTTAAGGAATAGATGAGCCCTTGAATGTAGCCATGGGTAGGTATTACTCTCTTTTGCACAAATGTTCTAGCCATGGTTATTTTCAATGGGAGAAGCTTCATCATATCATAGATGGGCTTTGTGCAAAAATAAGGAGAACCCTTGGGGTCTATGCCCAAGGGAGACTATCAAAACATAAGGCCCATTAGATTCAAAGGCTAATTGAGTAGGTTGCAAAAGAATAAGGTGAGTTGAAAAAATGAAAAAGTGCTAAGGAGTATAACCAGGATCCTTCCATTAGAAAAAAGGAAGGTCCATTTTTGTGATAATGAGAAGGAGGCATCACTTGATGAAGTGTAATAAAAAACGTTACCAATTTAGAAATCTATTTTCAAAGTTTTATCCAAGGTGGATAAAATGTAGGAATTTTTATATCAAAAATTCCAAATAGCTATAAAAATAATTGAGACATCCAAAGAGAAAAGTAGTGATGATAACCACAAGAGAAGAAAGGAAGTTGAATGTTCCTATCAAAGGTATAAGGGCAATGCTGCTATAGTGGAAGAGGTTGTGGAGTCAAAATTAAATGATGATGGTGGGTGTGACATTTACCAATATGAACATCCTAAGGGATTTTTCCCTATTGTGTCATACTTAAAAGAGTCTGGGGTGTATGCTTTGAACCCTATATTGGCAAAAAGAAAAGCACCCAAAAGATTGCCTTATCCTCAAGGAAATCCAAGGCAGTTCCACCAACAACAATAAGCTTAATTATCCAAGTGGGCCTCCACTACAACCATATGAGTAGTTTCAACAGTGGCAACACCCACAGTCATGGGGTATTCCACCACCAAGGTAGTAGTAATTTTACATGCAGCCAAATCCATATGGGTACTATGTTCAACAATCCATGTCTTTGCATGCCTCTTCCAATCGTGCTTCTTTTTAGCCTCACTACTACCCTTCGGAGTACTACAAAGCTCATTCTTCATCTCTTAAAGAGCAATCCCCATACACCTATCACCCTCTACATTTTTTAGCACATGTTCCTCCACCCTCAACCTAATTACCATCTATCCCATCCATGTAGGAAGAAATTCCTACATAGTCACAACAACGTAATGCTACTAGGGATATTAACTTACAAATGGTTCCTCATGCGAGTGGTTCAAAACCTAGACCTAGAAAAGACCATTCTTCTAAACCAATAGTTCTACCAAGCCCTCACTGACTCATGTGATTGGTTGTCATATGTTTCCTTTAGCCTATGCATTGAATCCTTTTGAGGACCCTTCAAAACAAATGCCTTCCAAAATCCACACAGTCATGTTAACTCATGTTGTATCCAATTGGATCAACACTAGCAAGCTTCCTAGGAAAAGAGCTAATCTTAGAAGTCCTCTCATCTACTTGCAGATTATTAAAAATAAGCCATGCAAGGCTCTTCTTGATTCAAGGTTTCAAGTTAATTTAATTTTCCATGAAATGTACAATAATTGGAACCTCCATTCTCTCAAGAAAAGCAACATTCATTTAGAATTGACAAATTAGTCTATCACTATTCTCTTGGAATTGGTAGAGGACATTATGACCATTGTTTGTGGCTGGTCCTACCTTGCTAATTTCATGGTGATCAAGGTTCATAATTTCAAGGGGTATTTTTTCCTTGAATTATGGGAAGGGCTTGGTTAATCACTATTGATGCATGAATAGACATTAGCGATCTTTCCCTAGAAATTTCCAAGGAAAATTCTTTTGGAAAGATCAAGAAGAAAAGTGTTCCATGCATCACGTATAGCCATACTGGGTGCAATTATGTGCAGAAGTTATGGTCTATCAAAAGCACATCAATCAAAGCATGTAGATAGTGTGTAGATGAATTTGAAATTCAAGAGTTCCTATACACAACAACCAAAAAACAAGAGGGAACCCAATGGCTAACAGCTGATTTTGAAAGTAGCACACTTTGCACAGAACTAACCAAGAGCTTAACTTATGCCTATGTTGAAGGCATGGATGAACTTGATGATACCAATTGGGGAGAGTTGGACATGCCTAAGAATTTCAAATAGGAGCCCTTAGAGTTGAAAACTCTACTTTCCAATATGGGATATGCATTTCTAAAAAATGAAAATTTTGTGATAATCAATTCCAACCTTGCTCCTGAGTGGAAAATGATGTCGTTGAAGGTGGTCAACAAATGACCAATAGCCTTTACTTGGGCATATTCTAAAGTCACATGGATTGATCCTAAGATATGCTAGCATCACATTTACACCAATACAACCATGAAGCCAAAGAGGCATTCATAGTGATAGTTGAATGCTAAATTAAAGTAGATCATCAAAGAGGAAATTGAACAACTCCTTAAGGTGGGGTTCATCTATCCAATTGCCAATAATGAGTGGGTTAGCCCAATTGTTATCATGCCAAAGAAAGTTGGAAAGTGATGATTCTATATTGATTTCAGACTATTGAACATGACAATGTTGAAAGATCATTTTTCATTATCATTTGTGGACCAAGTGATGGACAACTTTCTAGATGGTTATAGTGGCTATAACCAAGTTTAGATAGCACTAGAAGACCAGGCCAAAACAACATTTACAAGTCCTTAGAGGACTTTTTCATATAAAATGATGTCTTTTGGCTTGTGCAGTATCCCTACAACATTCCAATTCCTTGTCCATAGTATTTTTCAATAGTAGATTGGTAGCATGGTGGAAGTTTTCATCGATGACTTTTCCACCTATGGTGCTACATTTAAGTAAGTCCTAGACCACCTAAAGAAAGTGCTTAAATGTTGCTACATTGAAAAATAATTCTAATAGCTTAAGGATAATCTTGTAAAAGCTCCAATTCTACAAGAACTTGATTGGTCCTGTCCATTTCACATCATGCCAGATGCATTGAACTATGCCTTAGGAGATCTGCTTATGCAGTTGAATGATTAGAAATGTCCTTATTATATCAACTACACAAGCCAAAACATTATAGATTCATAGCTTAATTACAACACAATAGAAAAAGAGCTAATGATAGTGGTGTATACCTTGGAGAAATTCAAGCACTATGTGTTTAGATACAAAGTGTTGTGCACATTGATGACAGTGCCATTCGCTTCCTCATGAGCAAGCCAATAGTGAGCCCCATGTCATATGGTGGCTAGTGATCTTATATGAGTTTGATATTACAATGGTAGATCAAAAGGGAACTAAGAATGTTTTCATTGATTACTTGTCTCAGTTACAATGGGACAATAAATAGGAGGAGAGGTCACTTTTTGATCAATTTGCTAATGGAGTCCTCTTTGCTAATTCAATAAATGAACAAGTTGATGTTGAACCAAAATGGTACAATGACATTCTTACTTATCTTCTCACTTAAGAGATGCTATAAGAGTTATAACATTGGAATAAAAAATAGTTTCTTCATTAGACCAAACACTTCATAGAAATTAAAGGATACCTTTACAAGGTGTGTGCCGATGACCTAGTTTGTTGGTGTCTTCTTGATGAGGATTAACTATGTGTTCTCAAAGATTCTTATGAGGTCCCTTGTGGGGGTCAATATGTAGGGACATGCATGACCATTAAGATCCTTCTAGAAGGATATTACTAGCTAAAAATCTTGAGGGATGCTTACCAATTCATCTACTCTTGTGAATGCTATTAATGAAATGGTGGGATGACTGCTCAAATGAAGGGATCTCAACAATGGATTCAACCACTAGGATCCTTTAACATTTGGGGTGTAGACTTCATGGGTTCCATCATGCCCATGTCAATGGAAAGGCATACATAATAGTCATTATTGACTATTGTACCAAATGGGTAGAAGCAGTAGCCATTGCTGACTATACATCTTCTATAGCTATGTGGTTTGTATAACCAAATTTTGTAAATAGGTTTATAGGACCACATGCACTAATTTCTAACAATGGTACTTATTTTATAGGCACTACCTTTTGCAAGCTCATGTAATGCTTGGGAGTTGAACATAAACTAACACCCTATCACCCCCAAGCCAATGGTCATGCTGAAGTCACCAATAGGGAGATCACTAGGATCTTAATGATAATAATTAGTAAATATAGGAGATATTAGAGCACAAAATTCAATTATGCCCTTTTGGCCTACCACTCCACATGGAAACTTTTTATAGGCTACTTTCCCTATGAGTTGGTGTATGGAAAAATTTTAACTCTTCCCATTCAATCCAAGCTCTATACACTTTCAATAGGCTATGAATAAGACCTTAACTATAGCCTAGCACAAAAGGAAAGATTGATCAACCTTAATATGCTAGATGAGAATCGATTGATGGCCCTTTCCTTGAATGAAATGCATAAGGCACTTAACAAAAAATGTCATGACCTTAGGATAAGGAAAGTTCAATTTCAACCTAGAGAAAAGGTTCTTTACTAGAACCCCATACACATACCTCAATGAATTAAGTCCCAAATGTTATGGGAAGGTCCTTACATCATTTATGAAACATTTTCTTCTAGGGTCATGTTAATTTACAAACTTGAGAGCCCAAACAAGAAGCAACTGGTCAACATGCAATAACTCAAATCTTTCCATGAGCCCAAGCAAGCTAGTGTAAGCAATGCCTCATTAGATGAGCACCCATGCTTAATTTTTTGAATCTTCTCCTCTAAACTCACTTGTGGGGGAGATGGCCATCCATGCTAATTGTTAAAGTGGCTTCTTATTTTTTCTACCTTTTTGTTTTACATTTTTTTGCTTTCACACTTTGTTATTTTTTCAATTTTTGTTTTACAACATCATTAGTACATTTTATTTTTCTTGGATATTTTAGAATTTCTTTTATATTTTACTTTATTTTGGGGTAATTTTCTTATTATTTTGCTAATAAAAGTGCTTTGTTGCTAACAAGACATAGTGATGTTGTAGCTATTTGCTAATGGTGATTTATACTTAATATTTTTGATTGCTAATGTCTTGTTTCTATTTTTGAATTTTGATGACTAATGACTAAGACAAGTTTCTTTTTCATGAAACAGGTAGTGAGTTCACATCATCCACCGATCCAAAAACTCTATGGTTTTCCCTTTTTATAAATATGAGGTTCCTTTTTCATTAATAAAACTTTAACAAACTTATGACCTTGGTAGTTTTCAAACTTGGGAAAGTTGTAAAGGTTTGAACAAGATGCGACTTCAAGGGAACTCCAAGCTCTTTGTACATCTGTACTTACTTGAGTGCATGAGCATTTTCATCGATTTCTCATTTTCCACGTCAACCAATAATAGGAAGTTGAATAAGCCTTTCCATGGTGTGGTTCCCATCCAAATATCCATAAAAACATAAAATTTAAAAGAAATGATGATGATGGGAATTCAAAGCACACCCTTAGACAAAATAAAGGGCTACAAGCACTAGTTTTGGAACTAGAAAGACATGTTACCCATGCCTAAAGGTCCCTTCTAACTAAGGTCCTTTCTCACTTTCTACTTCTCTTTTCTTCTCAATTAAGGAATGGTGATTGATTTTTGGGTGCATTCTTGTGTCTCGAGAGATGGACTGGTCTTAGAGTGATGATGCAAAGTCACTGAAAGTGGTTGGTTTTGATCTAGACTAACGATGGACTCTATTGGATCATTTAACCATGCAATTCACAAGGGACTTCATGTGACCATGATTAGGAACTCCATTACACTTCCTCTCTCTCCCATCAATGCTTTCCATTATTTACCTCATTACCGATTTCTATGTTTTTGTTCAATGTCTTAATTTGAAGTGTCAAAATTCTTATATAGATTCTTCTAGATTTAGCCCTTAAATTTTCATACCCATTAATCAACTATGGGGGCCACAAAATTCTTATTTAAGGTTATGTAAGGGCAAAAAGGGCATGAGCTTTCTATGGGGAGGATCCACTTGCATATCTCTTGGTTGTAATAGTTAAGTTCCTTATCCCTAAGCATTTTGGTAATCAAATCTTTTATGTACCCCATTGATGCATCCAACTGTGCGCTCCTTACAGCATTTTCTTCATAAATTTTCATTCTCAAATTTTCCAAATTTTGTAAACTTTAAAGCTCTCTTCTAATGTTTTCATCATGTTCATGGCTTTTCTAGCTCTCTAAAAACACCAATTTCATAAGAAACCTTTTTATATTTTTCAAGATATTTCACATGAAATTTTTAGGCATAGGCTCCATATATGGATAACTATCGATAAAGTCCATATGTAAATAGGACCCCATATATGGGATCTTGTCGATGTAGGGTTCACCTACCTATAAATAGGTGTGAACACTTAGATATTTTCACATTTTCTTATAAATGAGTATGGATTTTTTGAATTTGTAGAACCCAAAACCTTCCAAGATCCATATTTTTCTAATTGTTTGTCCGATTCACTCTGTTCTTCGACCTTGTAGCTACTAAAGATAAGCTCTTTGTCATGGGGGCTACAAACCTTAAGATTTTAATGAATTTTTTTTTCAAAAATTTCTAACACCCACAAAGGTTTAACAAATAAACCAACATTAAAACATCAAATTATAAGAGTTAAACCCTTTCAACAAGCTTCAATAATACTCTAAATTAAACATCATAAAAATAATAATAAAACAATAAATCTTCCATGGTCCAAACTTAACCAAAAGTGTAACTACTCAATGATAAAGGTACTTAAATATTATAAGTTACACATTAAATACTAATCCTTGATTATGCTATGACCATAGATGGCACCTAAGGGAAAACATGCATAGTAAGGAGGACCATCCCAACCAAGGGACAAATAGCCAACAATAGGAAGGCCAAGAACAAGCCCATGAGCAAGTAGAGACCCATGCAATAGGACCTCTTAGGAGGAGTGTGAAGTAGAATATATTTGATAGATTCTCGAACAAGTTGTGGCAACAAAACATTCTCACTTAGATGAAGCACCTGAGCCTAGATTGAACCTTAAGATGACCTTAATGGAAGCCTGTCTTAGGTAGATTACGAACAAGGAGGTCTAGAAATTGGTGCTTCAAGAATTAAAATTTGGACCTTTCTTGGAGTTTGCACCACTAGAAGTCAAAGCTCAACTACAAAACTCTCCCATGTGGTTTGCAATCACTTCTAGAGAAGAGTGATACATGGGAGAGACATATATCTTTTGGAATAATCAATAGGCTAGTTCAATGGTCAAAATCAAGGAAATTTCACTGTCCTACTAGGTGAAAGCTATCATAGAGGTCCTTGGGCTACTAGAAATTGGGGCCAACCTTGTAGAAATCCCCATGCAAGTAGATCCTAATGTTAAGAAGAAATGGACATAGCAGTGTTATGGAGTCAATCGTAAGGAGTTTGATGCACTCACGATGGTGGAGCATGTATAATTTAATATTACAGCCTTCCAGCTCAATCCAATGGTGAGGCTAAGTAAGATCACCATTCTCCCCTCATGTGTGTACCACTCTAAGCAGTCAATTCCCCATCAACCTTCCACAGCTGATCTATCTTAAGATAAAGAAGTGATTTAAAGAAAATGAATGTAGAAGGAAGGCACTCCCCTTTCCATGCCTCATCAAAAAATTATTCAAGAAGGAAGGCATAACATGCTACATTAATGATGCTATCTGATGTGCTCATCCACTTCTTGGATAGAGATGATGAAAGATAATATGCCTACCAAGACTAGTCAAGAAGAGAAGCAGCAACCACCACCTCTACCATCCACTCATGAAACAACATTGGAGGCCTACACTGCCCTTGAGAACATGGACAAGATATAAGAGTAGCCCTTATGTGAGTAAGAGTAGTAAGCAGGAATGAGTGGTGGCAATCCATCTGTGTATTGCCCAGTAATGAGAAACCTTAACTAATTGGCTCGAACCATCAACCATATGAAGGGGGTGGGTTGATTTTCTCAGCCTAAAGAATGCAACTACATATGAGATTAAATATTGATTCCCAAGAGGTAAATATATATGTCTCTCTCTCTCAATAGTAGAAATTCCTAGAAATCTCTGGGAATGTTGCTACTTTTTTTGTGCATTTGGGGAAGGAAAAGGGAGAAACTATCTTAGTGATGTAGCATCACGAGCAAGAGATAGTAAAAGAGATGGTTGTTAATAGAATTTTTAAGACCTTAAACATACCTACAACATATGTACTAGATGTTTCTACACTAAGAGATGTGTAGACATCCACAAGAATAGTTGGCGGTAGATTAAGTGTAGCCTAGCACTAAGAGTTGTTGGATTGATTGGTGGGAATTGGACAACCAATTCTAGATATCTTTGATCTTCCGAATACCATCACAACAACCCATTTAGAGATTCTTGAAGCAAGGGGAAAGTGTATAATATTGGAGAGGCAACTCAAAATAGCCTAAGCTCAAAATCAATGCTTGGTTGTAGAATTAAGAGCCCACCTTGCCAATCTCACATTTCTCAACCTTGCACTGACATATGATTAATCTTTCCAATAGCTTTAGGACAAGCTCAAATAGGTTGAAAATGTAAAGGAGACAACCATCTTTAACTAATCCATGGCTAATGCCAAGACATACATCATTTAGAAGGACTTGGTCTAGACACACAATGAGAATGAAATCCTAACCATTGAAAATCATTGCATATGGAATGTTGATATGTAGAAGAAACATATGCAAGAATTTATCCATCAAAAATAGAAGTAGCTAGCTAGAGTGAACACTGAACTAAGGAGACTAGCAACTAAAAATAGAAATCTCTCCATGGAGGAATTTTAAGCTCTTCACTAAAAATCTACGATAGAGAGAGCCACCTAGAAGAATAAGTTTCTCAAATTTGAGAGAGTTAAGAATCGTTATAGATATCAAGTCAATATACAAGAAGTAATCAATGGAAAACACATCTAAAAGATGAAGGAAAAAGTTAAACAAGACCTCTATTAGCTCAACGAAGGAGGTGATGTCTGGTAGCCTATCTTTGATGGCTTATAACTACAACAAAGTAGAAATTTTCATGAAATAGCTATACATCAAGGAGATGACAAAGTATACAAAGATTGCTAATCTCTATTATGTAAATTCGGTAATGCTGACTATTAGACAGCCATGGTTACAGTTGGAGAAGCAAGTGGCCAACTCGTACTTGTTGTACAAGGTAGAGTTTAAAACCCATAAGGAGAACAAGAAAAAGCTTGAGATTGCTGATGTTGAACTTGAGGTTCTTAGGGCACAATTCATTGATAAGAGATCCACTACTAAGAACCTAGAAAAAAGGATGAATGACTAACAAGAGCTGTAAGGTGTTCGATGTGGAGTGAAAACTTTTCACTGCCTAGTTTGTTAACATGAAAGAGCTATTCTTGGCAATGCCCTGTCCTTAGGATGTTTCCACTTTGGCCCACTTTTGAGATGTTGTATGGATCATGAACAATCTAAAGGGGAAGGAGGAGAAGATGAAGGTACTGCTAGATGCCTTTCATCTTCCACTAGACATTGTATCTATCGCTAGACAACGACAACCACCTTAACCACCACCTATGCCCAAAGTAGGAGAAGGTCCTTCAAAGCCTTAGAAGCCTCCATTTCCTAGGACTATTTGATATTCTCCAACATTTTCACACTATTTGAGGAATTATTCTTGTCATTTTTATCTTGGTGTTCAATTTTTCCATCCTAAACATCAAAATTGTGTAATCATTGTAAAACTGTACACTTTGGGCACTTAGTTTTTATTGTGTGTTTTGTGTGTTTTTTTTTTGTATCCTAATAATTCAATACCTTTGCAAATTTTTTAAAGAACTCAAGGATCAGTTTTTATTCAGTCATGGGAATATGATGAGTTTTTTGGTTGGCCACATCGATGTGATCCCATTAATGTAGGGTTTGATCTGTTGACATGTACCTATCGATGGGCTCCTTGTTTTACCTATAAGTACATGCTTACTAGTTGCATTTATGGCTAAGTTGGATAGTTGTAGCAAAGCTCTTCTAATTTTATCATTCAAAACTTAGAATATCTTTCTAAGTTCCCATAGTAGGAGTCAAAGAGTATACGGATCTTTATTCGAGCACTGTTGTACCTGAGCACGATAGTGTATGTGGCAATAAAGACAAGATTTTTTATAAACCTTACAACACTTTAAAATAGATTAATTATTTACTTTATGCATTTAATATTTTAAGTAATTTCCTTTACCACTTTAAGTAATTAAGTAATTAATTAAGCTAAATTAAATAGTAATTAATTAAGCACATAAGTACAACCACTTCGAGCATATGCTTGGTGCTTGGTAATCCTATTAATGCTTAATGTTTGTTAACCTAATGGTGTTAAATGTGTTCAGGATGTGTACAACAAGTGGGAATAGATGCTTATGTTAGGATTAGTTAAATGTTAGCCAGTTAGATTAAATTAACAATTAAATTACTTTATTCATCATTCTTTATTCTTAGGTGACTTAGGACATAAAACATAAAAAATGATAAAAATCATATGCCTCTGTTACACTTAACCATACCTTTGCATTTCACAAGTGTAATTGAGAAGATAACAATTGCAATGGTTAGTTTCACTTCCTAGAGACTAGTATAATTAGAAGGCTATAAGTCCACGAAATTCAACTAGATCACATGTAAATGCTTAGTGCTTCGTATGGTTTGGCATAGGGTCTACTCATTGCTCATCAATTGTTAAAAATAAAATTATCATATATTTCATCTAAAGAACAAAGAGTAGATATTTTTACAAAGGCTTTAAATAAATAAATATTTCTATATTAATGAACATTGCTAGGTGTGACCACTTTAAGCAGACATACATAAGCTTCCAAAACTCCTAATACGACTTTAGGGATTTATTATAAGCTAACAAGATTTATTGCAAGGGGAGTAGGCAAGATTATATTGTAGGAAAGAAAGATACTTTCAAGATGCAGCAAAGGAGCTAGGTGCCCATGCTAAGTCTACTAAATCCTCAAAGCCATATCCTAATGATTCTGTACTTCATCCATAACCTCTTGAAAGTATCCTATTGATTCATGTAGTCTCTCATAGGGAAGAGCCATATCCTATTGATTCATGTATTCCCAAGAGGTTATGGATGAAGTATAGAGTCTCAATGTCTTGTTTTGTATAGCCTCTTCTTTCTTCATGTGTTTGAGATTCTAATGATCTTTGTCTCTCACACTCTAAGTATTCATGCTATTTTTGCATCATAATCTTTTCCACCTTCTTACTAAATTTTCTTTGACCTTCCACTCTTTTCTACTTCTTTCACACTTTGTTCTAGATTTAGTGTTCATTAATGCTTGATCCCTCTTTTCCTTTTCTCTTCTAAGCTCTTCCCCAAGTTCTCTAAAATCCTTTTGATTCATCCAAAATCTCTTATGAATATCCATAGATATAATGATTTCTATGTTACTGCTTGGCTCTCTTAGCTATTCTATGCCTTATATATTTTTTAATGTCTAGTTGTTCTCTCATTTTTACATCTCTGTCTTAAGCTTGAAAATTCACTACTCAATAGGCTCAGTGTTCTTTTCAGTTAAGATCTTATGTGTATCTCTTCTTTATTTTTATCACCTATGTTTCTCTTTGTGTTTTGAGCTTAATTTGTTTAATGAAAGGGAGATCTTATTTTCATCTTTTTCTGATAAAACGACGAGAATTGATGAATGATGATGTGATTGTACATGTGCTATTTTTTTAGAAAGATGATGTAATTGTGAATGTGTTGTTTTCTTAGAAAAATGATGTGATTTTGTATGTGTTGTTTTGTTAGAAAATAGTGAAGAAGTATAAGCATGTAGCATTTCTTAGCTTACTTTATGCATGCTTAAGATATTTCATCTATTTTAGCTATTTTGAGTTATAGTGTTCTCCTAATTTCTTGACTAATTATGAACTATGTGTGTATGATTAGTTGGATGTGGTGCTTTATTGATTGGTATGAGTTGTGTTATGATAATTATTTATTCATCTTTAACTAGCTATATGATTCTCTTGATTAACTTGATGCTTGTTGTTAAGAGCTTGCTAATTTCTCTAATTACAATTTGTATGTATGAGGTGAGTTGATCTTTATGGTGATTTGGAGCTTGAAACTACTTTTTAGGCTATTTCTATGTGTCTACCTATACACGATATTTCTCTCATTCAAGCTTAGTTTGTGAGCTCACCCAATCTTAAAAAGGAGAAGATTTTTGCATGTTTTGAGCTTGGTTGTAAATATGGATTTAGAGTGGAGCTTTCGATTTGCAAAAATTTGAGCTTTTATCTTCTCTTTTATGGAAAATTGTTTGTTTGCCACATTATCAAATAGAATCATTTTTGGTTCTACTAGGCTTGTCCAAAGTGATTCTACCAACTTAGCATCATGTGTTCTTGAAAATTTTTTTTCCCAACTTAGTTCTTCATTTTAGCTCTATAAAGATAGCTCAAATTGATTCTACCACATCAAATTTTTCTTATTGATGGACTTAGTACAACCAATCTTAAACAGTTTTAGAGCATATGTGCAAAAGGATTTTAATTTAGTTTAGCTTGTAGAAATAACTTGTATAACCATATTTGATTCTATGAAGCAATGAGAAAGAGCTTTTCCATGTCAACCCAGAAAGAAAGTGCTAAATAGAACTAACTTGAAGAACCATTTTTGGTTCTACGAAGGGCTCCTTCAATTCACTCTACCACATCACCTTCTAAAAAAAACTCTTATTTAAAATTGGCTCTAGAATCATTTATTATTTCTATGAATGGTTGTGAAGGATAGCTCTAACAAGTTAGCATTTTGTTTATTCCACACACACAAGCTTGATTTAAATACTTGTTTCTTATTTTAGAAAACTTTAGAACTAATTTTTTATTCTACTAGACACCATGCCACATCAACTCATAGAACCAATATTTAGAACTACTTTTTGGTTCTACAAAGCTCTTCCAAAATTGCTCTTCATGTTAGCTCCTTTTATTGCCCACTAATGAGTCATGGTCTATCAGGCCTAGTTATCGGAGCCCTATTATTGGATCCCTAATACAAGATATGGTCTGTCAAGCCTAGTTATCAGACCCTCAATATCATAGCCGTAGTGTGGTGATTGTAATTGTACAACATCCTTATTCGAGTGTGACATACTTGGACATGCACATGATTGGCAATAAAGATCAAGATTACTTCATCATTGTAGCATCCACTTAGCTTAATCATTTATTTAATTGTTATTTGCTACTTTCCTAGTTAATATCTCTTCACCCTTATCTCCTATTAAACACGGAATAAGTACGACTTAATCACAAGTGTAATGACAGAAAACATCGGTAGTTGGAAAATACCAAACGAAAATCTGTGTACACAGTCTTAACCACGGATCCATGAGAGGGCCATGCTGGAGAAAATGAATCCGTGGTGCCCTGAACAGTCTTGTCGATCAGATAGGGACTTACTCAATCAGTAAATTGATGAATATTATAGATATTCTGTGAAACAAATTGATTCGATGGATCGTAAAAGGAGTAAAAAATGATGTAAATAAATTGAAATAACAACAACGTCAATGCGACAAGGAAGATTGGATTTAAGAAAGATGCGCAATTCCAAGATCTATGTTTTGACCCGAAGACTGAGTATATTATATACAAAGTTCCAATGGAAAACTCCACTTATCTTGTGCAAAGCATACACAAAATAACAAGAAAACTGTTCAACAAGGAGTACAGAATGAAGCTTGTTCTACCTCGTAAGCTAAAGATGGGATGCAAGGAAGGTCAATCCTAGGTATCTATCGATCAATTGTTTCTGATCAATAAATCTTGCCAACCACACCAGATGATCTCTCGATCTATGATCTGCTCCCTTTGCCTTCGGTAGTCTCTACTCAAAACTACCAATGATCGCCAATGGAGAGAACTATATTTTCACCAAGGACTGATCGCTCCTGCTTCCAATGCTCAAAAATGTCTTCTGTCTCTGCTAAAAGGTGATAATTGCCAAAAAGTTGAAGATGCTGATGCTTCTTTCTTTGCCAACTGGAGTATTTATAAGTTCGGCATCATGTGGAGAAGGCATGGCCCTGATGACGCGTGTTTCAAACCTTCAAAATACCGTTGACTTGGCCAACTTTATGTTGAAACTGGTTATGTTGCATCACATTTTTGGGAAAAGGGGCAAAGTATGCTGTCAACCACTTTTTCGAAGCCGCCTCATGATTACGCACAATACACTCATCAGCGTATTGTGCATGTGGATAGCAGGTGTGTATCTAGTACTGCTTTGGCTGGCTTTAGGCTATATTACGGTTGTTTACGCTGCATAGCATGGCGGACCGTAATAGAGCATGGAAGTAGTTGATTCAACCTATTTTACACTCATTTACGCCGTGAAGCATAATAGAGCGTAAAAATGGTCAACTGTATAATAAATTATGCTTTCTCATGCTGCGTAGCGTAATGAGCGTAAAGCAACCAATCTGCAAAGAAGAAATCAATCTGTTGCACTCCCTTAGATTCTGACTTTGACTTCCTCGAAGCCCATTACGCTGCTCTATGTAATAGAGCGTAAACTCAGCCTTGAACAAAAGACTTAAACTTCGTCAAATTCGCCGAAGTAAGTTACTTTCTGATATCCGGCTATGTTAAGTAGAGTTACGCTGAGCGACATTATGCTATGTTGTGTAATGTAGCGTAAGGAGAGAAAACAAAGTAAGATTGAAATCTATAAGGAAATTTGAGACTTGATGCTGCGCACCTCTTTGCCTTGCTTTGCCTTGTTCTTTCTTCTGAATTTTGTCGCGAACTTTCGCCCGAATCGTGAATCTTTGCCTTAGGCCGATTTGCAATTTCCATGGTGTTTCAATGGCCCCTCTTTGTTGACGGTTAGAGGGCTTGCCCAAAAGACGTCGACAAAGAATACGAAACACTGGATGGGTAAAAATACCAACAGCATTCATCAACGGTTACTCAAGTATCTTCCTATCAACGTAGAAGTGCAGAAATGAGGGAAACGAGAGATAAAACGGTATGGGAGGGAATTCTTATAGAGGTAGGATGGAACAGGTTTGGAGAAGACTCAAATGAGGTTCGCAGAAGACTCAAATGAGGTTTGAGGAAGACTCAAATGAGGGAGTATAGTTTTTTCACACATAAGAAATTAGGCTTTCTCCTGCGATTGCGTTTGCATGGAGTTATGCCATCATATTGTAGATGAAGGGGCTTGCATAGATGAATTGTGTTGCATCTGCATGGCCTGGATGAGTTGTGTTTCATCCATTTTGGCGACCCACGTTTTTTTTTTGCATCCACTAGGCGAGTTGCGTTATGTCGGTTTATGGACTTGATTGTAATGTAGATGCGGAAAGTGTATGCTGCGTATTCACATTTTGCATAAGGGGAAACAGATGAGATGGCTAAGAAGGGTAATAAGGGCTAGAGGTAGGATTATGAGGAAAATAGGGATGCACTCCTGAGTGGACAGGCTAACCTAAGCGGCCATCTCAAAACGTTGTCTGTATTTCACCACTTAGATGAACGCACCTTTGAACGACATCCCCGTAGCAAGTAATCTGCAACCAAAGAAGAAACTAGAGGACACCATTGCTTAGTTGAATCACCGGATAGGTTTTCGAAATAAGTATCGTTTGGGGTGAGACAGAGTGAGTGGGCTGTGAAGGAGGAACCATAACTAGAGGCTAGGACCTTCAATGTTGATGCTTGGCCCAGCATATCGCTACTAAAGAATATCAGACTCATCGTACCCGACTAGTTGTACAAAGAACCAGCTAAGTGAACCTATGAAGCCAAAGCCTGATAGTGATGATGAGCAGAGATCCCCAAAGTCGTAGTTGATGAAAACTCCTTTGGGACTACGGACGGTGAAACTAAACTCTCAGAGGTGCCACCGCTGAAATGGGAACAGTGACGAAATCTCCGAGGGATCAGTAGTATGCCTTTCAGCACATCTGAGGAATTAGCAAAATGCCTATGAGGTAGCGATGCTGGGACTATCCCAGCATCCCACCCCATTCGTTTTGCAGCCGCATAGAGACGATTACGCTCTCTTGATTCGCATGTTGGCGGTCTGTAGGTCCTAGTTTTAAGTCCTGGTAGACTGCTGTTGCTAGTTTTAAGTCCCAGCAGACCATGGTCCTAGTTTAAAGTCTGGGCAGACCAAAAATTGCTAGTTTTACATCATGGTGGATGGTGGTAGAGCTGATTTATGATCTCAGCAGACCGTGTTGTGGATGTCAGTTTCATGTCATGAGCCATTGACAAATCTGTGCTGGTTTCACGTCTCAGTAGATGGCTACTTACCTATGCTAGTTTTATGTCATGGTGGATAGCCGGTGCCAGTTTAGCGTCATGGCAGATGCATGTAGAAAATGCTAGTTTCATGTCTTGGCGGACCTGTACAACACTACCAATTTTACATCATAGCAGACAATTACAACTTGTCAGTTTTACGTCGTGATGGACACATGTAGGAAGTACCATTTTTACGTCGTAGCGGATGATTTTTGCCAGTTTAATGTCGTGGCGAATGCTTGTTGCCAGTTTAGCATCGTAGCAGACACATGCAGGAAGTGTCATTTTTACGTCGTAGTGGATGATTGTTGCCAGTTTAGCATCATGGCAGATACTTGTTGCCAGTTTAGTGTCGTAGTGGATGATTATTGCCATGTCTGATGTTAACACTAGATATGTAGCTAGTTGTAATACTGCTTCAGATATATGTGGTTCACAGGGTTCGGTAACTCGTTGCCATTGATATTTGCTAGCTTGAATGCACCATTGCCATACACATCAGCTACCAAGAAAGGGACCTCCTAGTTTGTAGAGAACTTTCCTACTGGTTCACAAATGGCCTTGAGAACCAAATCTCCCTTCTTGATTGGACGTTGTTGAAGATTATGATGGTGCTTCTGCCTCTGCTTATCTTGATACTTTTCGATGGTATCAAGCGTCTGTATTTGCTTCTCCTCTACTGAATCTAAATCCATGATCCGAGACTTGGTGTGTTGAGCTTCATTTATAATCATGGAGAGGACCATCTGTAGAGAAGGAACTTGTAATTTGAGGGGCAGCACCGCCTCAGATCCATAGACTAGGCTATAGGGTGTACTATCTATAGCTATTTTGCATGTGGTACGATACGTCCATAGCACATAGAGGATCTTTTCATGCCACCGTCTTTTGTTGCTATTGAGCATTTTCTTGAGTAGGTTGATAATGACTTTATTTGTTGCTTCAGCTTGACCATTCGCTTGTGGGTAATAAGGTGATGAAAAAGATTGTTTGATACCAAGGCTATCACAGAAAGATTTGGTTTCCGTACTGCTAAATTGTGGCCCATTATCGGTCACGATAGTCATCAAGAGACCAAATTTGGTTACAATGTTGTCTAGAATGAAATGACAGATCTGTTGAGACATGATCTTCTGTAAAGGAATGGCTTCCACCCACTTCATGAAATACTCAGTAGCGGTGATTATGAAGCTATGACTTGCGGAAGATTTCGGTGTGATAGGCTCTATAATGTCTAGTCCCCATCGTTGAAAGGGCCATGTTATCTGAGTCGTGTGTAGTTCTGTAGGCGACACGTGTATAAGGTTTGCGTAACACTAGCACGTGTCGCATATTTTAACCTTTGTAAGGCAATCTGTTCCCATGTACGGCCAATAATACCTTAAGCGACAGATTTTAGAGGCCATGGCTCATGGCACTAAGTGTCCTCTGCATAATCCCTCATGAACCTCGCCAACTATACGTTCTGCTTGGTCTTTGTTGACGTAAGTAAGCAGCACTCCATCAAAAGAGCGTCTATAAAGGGTACTATCTCCTATGATGATGTACTGCCTAGCTCACTTGCGGATTCTATCTTTTTGCGTGCATGTTAGCTCGTGCGGTGGTTCACCATGCAAGAGGTAAGTTTTAATATTTTCGTACCACTCTGGTGTTCTATCCTCGAGCAGTGAAGATATTTGCGCCGCCTGAATGATAGGACTTGTACAATCTATTATTAATGTGGGACAAGTGCCGAACAGGTGCAATGGCATGTTTAAAGCTAATGTAGCAAGTGCATCGGCTGGCGTGTTGTCGTTTCTAGGCACGTGTTGGGCATCGATCATTGTGAACCTCTTCAGAAGATCTTTAGCCATATCGCAGTAGGGCTGTAAATGTGCAGCCTTGCAGGTGTAGACTTCTGTGATTTGATTTATAACAAGCATCGAATCGCCCCTAATTGCCAAGTGTTGAACATTAAGATCTTTGGCTGTTAATAATCCCCTAAGGAGCCCCTCATACTCTGCCACATTGTTTGTACAAGGGAAGGTCAAGCAATAAGTGTGAAGATGCACATCCTCATGTGACAACATAATGACTGTGGCAGCACTGCCACCTCTAGTGGTTGAAGCTCCGTCAAAATATAACATTGCTTCGGGGCCTGTTAGGATAGGGCTTAAACTATGTACATGCTCGTCTAGAAATTTAGGCTCTATAGTTTCCTGACTGTCAATAGGTGATGTTATTAGTTGGTCAGCTATCGCTTGGCCTTTCATAGAAGATTGACCAATGTAATGCAGATCGAATTCTGCCATGATAGCTTTTCAACGTGCTATTTTACTACTTTCATACAGGTTATGTGTAATGGCCCTAAGGATGTTATTTTTGCAGATAATGTTGACCTGGCTACAGAAGAGATAATGTCTGCACTTCTTGAGCATAAATACTAATGCCAAACAATTACACTCTACTTCATTATACCTCGTTTCATATGCACATAGAGCATGACTCAAGTAGTAGATGGGTACTTCCGACCCATCATCCCTCTTTTGACAGAGTAATGCAGCTAAGGCTACGTCTGATGTTGCAAGGTAAATGTAAAATGGTTGATCCCTTTGCGGTGGAAAAACTGTTGGCAAGCATTGAATCTCTTGCTTTAAGCTATCAAACGCATGCTAACAGTTGTCTGTCTATTCAAAATTAACCCCCTTTTTAAGCAGATGTTGCATAGGATGTAATTTATCAGTTAATCTTGAGATGAACCGCCTGATAAATTGTAACCTCCCTTGCAATCCGTGTAATTGGTTAAGATTTGTAGGGGGTGTCAATTCAACAATGGCCTTGACTTTGTCAGGATCTACTCATATACCAGTTTCCGATACCACAAACCTCAGCATGCATCCAGTTTTGACTCCGAATATACACTTCTTTGGGTTGAGCCAGAGATCGTATTTAGAGCATATTTTAAGGACTAACTCCAAATCCTCCGAATGAGCCTATGACTTTATAGACTTAACAGCTATATTGTCAACATAATCATTCAGTCTCCCTAAGAGGTAATCGCTAAAGATATACGTCATAGCTTGTTGATATATAGCTCTGGCATTTTTTAACCCAAAAGGCATCATGGTGTAACAAAAGGTCCCCCAGGGTGTCACTAATGTCGTTGTCAGCTGCTATTCTGGGTTGATGGGTATTTGATTGTAGCCTGAGAAGCCATCCATGAAGGATAAAAGTGCATGCCCAGCAGTTATATCCATCAATTGGTCGATACTCGTTAGTGGGAAATTATCCTTGATTGTAGCTTTGTTCAAGTCTCGGAAGTCTATGCAGATGTGTATCCCTCCGATATTTTTAGGAACAACTACAATGTTGGATACCCAGTCTGAGTAATCGACCACGCGAATAAAACCAGCCTGGTACAGTTTAGTGATCTCATCACATACTGCTAGCGCGACTTCTAGCTTGATTTTTCGTGCTTTCTGTGTAACTTCTTTGATATGGGGATCTAGAATTATGTTGTGTTATATTAACCTTGGGTCTAGTCCTGGGATATCTTCGTATGACCATGCAAACACTATGATGTTGTTCTGGAGGACCTATTTTATGTTGTCATATGCCTTTTGGTCTAGTAAAGAACTAACCTTAAGAGTTTTAGTCTCACCTTTGTGCATAACCACAGAGACCTCGTTGAGGGGGTCTTTGGTTACATCTCCAGCTTCCAGATCTAGCTTACGCATCGATTGTTTTGACCAGTCTAGAGATGTTTCCGACGTGGCTATGGTTGCATCATTGAGGGCAAGGTTAGTTTCTACTAACGTGGGATCAAATTGTCTAATGATTTCCCCATGTGGGCCTATTAAAACTAGGAGCGCAGATAAAGTTTTGTCCATTTGTCAATTGTCCTACAAAATTGTCAAATACGAAAGTAATTAGAAAGGTGTTAAGTTGGATGCGATAAGTATTTAATGAATAATGCTTGGTTTAGTTTAAAAAGAAAAAGGATGTGATGTGACATTGATGAGCGTAAAAAGCTAATTGAATTTTGAATTTTGTGAATAGCCTGTAATTAATGCGACCTAATTATAAGGAGATAAGATGCAGTAGTTTAAGGTCGTTTCGGACCGTAATGCATGCGATATCTGTTGCAACTAATGCCTTGATTTTTGGGTTCCAGCTCATACTGACACCAACATTTGGGCAAGTCTTGCTTAAATCGGGCATCAAGTTAGTTAGTTTTGCATATAAGTAGGCAGTTTTTATTGAAAACAGGCTGTTGGCTATTGCAAATTTGAATTCTCGGCTGTCACAGAGAGCAAGAGAAAGAGCAAATGATTGCAGTGCATTATTTGTGAAGGCATGAAGGTGTTAGGACTGCAACAATGGCGTCGAAAGTAAGAGGGAAGAACGCCAAATTGGCAAAAATCGATGAAGTGCAAGGGAGCCTACAACATGCTTTGCAAGCCTTGGTCAAAGTGAGAGACGCTATGCCTCTGAACCGGTAGGTCATCCCTCTCTTACTCGTACTGCTTTTGGTGATATGCTTCTTCTTTGCTATGTTTATTCTTTTTGCATCATCTGCGTAAATTAGAGTTTTAGGTTGTAGACCTCACGTTAAAACAAGGGTTTATACAACAGTATTACATCTATCACCGTTGTCTGAGACAAACCTTGTACTGTTACAAGGGTTTAGGCGATTTCAGCTGTATGGCTAGAGCGTAATTTTGTAAATTTTCTTATAATTTAAGCATGCAATTAGAATCTAGGCGGTAACACGTTTATTTTCTACATAGTATTATGGTGAAACCCGTCCTAATCATCTTGGATATAGTTGGGATTTTATGTTGTATAAACCCTATCGTACCCAATGTTCCTCCCCCTCAGACTCATTTGCAGGGGAAGGCTATATGGTTCTGAAAGGGTGCGCTAGAGTTTTTGCAGTTCTTGCTACGTAACTATAGTATTATTGTGTGGTTGCATTTGTCGGGGGATGTGGCTGGCGCTATTTTGGAACATCTGTTAGTGGGTTCTATGCAAGGCATCTTGGCTTTCCTGACAGACGGGGCTATTGATACTGGGTGTCCCCAAGACCGTGAACTTAGCGCCAGAGCATTGAGGCACTTAAGTTGGATTTGGGAAATGGCCAGATTTAGCTATTATCATGCGTACAATACTTTTTTCATGGCTCATCATGTCTCAACTTATTTTCAGAATCCACCAAGCACAGTGTATTATTCGAGCAGGTAAGTTATTTTACTAGTGGTATTGTCATTATGTTTCTAATGTCTGAATTCGCAAAGCATAAGATAGTAATGTGTTATATGATACAGGTTATTCATCAACGAAAATGGGTTAGTAGGCAATAATGATACATTAACTTGGACTAAAGTAGCGATAAAGGAGTTTACATCCACTAGCAACGTACGCGTTGGTGTAATGGGGTAGATGGCCTTCGACATTCATGAGTATCCCACCCGTTATGCTAATTCTTTCAAAAATTGTCGGAATCTCGGGTGGTTACATGAAGAATGGACTTTGAACCCACCCCTCACCCTCGTGGACGTGCAAAGGAAGCTTCCTCCATTTCCCTTGCCATTTGGACCTGGTAAAGTTTTGTTGCTGCTAGTAGTTACAGGATATTATATTTTTTTTTGTTCTAAAATGTTGCGTAACAGTGTTTTCGCTATGTTAACATGTGCCCTTTGTTATCAGTCAAGGAATCTCGAGAGATTGCCATCAAAATTTCCGACCGCGAGGCGAACACCCTCCTTTTCTGCTATGGCAGCATTAAGGAGGCACAACGCTGACTCAGCCATGTGGTGGCCCTAGTTGCATTGGTCACCAAGCTGCGGGAAACGAGGCTGATGCATTTATTCCTACTCATGACCCTTGATGTCCCTGCAAGCAAAATGTTAACCCTAGTAAACTCTTTCAGCGAGGGAGCTGAGCATTTTTGCACGCGCATGAGTCACATGCGTGTAAACTTTGATATCGACGCTCAGCTATTTACTGACCTCTTCGGTGTCCCCTCTGATGGTCTTCCCATAGAGGAAAAATTGAGAAGGAGTGTCAAATGTTAGGAAGAGCTGGAGGAGTGGCTAGGGACCAAGAAGGAAACTAAGGGGATCCCTTGTGAAAAGATCAAATTAGAGGTCGCCAAGACTATTTATCCCCTCTTCCAAGCCCAGGCTTTCCCCAAAATACTCTCACAGGTGAAGTTCTTTACTATAGAATAGGCCCGTATCATGTGGGAGGTGATGGAGGAAGGGACCCAGTTCGACTGGGCAAGCTATTTCACTGAGGGGTTACACACTGAAATGATCAGGCTTCGCCAAAAGCTTGAGTCTCGTTTCAGTGTGCACTTCTTCTTCTTCATAGCTTGCCTCTGATGTTTTGCCGAATTTTTAGTTGTCCAAAGGAATGGGGTCTAGGTGCATCAAGAGCGAGACTAGCTATCCAAACCTTCGATTTCCCATCTCTTTGGCACTACCCAATTGCAGGATCCTCTAGAGGGAATTAGGGAGTCGCTGTCTATAACGACTAGGGATTTGGCAGTGCCTCGAGTGTGGGGCCCTGACAAAGTAGGTGGGGTGGTTTCCACTTACACCAGTGATGCGTCATGGGGAAAGCGCCTGGCTATAGAGATAGTAGATGCCCCAGTTTAGCGTAAAAGACCTCACCTAATTGAGGCCCCTGTGGAGCTAGCAAGTGGCATGGGCAGAACTGTACAAGTCAGGGTTCAGCAGAGTAAACCTCTGCCTGGTAAGTGTAAAGACATAGTGGAATTTATAAAAAATATTGTATTACATAACTTTATTTAGGGTACTTTGAATTATTTAAATGTGTTATGTGGCATGAATAGGGAAACCTACGGAGCAGTTGACCCTTGAAATAGGGGTAGTGGTATTATGGCGTGGGGAAGGGGCCCCAGTTTTGGAAGAAGAGGCCTCGGCTATTAGAATAAGTGACGCACAGACCCTTATGCATGAGGAGAGAGAGGAGGCGGAAAACGTTGATGCACTCTCCACTGTAACAGGTAGAGGTAATCAGTGTATTAGAATTTTTTAAAAAAATTTTGTTAATAACTAGAAATTTTGACTTAATTACACTACAAATGAACGAGGTGCATCCCTGTCCACCGTTGTAAGTAGAGCGTGGGGGGAATTCCCTGATAAGTTTGCCTTCATGGAAGGCGTTGTCAGCAACATGATCAAGTGTCTCGAGCGCGTCGATCCTGGGGCTAGTATGTTACGGCTATAGTAGGATTACTTTATTATAAAGTTATAATGTTTTATTTACATTTGATAATATTTGTTATTAGGAGCTCGCCTTCGATGGGACCCTATGGAGCCCATTGACCTAGACACAGTGGAGCTTTCATTAGATGGGACGATCATGCCATGCAACATTTATGAGGAAATGCGTAAATGTGTGTTACGCTCGACCCGCTCCTTGTGGGAGAGTCAAAACATCAATGAAGACCTCTGGAAGAAGCTACAGAGGTTAGAGAAGGAAAGGATGTCTCTGACTAAAGAGGTTGGAGACTTAAGATCACGATGTGAATTCCTACAGGCACGAGGAACAGATGAAGAGGACTGGCATACGGCTATTATTGACTACGCTCGCTACAGGACTGCGATCAGGAATAGCGTGCAAACCAGTTGCGAATTGGTGAAGCAAAGGATGCAAATAGAGCTCTTGGCCTAGAAGAACTAGAACTAGAAAGACTTTTGCGCAAGTGTCCAAGAGTGGGGGCAGAAAGAAAAAGATCATAAGCATCTGTATAAGCGAGAAAGTATCGCTTATCATCAACACTATTGAGATTCTACCATTGAAGCTCAGTCCTTGCGGGTATTCCTCGATGTCATTGGCGCATCTAAGGCCTTTGAGAAGTTCCAAGAGTAGGTGACGGTAAGCACGTCTCCGGAAAGGGAAATTACTCTTCTCAGAGAAGAGACTATAGTCCCTACTTTCTTCCCCGAACCACCCTGATGGACTAGTGTGGAGAAAGGGAAGGTGAATGCTGGAACTGATCTGGGGAATGGAGTTTGGTATGAGTTGATCGAGGATGAAATTATGCAACGCCTGTGGGTCAGTTTAGATCAGCTTCCCTTTGCTGCAGATGCAGGACCATTGCGAGTAAGTTTAAGTGTTATTGAATTTAAATTTTCTGATTTATCCTATCATGGCTTTTGCTTATGTATTTATTGTATATAGGTACAAGGAGTGGATGAAGAAGGTGGACAGGATGAGGAGCGAGTTCAGGAAGAAGATTGTAATGACGCAAACCGTCCTCTTGTGGAGCCAGTGTTAGTGCAAGAACCCTGTGAGGATGACATTCCTCATGAAGGAACACTCCCTAAAAGGGACGGCCCACTCGAGGATGATTTATTAGGCTTAGAAGCGAACTTAAGCGATATTGGTGACAGTGGTACTAGGGGGGATGCGTAATCATGATTTATGCATAATTTTATTGATGAAATTGAACATTGGCAATATGAGTGTTGAAAAGATTACTCATGAGATTTTGTTTATGGTTTTTTATTTATTTTATGTTTAATTTTATGTCTTTATTTATTCAAAGTGTAAACAGAATTGTTAGAGACTTTGGATAGGTTGCATTATTATAGCTATAGAATGGAATTACTAGTTTAAGGCCATCATAGGCTATCACGTAGTGTTTGCGTAAGATACAAGAGAATTAGCTAGTTTTAGGCCGTTGTGGGCCATCACTAGTTTTAGGCCGTCACAGGCCATCTGCGTACATCAATGAATGTGATTGATAAAAGTGTGCATGTTTGCGTAATCATACTAACATGACTAATAGAAGTCAAGAAGCATAAACGGTGTAAAATGGAAAATGTAAGTAGCGTAATGGATAGAAAGCATAAATATGTATGTATATTAAAGAAAACTGATAATCAAATTTGACAAGCATAAGTGGAAAACTAGTAAAAGTGTAACGATGCACGTAAATACCACTACGATCAATCGCTAGCCCGCAATTGTTTCTTAATGGCTTTTATGTTCAGTGGTGCGTAAGGGTGGGGAGGTTTATGATCTGACTCTTGAACATCATCTTCTTCTCCCTAAAATGGTAGATTTGCCTAGGCTAGGCTGTCATCATTCATTTTGACTTGTTCGGGGCTTCAAACATGAGCTTGATCTTCTGCCATTTCAATCTCCGAACCCCATTCTTCTTCGATGTTGTTCACAGTTCTAGAAATTATTTCGTCACCGTGTATTACCACCTCTCCCCATGCATAAGGTAGGTGTATCTCTTAATGTATTTGTGATGAAACTACCCTTAGTTGGGCTAGCCATGACCTCCCTAGAATCAGGTTGAAACGGAGCATCTCCTCAACAACGATAAATGTGGCATCTGCTAGGAATTGATCCCCTGCCACAAATTCGATATGCACCATCCCCTTGACTTGAACCCGTGCCCCGTTGAACAAATTTAGGCATGATGTTATTGTAGGGCTGATCTGGTTGACCAGACCCAACTTATCCACTATAGGATAAGGGATGACATTCGTAGTCACGCCATCGTCAACGTGCACCCTCTGGATCCGATGTTGACCAACCCAGATGGTGATGAACATGGGTTCTATTGTCACTCAACCTTTCTCGGGGTCATCTTTAATGGATTTATTGTGAAAGGTCAAAGGGATTGGTTTAGGTTGCTCAGCAGTGGAGGGAAACATGACTACATGTATCTCTTCCTCCTCCGTTGGTAAGCCTTAATCCACAGGTATGGATGTCAGCATACGGACCATAGCCTCACAGTGCTTTTGAGATGTCATAAGCAAGTCAAAGAGGCTCAATGTTATGTTCTTCTATTTTAAAGCCTACTTGACTTGCGTAAATGCATCGAGGAGGTCCCGTTCTTAGCTGGGTTGCCTATCCCCTCTGTCTTCTTCCATTCACCCTAGGAGACGAATCTCCTACGGCAAAATAGCATCAGTCAAAGGGTTGTGTTTCTTCCTACCGAGTGGAGGTGGCTATGTTTTTGTACCCTTTTCCTACCCATAAGGTGCAGGTGAAGGGATAGAGGCCAGGGGCCTGGGCTTAGTGAAGCCTAGCGTAGAGTGGTTTCTGGTGGCATTAATCGACGCATCTCCTTCCCTTTTTTTATTTGGTGGCGACTAATGATTTTGGTTAGAAGCTTGCCCCTACGTAAAAGGAGTAGTTAGTGATTTTGGTATCCCCAAGGATAAAAGGCACCTTAGGAGTGGGCGCGGGCGCGGCCGTAGCTTTATTGTTAACGCGAGACTAAGTTAAAGCTGGAGGGGGTGCTCGAATAACGAAGGGTGGCTTCGAGACGCCGCTAACTGCCAGTGAAGAACTTCCCCCCTGAGGTGAACTAGTAGGTACAAGAAAAACAAAAGTTTTTTAGGTGGTACCTTCCCTTCACTATCTGTACTTACCATGTTGATTGTGTATGGTGTGTTATTTGCATTTAACGGATCCTTATACACATGCAATGCCTGGTTTTCGGGACGCATTGGACTACTGCCGTCTAGTTTCAGAGAACCATCGTCAATCATGCGTTGAATGTCATCTTTCAACACCCAGCAGTAATCAGTATCATGACCACACATTTGATGGTAGTCACAAAAATGGTCCAGCCTCAAATACCTCGGAACTAATGGTTCGTTAGGTAGGGCTAAAGAAGGATTCTTCAGCAATTGACAATGACGCCTATGACACTTCAGAGCTTCTTTGGATACTTTTTTATTCTGAATATATCTCGCCCCTAATAATTATTTCAACATTTCTGAATGTTTTATAGGCAGGGCTGTATATTTTGAGTGATCTTTACGCTCGAAGTTTGGCTTTGGCTGGGGGGCTTTTCGGGGGCAGGTGTGTCTTGACCAGTGCTGCTTGCACTAGCTGTGGTCTCGGCAGATGTTGTGGGTGCTTTCTTGTTATTCTTGTTTTTAGCACCCTCAGCCAATGTAGCTACTATTGTTTTTGTTGCTTTACCCTTATCTTTACCCTTATTTCTAGCATTTTTATAGGCCACATACGCTGGGTCTTTGCTAGCCTCAGTAGCATCTTGGATGCTCTTAGTTTGGGTGAAAGCCTGACTCAAGGAGTGAGGGGCAAGGTAATATAGCTTAGACTTGATGAAGTCGTTAACCACTCCTTTGAAAATAGCCAACAAAAGGGCTTCCACGATAGGCTCACGGATTTCATTCAAAGTAGCGCTCCATCGCTGTATAAACTTTTGGACTGGCTCAAGCGAGTCTTGCTTCACTCCCATAAGTTGATCTAGTGTGACTTCTGGCTTTAAACTGTAGTTAGAGTGAGTCATGAATTATGTTAGGAGCTCTTACAAGGTTGAGATGGAAGAGCGAGGGAGTGCTTGATACTAGTCCAAAGCTTTCCCTACCAGAGACATTGCAAAGACATGGATGATTGTATGGGGCCATTGCTGCAATAACAAGGATTCAAACCTGAAGGTAACAAGATGAGCATTAGGATCTCCTTCCCCATTATATTTAGTAAAATGAGGCAACGACATCCCTGGAGGCAACGACAGCATAGGGACCATTGGGCTGATAGGATCATCCTGGTAGAAATCCATGATTTGTATCGTATCGGAGCCAGCAGCTTTAAGGCGCTTAACTTCCTTAGTGAGAGTCTGAATGAGCGAAAAGGCTTGATCTAGGCTTGTTGATGAAGAAGTCTGCATGGGAGGAGTAGGAGGTTGGACTGAGAGAGAGAGGTTCCAGGTAATGGGCATGGAGCAATGGCTTGGTTGATAGGTGGTGCTACGGGGGCTATCCCCGCAGATGGAGTAGCCTGTGAAAGCCACCATCCACCGGGTTGAGCAGAGAAATTGGCTGTCACCAGCTGTGTAGGATGGAAATTATAGGGATATTGTGCATTTATTTGCAGGACATGCATGGTGGATGCAGCTAAGGGTTGTACACCGTATAACATAGACTGATCGTGTTGTGCAAAAGGATGATCCACTGACCAGCCATGGGTTGTTGAATGGATTGTTGTGATTGAATAGTAGTTGCGATCTATTACCTCGCAAGGGGCTGTGATGATAAGGTCTACACCGAATTTTGCATTGAGCGGGTTACAGGCATGGTATGAGGTTGCACTTGGGGAATGAAATGGGGTGCGGTGGACGGAGGTACCACCGATGGAATACTGATCACACGTGGTGAGGAGACTGTCCCCATGTTATTTTGAGATGGTATTTGCACTTGCATGATAGATGATTGCGTAGTAACCTGCGGGATGATAGGAATGTGGGTTTGGGTGGTCATGACTGGATTGAGATGGGTGGCTTCTCCGATGAGAGAAAACAGGGGATTTATGTATGTATGGGGGTTGAGGGTATGGTATGAATCCGCGTGTTCAGACTAGGCTGCGAATTCATCTTCCTCTTCCTCCCCATTTTGAGGTTCTAGAATGGACCTTCTATTCTAACTCCTAGCCATAACTAGTTGGGTCAGGAGTTCATGATAATGTTTGGTCAGGGGGATAATGTCGTAAGCAGTAGGGGTAAAATCTTGGCCCCTTCTCTGGATCAGCTCATAATTTCACTTTGCCTCAATCTCAGCTCAGCTAAGGGCAAGCTTTGCCTAGATCTTGACACAGATGAAATTATACTCTTCAGGAGTCACTACGGTAAATACAGGATCCTTGCCCTGTAATCTCAATGAACGGCGCGACGGTCCTTGGGGCCCTATTGCACCTAAAGCTGATCCAGTGGTGGTGATGGGATTTACAAATGTGGCACCTGAGTTGATGGTGATCATAGAGGCAGTGGTTGCATATGCAGAATCCATTTCTCAGATCAGTTAATGACAACAAATGACAAGATCTAAAAAGATGACGGCTAGAGAAGATCACGATTAGGCTTTTTTACCTTGTAGGATTCCAAAGGAATTGTTACTGTGACTAATCTACACCACACAATTTTTCGTAAACTTCTGTAGAGGTATTACGTTTATGTTTTTTTTATGGACATGGGTATAGATTGCTTATAGGACTACCCATAGAATACGGATTGGATGTTCAAGCCCTCCTTCTAGCGCCAGAAAACTGTAACGACAAAAAATGTCGGTAGCTGGAAAATACCAAACAAAAATCCATGTACATAGTCTTAACCACGGATCTGTGCGAGGGTCGTGCTAGAGAAAACGAATCCGTAGTGCCCTGAACGGTCTTGTCGATCAGACAGGGACTTACTCAATCAGTAAATTGACGAATATTATAGATATTCCATGAAACAAATTGATTCGATGGATCGTAAAAGGAGTAGAAAATGATGTAAATAAATTGAAATAACGGCAACATCAACGTGACAAGGAAGATTGGATTTAAGAAAGATGTGCAATTCCAAGATCTATGTTTTGACCCGAAGACTGAGTATATTGTATACAAAGTTCCAATGACAAACTCCACTTATCTTGTGCGAAGCATACACAAAATAACAAGAAACTGTTCAACAAGGAGTACAAAATGAAGCTTGGTCTACCTCATAAGCCAAAGATGGGATGCAAGGAAGGTCAATCTTGGGTATCTATCGATCAACTGTTTCTGATCAATAAATCTTGCCAACTGCACTAGATGATCTCTCGATCTCTTATCTGCTCCCTTTGCCTTTGGTAGTCTCTGCTCAAAACTGCCAATGATTGCTAATGGAGAGAACTGTATTTTCGCCAAGGACTTCCAATGCTCAAAAATGTCTTCTGTCTCTACTAAAATGTGATAACTGTGAAAAAGTCGAAGATGTTGATGCTTCTTTCTTTGCCAACTGGAGTATTTATAAGTTCGGCATCATCTGGAGAAGGCATGGCCCTGATGACATGTGTCTCGAACCTTAAAAATACCATTGACTTGGCCAACTTTATGTTTAAACTGGTTATGTCATGTCACATTTTTGGGAAAAGGGGCAAAGTACGCTGTCAACCACTTTTGTCGAAGCCACCTCATGATTACGCACAATACGCTCATCAGCGTATTGTGCGTGTGGATAGCAGGTGCATATCTAGTACTGCTTTGGCTGGCTTTAGGCTGTATTACGGTCGTTTACACTACGTAGCATGGCAGAGCGTAATAGATCATGGAAGTAGTTGGTTCAAGCTCTTTTATGCTCATTTATGCCGTGAAGCGTAATAGAGCATAAAAATGGTCAACTTTACAATAAATGAAGCTTGTTCACGCTACGTAGCGTAATGAGTGTAAAGTGACCAATCTGCAAAGAAGAAATCAATCTGCTGTGCTCCCTTGGATTCTGACTTTGACTTCCTTGAAGCCCATTATGCTACTCTGCGTAACAGAGTGTAAACTCAGCCTTAAATAAAAGACTTAATCTTCATCAAATTTGCCGAAGTAAGTTACTTTATGATATCGGGCTATGTTAAGCAAAGTTACGCTGAGCGACATTACGCTATGTTGCGTAATGTAGCGTAAGGAGAGAAAACAAAGTAAGATTAAAATCTATAAGGAACTTGGAGACTTGATGCTGCGTTCCTCTTTGCCTTGTTTTTCCTTGTTCTGTCTTTTGAATTTTGTCACGAACTTTCGCCTGAATCGTGAATCTTCGCCTTAGGCTGATTCACAATTTCCACGATGTTTCAACGAGCATTTAAGTGTGACTACCTGGTAACCTAGTAGTGTACCTAGGATCTGCGCTTGGTAATCCCAGTGATAGTCATGCACAAAATCCAAGATGTGTACAGATGATTAAGGAATGAATGCTCATCGCACTTAGGCTAGTTTAGATTTTCCCTCCCTTTTCCTCTTAGCTTAATTAAAGATATTTTCCATTGCCTCTAGAAGTAGCACTAGGTTAGAAAACACATCATACACCTCACTCTAGACTAAACCATACATGACAAAGCTAATACTAGTCTAGGTGGGAAGACAACCAATTGTGACCTATGAGTAAATTTCTAGATACCACAACTAGCCCATCTATGGAATTTGATTGGATTATGTGTGAAACACTCATATTCGTATGTTTGAGTATAGGGGTACCTCGCCACTCATCATTGGCACCATTGCCAGGGACGGTGCTAGTTATCTAGATTAGTTATATCATACAAGGTCGCTATATAGGAATTAATGATATATCTCTTAGGAAGAAGAAATAATTATAAAAATTCACATATAAATTCACACACATAATTTCACAATCATGCCTCTCCTACAAGACTACGATCATGCCACATCTAGTGAGGCAATTCATTGGAGAACCAACGAATTATCTGACAATGAAGATTGGAATAAACATAAACGAAGGCAACATTGTCCCAACACACGAAAGCATAACTTACCTGATGATGATGAATCCCTACTAGCCACTACAAGCCTAACGTAAATACAAGAGGCTATTCGAGTCTTCCATAGGCATCATAAAGAGAGCCGTCTACCTAGGCTTGATTTAAATAACTTCCCTAATTTCTCAAGAGGCTATGACTTAGATCCACATCAACATTTACAAGCCTTCTACGATGCCTACACATGGAACAACATTGATAATGGTTGGTAAAAGCTCAAGCTCTTCCCTATGACACTCGTTGGCCAAGAAAAAGTATGGTATAGATTGTTAAAACCAAATTCAATAAGATGTTGGCCAACAATGGTATAAGTCTTTAATGAAAGATATCAAACCTAAGCAAGAGTGTCGGCCTTGAGGAAAAAAATCCAGGAGTGGAAATAAGCATAACATGAACCCTTGGATATGGCTTTATAAAGATATTATGCACTATTAAAGAACTGTTTAGGCCATGAGTTCTCCTAAGAAAGGCTAATGTACTATATCATTGATGGGCTTTGTGATGAAATAAGAAAGACCCTAGGGATGTATGCCCAAGGATAACTATACGAACTATGAATCCATCAAGTCCAAGAGCTTATTAAGCAGGTAGCAAAAGAAGAAGGAGAAATGGTTAGATGGGAGAGTGTTGAAAAACATCAATGGGACCAAAATCTCAACTTAGCAAAGGTCCATAATCACAAAAAGGAGAAATCAACCAATCTCAAGAAGAAAGAACCATATTTTCCAGTACAAAAATCATTAGAGGAAGTCAAGGCAAAGATCAATAAGATGTTGAAATGGACGTATAAAAAGTGTGGAGAATATATCAATATCATTGGAGATAGAGTTTTGACAACCCAAGAAGTAGGACAAAATATCATTAGACATTCAGAAAGAAGGAATGAGGATGATAAGAGCTCAATGGCCAAACATCCATATGAATGCAACATTTGCTTGTATGATCACCCCATCGGCCAATGCCCAATATTGTTACATTTATATGAACATTGGGGAAGCACGTTAAACCTAGAGTTCGTATAGAGATACTGTGTTCAATCATAGTGGCAACAATCCTAGCCGTGGGGGAAGCCACCCCTAAACTGGAGATACCCTTCACATCATCCGAATCCAAATGCTTATCTAGTCCAATACCCTATTTCTCCAACTGGGCCAACATACTCTATCTCACTGCATTACCATTCTCCTCAATACTATCAGCCCATGTCCTTAACACAACCACCACCTTGTGTACCACACACTTTTCCTAATTTTCAACATTCTCATCCTTTCTCTCCTTCTACATCACCACCAACTGTTCCTAAGGTGCCTACACCATAGCAACGACCTCTGAATGTTACTTATGATACTATTGCCAACATCAGTAAAAGACCTTAGCAACATCAACGATGTCCCTTCTTTAGAAATGACCTTAGGAAGGAACAACAAAATCCCAAGGCCACTACATCCTCCAACTCAGCACAAGTCCAACCCTATGGTGCACCCTTATCTTTGAACCCAACACCTCATGTTACTTCATCAAGGTCACCAATTAACACTCCAACAACCATACGATCCAATGAACATAGCCATGGAGGGCAACATCCCGATCCTTGCATACCATCTTATGGTCTCAATTATCATAGTGGGTCAACTTGTTATCCAGAAACCACATCTCATAAATTGCCCCACTATGCTTATTATAACCAAGTGTGTGAAGCCCAATGGGGTAAGTATGACTGGGTCCCAATAATTCCAACATGCAAGGATCCTCATCTTCCATTTATTAATCCTTTCCATCCTTGACTATTTAGTTATGGGGGATATCCCCCATTCTAGTAACAAGCAGGATTAATAACCACTTTTTATTTTCATTAATTTTACAACTTTTTGTTTTCCAGTTTTTCAGTTTTAAATTTCTTGTTTTATCATTTTGTCTTTTTATCTTTTTACACTTTTTTAAATAATCTCATATACAAATAAAACACTCTTGTGGCTCATTGGTCGAGGTTTGTTCTATGTTATCGAGTCTTGAGTGGTCAATTGTTTGGACAGTGAGCCCACTACACCCACTCATCCACTCTACAAATAAGAGGTTCTATTTGAGGGTACAGTGATATTCTTAACATCTCTGAAACTTAAAAACAATTTGGTGTTAATTGTACCTTGAATGAAGAAGGATGGACTAGGAGGGAATGATTAGGGTGTGACATCAAGGGAACTTGTGGATTCTCTTTGGTGATGTCTATAAGAGTTATTATGCAATGTGGCTGTACTAAGATCCTTGTAGATCTAATGAAAAATGGGAGTAAGAGTAATCAAAAGGGCACTTAAAAATCCAATGTTGTTCTAGGGTGTCCCATTGGAAAGACATGCACCCATTCTTAAAGGTTGGTGGCTCCTCTGGATTCAGTAATTGAAAAAAAAGAGAAGAAATAGAAAAGAAACAAAAGAAAAAGAAAAGTGCCACAAAATAAAAATCACTCCTCCCTTGAAAAAAATGCTAAGTGATCATACACCTTGTTGTTCTAGTACTCTCATAGTTGCTCATCATGGGATGAAAAAATGTGGTGTCACTGATTAGAGAAATGGACTTGGTCCTGATCTTGGAACGATAGGTTAATGACATGTTAATCATGCTTTACATGTAGGATTCATTGTGCCTTGGGTCAGTTACCTCATGTCCCAATCTCTACAATCCCTTCTATACCCCATCTCATCTCATTGTCCATGTAATCGTAGCTCATGTCTTGTATAGCATAGAATTCTTATCTCATCCTGGTGATATTTACATGTGTGTGTTTTGTGGAACCAGTGCGGATTACATTTAACCCTTCGAGTACCCACAAACACTTTTAAGTGTGGTTACGCAAGGGCATTATAAGTTGGAACTTGCTTTGGGGAGGACCCACTTGCATAATTTTTGTAATTTGCACTCATGACCCATCTTCTGCAAATCATCTATTACCCTCAAAGTATTGTCAACAATATTCTTTCCCTTATTACTATCCCTCTGATTCAAATGTTCCTATGAACCATTACATAGCCTTTTTCTTCCCTTTACCATCTGAGAAATTTATTGATAAATTCCACACCATCATAATTTTCATGCCTTTAGAACTAGTTAAATTACCCTAGAACCCTTTAATAATAGTCCAGATGTCCTTAGTTTACATCGTTTAATTTCAAAAAAAATATATTAAAAATTTGGTACATTCTCTAAGTGCCTTAACTTCAATGAAAATATATATACGTGACCCCCCTATGCTAATCAACATCAATTGCAATTGTTCACGCATGGGAAGTTTTTTAAATTCCTCTCTACAACTCGCAATTGTACGTCCCTTGCTTTCACATCCATAACTCGTTTGCTAGTACTCCGATTTTCATTTCGTTTGAACCTACTTGAACCCAAAGTGTTTAGCTTAGTTGTGGGGAAGGGGCACATGCCGAATAGCAGATAAATTTTTTAAAATTCATCATCACACAAAGGACATCTTTAAGCATAATTAGTTGTAAAATTAAGAATAAAATGTGTCAAAAACAATTTCATCCCCTTAGCTACACCAGAAAATTAAATTTGGAAACCACCTAGGCAAAGAGGACTCAACATTATAATCTTTTAGGGACATGTTCTTCCAATAATTAACATCACATGAAAATAAAGTAAATCTATTAAGGAAAGCAGTAAGGTATAACCTAACTTTGGTAACAACCTTACTAACAATTGGCCCCGTGTGATTGCAAATGGCCCCAAAATGCAAAAAACAAGAAGGTCCTACTCAAGGTACGATCAAAAAACCTAGGAGAGGTGAAGGACAAGTTCTTGCTGAACAACATGCAGAGCAAGGAGAATAATCATTTAGTATCCACCAAGAAGACCCTACTGCTGTACAATCAAGGCAGGTTGAAGGAGGAGCTGCAGCAGCATCTAAATAGGGACAATATCTCATGTTGCCCCAGGATTGTGTTAAGACCATCCATGAAAGGTCCATATTCACTGTAGTGATGATGGAATTAAACTTTGGACCTTTCACAAAATTTTCTCTAGAGGCCATTATGGATCACCTCAAAGGGTCCCCATTATGGCCTACCCTCTTTGAAAGTGGTGCCTGCTACTTAGGGGAAATGTACCAATTTTGGCATAATAAAGAAGAAGGCACCACAGTTAACAATTGTGGTGTGACTATTGATTTCTCTGTTCAATCCATTTTGGAAGTATTAAACCTTTAGAATAAGGTTGCTCAAAACCAACTAGACACTTTCACAACCGAGAAACTTAATAAAATGTTGACAAAGAATAAACGGGTGGTGGAAGAAAAAGTGAAGGCTGACTGGGATGCCTTTATGGCACAAACACAAACTTACACACATGAAAAGGCACTCAAGGCCTTACAAGAGGAGAAACTCCAGGCCATACTTCAACACCATCAAATCCCAAGACCTAGAGCACAAGGAAAGGGAAAGACACCCATGGAGGAGCCATCGCCACCAGGAACTACATGAGTTCCATCCAATTTTGTAATCATAGGATTTTCTTTTGTGTTGTGTCTTAATTTTTTTCTGACTCCACACTGCAACATGAATAAATTCCTAGTCAGTCAATAATCCCATACCTATCCACTGTGTAATCAATTGAACTTGTTCCTCACTTTCTTTAACTCGAGGACGAGTTGTTATTCAGTTGTGGGGGTATGATGAGTCATGGTTTGTTAAGCATAATTATCAAAGCCTTGTTATCGGAGCCCTGATACAAGATATGGTCTGTCAGGCCCAGTTATCGGACCCCTGATATCACATCAGCCGTGATATCGTATACGCGATATCGTGGCTTGCCTCAATTTCTATAAATACGAGGTAGCTTTCCTTGTTCTAGGTATTAGTTCTTAGATTGTATTGAAAATTTTTAAGTTTAGATTTCTCTCAACCCTTTCCTCCTAGCGCATGCCTGGAGTGTGGTGATTGTAATTGTACTACATCCTTATTCGAGTGTGACGTACTTGGACATGCACATGATCGGCAATAAAGATTGAGGTTACTTTATCATTGCAGCATCCAGTTAGCTTAATCATTTATTTAATTGGTATTTTCTACTTTCCTGGTTAATATATCTTCACCCTTATCTCCTATTAAACATGGAATCAGTACAACTTAATTACAAGCATTTAAGTGTGACTACTTGATAACCCAGTAGTGTACTAGGATCTTCACTTGGTAATCCTAGTGGTAGTTGTGCATGAGGTCCAAGATGTATACGAATGATTAAGGAATGGATGCTCATCGCACTTAGGCTAGTTTAGATTCTCCCTTCCTTTTCCTCTTAGCTTAATTAAAGATATTTTCCATTACCTTTAGGAATAGAACTAGGTTAGAAAACACATCATACACCTCACTTTGGACTAAACCATACGTGACAAAGCTAATACTAGTCTAGGTGGGAAGACAGTGAACTATGACCTACGAGTAACTATCTAGATACCACAACTAGCTCGTCTATGGAATTCGACCAGATCGTGCGTGGAATGCTCGTATTCATATGGTTGAGTGTAGGGGTACCTCACCACTCATCACCCACATAAGAAAGTTTTTCTTGGAAGAAATACAAAAGGGGTAAGAATCAAAAAACTTTATATTTTCTTTAAATAGCTCATTGCCATGTTAGCCTAAGTAGAAGGAAAGATCATGGCAAAGAATATAAGTTGGCTTTAATAGCTCTCTCTGAAAGCTAGAACCAATTTAGAACTAGATTTTGATTTTATACTAGCTACACTAGAAAAATAATGTCATATGAGCAAAAGTAAAAGGGGTGTTATAAGCTTATATTGAGAAGAGCTATTATGTATAAAAGCTAGAGTCTACACTACTATGGAAGTAAGCTAAACCTCATTAATGAACAAGATGGGATTTGTTAGTTGAAGCTTAAAGAGTTATTATCTCTAATACAAGCAAAGCTTATTATTTCCATGGAAAGTGAAGGAACCATTAGTGCTAAAAATGAAATAACAGATTTCTTCCTCCTCTAATAAGATTTTAATGCTCACCTCAAGCTCATACCAGATGCAGTAATGGAAGCTAAGATGTAACTGCTACAACTTCTTCTTCTTTAGCTACTCTTCCCAATGGATTGGTAATAGTTATAGCGTACTATTTCTTACGCTTCTCTAGCATATAAGAAATGGGTTGAAGAACGACTCTAAAAATAGCTAAAAAGAATATTTGCTATAAATTAATGCTCTTTAGCTCAACTTGGGAATTTTGGTTTTCATCCTTGTGCTTGAACTGGAATCTCTTCTTCTCAATCTCTTTCTTTGTTTCTTCTATATTAAAGCCCTATTTTCTTTTCTTAGAAAGCTTGATAAGTCTTGAGTTTATGTGTTAAGACAAGGTAGAGTAATTCTTTCTTATGTGCTATGAAAGTAAATTTCTATGACTTTGAGCCTAGTAGTTATGCTTAGCCTGAAATCATAAATGAAGCCTTGTAATTTTCCTTGATCAATAGATTAATCTACCCTGTAGGATCTAGGGAAAGTTTTATGGTGGATGTAGACTAGCTAATCTAGCAATTGAACCACCTTAAAATGCTTGGTGTCAATTTACTCTTTCTTGCATTAAGTTTATTTTGGGCTTTCTACTAGTCTTTATATCATTATCTATTTAACTCAAATTTTTATAAGGCTTTAATTTACCTCCCCTCTTAATGCCTTTAGGAAATAACATCAGTTACATCTTAAATAATAAATAATGAATGGTTAAAAAATATAACTAATCCTAATTGCCTTCTAGATATGTTTTCAAAGTAATACAATGATGACTATATATATATATATATAGTATTGAATGAAAAAAAAACATTGGACAATTGGAGATATGGTTAAATTATATAATGTTGTACTTGATGGTGGTGCATTCAAAGCCTAAGTCCCTTTTATACCTACTATGGTGCTAGCTTAAAGGCTTGTCATACCTACTTAAAAAAAGAATTGAAGGATATTCTTAAATTATAATCAAAGATCTCCTTGGCAAATTAGGTTAAATTTTAGATATCATATATTCTTAGGACATGTATAGGGTGTTGGAAACAAACACCAACTATGTGTTCCCTTAGAATATATTGAAGGAATCTATCATGTTGATAGTCGAATATTGCTACTCTCCTTAACTATAGTAGTAAAGGAGTGTGAAGGTTTAAATATATCCTATGTTACCTTAACTATCATTTTAAAGAAGTATGTAACCTTGATTGCTTGAGATTATGACAAAGGTACATAGGCATTCTTTGTGGACATTATAAAGATGCATAAATAATTACGATAATTATGACCGTAGCTTCTCTTAATGAAGAGAAGTAAGATCCATGGAAAATAGAAGAGAAATTCCTCTTTATAGAAATACAAACATATATTGTCTCTAATAAGAACAAAGAGATAAGATTTGGGAAAATCACCGTAGGAAAGTCCTTTCTTTGAAGTGAAGTTAGTTGATAACTAGTTGTTACCCTAGATCCTAAATGAAAAATATAATAAATAAATTCTTTCAGCCCTTTATCGAACACAAATTTTTGCAAAGTAAAATCAAGAATTTTTCAATTGACTTGATCATAGGTCTTCACCAAAATCCATCTTGAAAAATTAATTGATTATCCTAAAGGATTGAGCCCAATGCATAACCTCATGTGCATTAATTAGACTATCCATGATATTGCATCCTAGAATAAAACTATTTTGATTTTCAATGAAGGTTGGAAGAATTAGTTGCAACTTGTTTACTAGAATTTTTAAGATGATCTTGTACAAAATTTACAAAGATTGATTAACCTATAATCCATAGGTATAAATTTATATTTTTCTTGGATAGAAGAATGATATGTGTATCATTGTAAAATATGAAGAAGAAACCATGTCTAAACCCATTTCTCTTATAAACTTTGATTCTTCTCAAATAATATCCCACTATTTCTATATTGATTCATAATTCTATTCATTAGGTCAAAGAGTTCTGCTTTTGAAAGTATTCATCAATATTGCTTTTATCTCATTCCTAGTTAATGATTAATGTAACCTTTGGATGTTCTAATCTAAGATTCTCCTATTTATCCTTCATGTAGAAACCAATGAAAAGTCATATGAAAGAAGGTTGTAATTTGATTACTCCAACAAATCCATTGAGTTTAAAATTCATGATTCTATATCCAAATTATTCAACTAGAAGCCCCATATCTATTTAAAATGTTTGGTTATCATTTAACTAAACATTTTCAAATTAAGATAATCTTGCTCTAGTGTGTTGACATTTCACTTATAAATAATTAGTCTATAGTTAAATAGTAACCAAGGAAGATCATTCATCCCTCATTTCTATTTGGTCTTATTGATGTAAAACATACTATGGGAATCCAAAGCATTGCAACAAAACTCATCTATTTCAACACTTGAAAAAATCGAATCCTTCTTGCTCATGCATCCATTTAATCTCTTAAACTTACATTGAATTGTATTCTAATCTTCCCACATTCTCCATTATCATTCTAGAATAAAATAATATCTCTAACTTTTCTCCCTATTTCTTTAATGCCATAATATTATCACAAATAAATTCTCCTAGCTTTCAAAACTTGATTCTACATAAATACTTAATAAAAAAAATCTAATTTTTAACCATCATTCTTATAATCATATAGCAAGATAACCTTGCTTAATATCAAAATCCTACATGAAGATACTATAAAATCAAACAAGAATATGGTGAATAAATTTAAGATCATTATAAGATCGTGGTATCTCATCATCATCATCCTAGCCTTGTCTCAAAAAATAGGGTCAACTACATGAGCTGTTTTTCACCATTGACCTCTACGAAGAGCTAGATCCTTATTTATTTGTAGTTTCTCTAAATCATCTTCAATCATTTTTTTCCCATGTCTTTTTTGATCTTCCTTCAATGATTTTCCTAGAATAGTGATATAATAACCTTTATTTATAGGCTCATTGTTTGATCTTATTTTCACATGTCCAAACCATCTAAGTAACCATTTTTGTAGCTTATATGAAATAAAAGTTACTCGAAGTCTTCCTCTGATGTCTATATTATGTAATTATCTCTTTTATTAACATTCAACATCTAGTGAAGCATTTGCGTTTTTGCCATACTAATTTGCTATTCATGCCTCTTTTGTACTACCCACATTTAGCACTATATAAGATAGAAGGCTTGATTGATTGCTATCCTGTAAAATTTCCTCTTTAATTTTACTAGTATTCTTTTATCACATAGATCACCACTAGCATGTCCTTATTTTGACCATCCTGTCTAAATTCTATTTTTGATATGTTTATCAATATCACCTTTTGATTGGAGGATTGTTCTAAACCTGTTTGTAGTAAGGGACTTTTTTGCCTAGAATTGTCACTTCTATTTCACCACTAGTTATGCTATTGTTAAAATTTCCTTGAAAATATGTTGTTGTTATATTGAGAAAATTTATAATTTTCAAAAAGAAAAAAAAAGAAGTGAATCATACAACTCATATCTAGTTTGAAATAAGAATATATTCTAAATCTCCTATAATTATTTGGATCTCAAAGTCCTTGATATTTGAATTCTAGCTATTTCTTCAAGTAGTCGTTCTTTGAGAGCCTTTCTCTCACTAGTTTATGATTAATAAAGTACTTTTGTTTACTACATTAATACTTGATTTCGAAACTCTAAGCTCTACCGAGTTACAAAGTTCTAATTTAATTATATATCTAAGAGTATATATTGTTTTTAAAAAATCTAGGTTGGTAACACCCTCTCATTGATACGAAAATTTGTTGCATGACCTGAATTTTGTATAACATCTCACCAGGTGTAGACTAATGTCCATGGCCATGTACCGACACTAATTAGGCCTGAGCAAAATCGAAACAGGATTTTAATGTTATGAACGGTGTATGGAAACTGCAAAGTAACCTTATATGTTTATATTTTAATGTTCTGCACACTCTGCTTGTCCAGATTCGAGCAGAGATATTATTCTAATTATAGCGGTGGTAGGATGCATGAACCTATCCGCGATCCCATAAATGACGGAAGACATATACTGTTCGCAGTTCCAATTCAGCTACATACTTCTCAAATATACCACCAATTTTTTTTGTTCCTACTTATCCATACACAACCTACAGAGCAACGGGTCACAATATTCAGTTTTTTCAGTATATTATAAAGCTCGGTAACGGGCTATGCATAAACAAACCATGGCTGCTTATAGAAGAACAGAAGTATTGTGTGGGAAAGAAGCAATGGCAATGGCTGTGTTTCTTTTGACTTGTTTTGGCCATTTATCCAAGGAAGGAGAAGCCATGAGTACCGGGCACAAAGAAAAGAAGTGACTGATAATGTTGTTGTGGCAGCTGTGGGAGTTACAATAATGTATCTGGCAAGTGCTGCTGTGATATTTTACTTCATCGCTTATTACTCTAGACCCTGTCCTTGCTTCAAGGATTTGGGTTTGACAGGGATTTGGAATTCAATGTCATAATCTGCAATAGCTAAGTGTCTAGACTCTCGCATAACAATTAAAACAGCCTTGATTCTACGGTGTAATTAAACTCTGTGTAGCTTTGAGGATGTTTTAATTTTATGCATTAAGTCCTTGGTTTCAAGCATTTGAGTTTCACAGGATTTAGAATTCAATGTCATAATCTGCAATAGCTAAGTGTTTAGACTCTATTGCAAATTGTGGTGGGTGCATATCAATTAAAACATCCTCCTCGGTAGATCAAACTATAATTAAACTCTATGTAGCTTTGAGGATGTTTCAATTTTTATGCATGAAGTCCTTGGCTTCAAGAATTTGGGTTTGACAGGGATTTGAAATTCCATGTCATAATTTGTAGTAGCTATGGTAAATTGTGATGGGTGCATATCAATTAAAACATCCTTAGTCTAATGGTGTAATTAAAGTTTATGTAGCTTTGAGGATGTCTTAATATTTATACATTAAGTAATTAGATTCTGTTGTAAATTGGGTGTATGCAAATGTTAATTTGAACATCTGTGGCTTACCTGTTCATTTAAATTTTAGTGCTTGCAAAAGCTTTAGTTTCCACAAAAATTTTAACGATGCATGTATTCTGAGTACTAAAAAGGGTTTTTAATTGGATGGGAATTTTAATCAAACTTTAATTATATAAATATTAAAAAAATCTCAACAACACTCTTTGTAAAATTTACAGTGGTAAATGTGACATAAATAAGTAACAAAAATAAAAACAAGTACACATTCTTGTTTTAACTTACAGTATCTTTTACAATATTTTCTTAGTTACAGTATAGAAATCTAGGCTTATTTATTTTAAGATTCCATGTGTCTAGCTTTGCTTCTATGAAACTACCCTGCTTCCTAAACTCACTCCACCTTTACCATGCTCCCAATCAATATGAAACATAATTAAATTCTATGTAGTATTGAGGATGACTTAATTTTCATCCATGTAAGTTATTAATTATGAACACCTTCATCTTAATGGGAGGTGATCAACAAATTGCTTGCAGTAGCGGCATCTTAGAAGACCAAGAGATTTGAACCTTGTTACATGCAAGATTAGTTTAGCTATATATTTATTATATATCTACTATTTGGTTGGAAGAATTTTTTATACTTTTCAAATTAAAAAATCTCAAATTGATTCATTAAGAATTGATTTTCCAAGGACAAACAGGTTACAAAGTAGTTGGACTCTTAGAAATAATAATTCCCATTAAAAGGTTCATCTCCTATCTTTTGCTAAACCTTTTTCTATTTACAATTTCTTCAAATTGTCTTTAGTTATTTTACTTATATTTTTATTGTTTTTAATAGTGTTTTTCTTCGAGGAGTGATGTAACAAATTATTACTATACCTCTTATGTAGCTTCTCTACAATAAAACCCACTATAAGCATTTATTTAAGGTTTGTATTGTGCAATTTATCTCTTGTATAGTTCAACATCTATCAAAACATTCACCCACACTCATTTGCTTTTCAGCTTAACATTCAACATCATATTACTATCATGTAAAATTCTCTTCATTTCTATTCTCATTTGCTTTTCAGCTTAACATTCAACATCATATTACTATCATGTAAAATTCTCTTCATTTCTATTAAGATTCCTTATTGCATAAAACTCCGCAGGTGTGTCTCCATTTTATCATTCTACCTCAATGGTAATTCTTGAAAATAACAAAGCAGAAGGTTCCTTAATTAGCAACAAGGGCAACCTATCCTAGGAGGGAGGACCAAAATGGGATGATTTATATATTTCCAGTGTCCATGAGACATTTCTGGTCCAACAGAAAAATGTTTAGTCATATCTTTCGGCAGGCAATTTTTCAATATTTATTATTTTAAATTAGATACATGGAGCCAACTTGAAACTCTTTGCAATGACTATGTTAAATATGTTACAAAATTTTTGTGTAAATATCTTCCAAAATTTTTACGTTAAATATTTTATAATTCACTGTTAGGAGACGGCGTTTCTGAAATTTGGTCGACTGCTGCAAGTTGACTTCAAAGGCGTTTCTGCATTTCACAGTCTCACCGTCTCGAAAATGTTTTTACCGGAAAACTATGATCTAATGTAGGAAAAGATGAATAGAAAAATTTGATAATTTTCACGTTTTCCCAATGGTGGACATCTAGCCTTCTCTTACCAGACATACCACAAAAGTAATTTCACCAATGATAATGCTAATTACTCAAAAGTGGTGGCGATACTAAAGTAACATACACACACTTGGTATTGTATCTGGAGAAAAAATGGTTGTATTTCCCCTCCACTATTCTTAAAGCACCACATCATCACAAAACAAATTGACATAATTAAAATTTTCCAAATAGATGCGACTTAACAACACATTTGGCATTGAGTGCAACTACCGCCTCAATTTAAAAATAAGAGGGTGACAGATTTTTCCATGTATGATTAATTTATAGTGAAAATTTTCTCTTTCGGGGAATTGTTGGTAGCTTCGCTAAAACCCAAGGTACAGGTATTGCGTCCAAAAATAATTCTGGAGATGGGAAAACAAAGATTCTCACCGAAGCCTGAAAATCAGGATAATTTGAAGTTATCTACATGTCTTACCCCTTTATTTTTATGTTTAGAAAATAAGGCTCTACACTCAATAATGGGTTGGATCTTTGAAATAATGCCAATGTGCAGGGATAAGAGTTTTGGTATGGAAATTCAAGTTATAAGTTCTATTACAAGGGTAGTTTAATAGATCCAAGAACATTAATGAAAAATAGCAAATTAGAATATAATCTTAGTAATTAATCTTCACATAATTCATAAGATGATATTGACACAACTTCAAAAGAATATGGTTGGGAACTTAAAATATTAATTAAGTTCAATATCACACTTCCTAGAAAACATGATGTGATAACTACTTTCTTAAATGAATATTCTAAAGCAAAAGACTATTCTACCTTTCATAGAGATAGATTACCATTTAGTAAAGTCATGGTTGAAGTCCTTTTTCTTTCATAGAATAGGCATAAAAGTAATAGATTAAAAATGTGATAACATAGTGAAAATACTTAAAAGCTTTATCAACCAAATTCAATTGAAAAAAACAATGGGGCTAATAGGTTCATATTAACACTATCTTAATTTTAATAAGAATCTAGCTACAATATGAAATAAAATAAGAACTTAAGTGTAGATCTAAGCATGATGATAAAATTTTTATTTATATACTCATTAGATATAAATACAACGTAACATAAAAATAAATATTAGTCATACCATTGCAAGTATTCTTATAGTTTTTGAAATTCCTTTTTGACCTTCTTTGTCTTGTATGTCCTATGTTTATTGAGCCCAAGATGATTTGACTTGATTTGACTATAGGTACATGCCAAGACATATAGCTAACATGATAGATTAGAAAAATTACAAAGGAATATAATGATGCCTTAAGTATGATTCTGTAACACTCTTGGGCTTTTAATATTTTGTTATTTATTTGATTAGCATAGTTTATGCTTTGGATTTTAAACATTTTTTATTTTTGTCGAGAGGCCAATTACGAGCCCCTCTAAGAGAGTCTTACTAGGTAAAATAATTTTATCACTATATTAGTGAGGGGAACTTTACTAGTCATAGTAAAATAATTTTATGGTCGTAATAATGATGTGCATGCCAATGTACTTATACTATCACATATTTGTTCAGTATCAAAGATCACTCCTCTTTCTCTTTTTGTAAATTTTTGCTAGTCAATATATGGTTCTCTCCATTTAAATTTAATTTTCATTGCTTATTTTAGTAATTTCTTTGGTAGTGAAACAAAAGATCAAAGATTTGCTCAACTACTAGGATACAAGGATACCATAGCAGAGAGGGAGAACATACTATGGTAGAATGCACAAATCTTCTTCCTCAAGAAGAGATTCTAAAACATACAAGGTAGAAATCTTGTTCCTTGTCCATAAGTTGGTAAGTCTTAATGTTTTGAAGAGGGATAAGATTCTCTCCATCAAATTATATATATATATATATATAGTGGTTGCTAGTCATGGTAGGGTTTAAAAAATTCTTATTATTATAGATCGAAATTTATTATTGTAGCAAATGGTCCATCTACAACTCAATTATATAATTTTTGAAATATTTTAAACATTAAATTTCTTAATTTTAATGGTACTTGATGTTTAGTCTATGCTTTACGTCCATGATTATCACTTTGTGTAAAATCCTTTTAGCTAAGTTGTAAAGCTATATATTTTTATGCTTTAACTAGGCTTGGTAGTAATTTATAATGATATGTGTGTGTTGTATCATATATAGATGAATTCACTACATATATCTTTGTAATAGAGTTATTAGATTGACACTATTTAGATGTTATGGGTGGGCAATGTTGGAGCAGAATTTAGAAAGAAGAGAGACATAATTCCAAATTATAGTGGTAGAGGATACCATTGTGGTAGATCCTTAGATGCTACATACTCCTCATAGGGTTATCATAACTCTAAGCTTGGTATTGTGCATAACTCTCAACAAACCTTGCAAGACACACACACAACCCATTGGGAAAATGTAAGACAAAATAACAAACACTTGGCCATCCAAATAGAAACCCCTCAAAGAGACAAAGTAGATCTCATCTTAGAGAGCATCTCATCCAATGATGCTTTGTCTTTCGCAAAGTGTTTAATTATTTTTTTTTCACCATTTAGCTTCTTGTTCAACTCCAAGTTTTAACTCTTTTTCTTATCATTATTAGCTTTGAAAAGCATAATTTCATTCAAGGGTTTTTCTCTCTTGTTCTAATGATGTTTTCTAAACCTGCATCTTAATCAAGAGAACCATTCAAAGTCATTATCTTGCCCATCTTGATCTTAAGGGTCATGATCCCATGTATTAGTACTAAACAAGTGTTGTACTTATGTTCAAAGGCTAACTCATGTAGATGCATCTTTTGTTCAATTTTAAACATATATCTTGTAGTTTTATAAAATTTTCTTTAATAAATTCATACATTTCCTCAATGATTTCTCTATGCTTGTGATAGTAATGCAAGCCAACTGAATTTTAAATGATTCTCCATTTTTCACTTCTTTCTTACTAACATCCTTATCATCTCAAATTTTCATGTGTGACTTTCTTTTCACCATCCTATCTTTTTTTTCTCGCAATAACTTTGAGCTTGGATATTTGAAGGCTAAATGTATTCATACACCATGCTTGACATTTAACTTATAAAATCTATTTAGAAAGTGAGTATCTATAAGAATTATCTAAAGGCTTACCTCTTGAAGACTTGATCTTGCCATAATCACCTCTTGCTTGAGTAAGCATTCCTTGGTATTGCTTTTTTATAGTTCTATTCAATAATGAAGCATATGAATAATTTGTCTTTGATCCTAATTTCTCTTATGTGATGGTCATATCTCTATCATGATTAACTTGCAATGCATCATGCCTAACCTACAACACATCAAACTCAAAAGAGTGTGGGTTAATTTGCATTTTACTCTTTCCAATGGCATTGTTTATACCATCTAGATAAAGTGGTATTACAAGTGACATCCCTATTCCTTTCATGTTTTTGGATTTTCAATCTATAAATGGTCACTGGGCTCTAATATAACTTGTGTATTAGTGGACTCAGAAGGGAGGGTGGAACGAATGAATGAGTTCTAGATAAAATTCAAACTTAAATGTAAATGCTAGAAATTATAGTAAAAAATGAAAAAATGGAATGACTCACCAAGATGCATGGTAAACATTACCACCTATATATTTTTGGAACAAAATAATACTGATAAAAGATACCATTATAGTAGATCCTTAAATGCTACATACTTCCTATAGTGTTATCAAAACTTCAAGATTGGTATCCCATAGGACTCTGAAAAACATTACAAGGATGAGTTCAATGTGTAGTGCCCTTACAAGATACACACACAACCCCTTCAAGTAAAAGTAAGATAAAATAACAAATACTTAAGCACCCATGTAGAAACCCCTTAGGGCTATAAATTAGATCTCTCCTTAAAGAGTTTCTAGGCTCCCTAGAGCATAAGAATGAATACAATAAAAAAAGTATAAAGAATGATATACATAATCAAATTTATATCAATAGATCACAAGAACTAAAATTGAATTTTTTACATATGTTCATTGAGAACATTTGGATCTATCTGACCATTTTTAGAATTTCTTTATGATTTTTTTTTTCAAAAAAATTTATATCTTAGTTTTATTAAGTAGAATTGAACCAATGACTTTGGGTTACTAGGCCAAGACCCTTACCACTAGGCTAACACTATAAGAACTAGGACACAAAATGTATGAATATAAAAAGCCATAGTAAGATGGAATGTGTTTCTACAAAATTATTCTTTTTATAACCCTGTAGAAGCAGATCCATAAGCTAGGTGTAAAAGTAACCAACTCATGGTCACAAATTGTCTATAACTCAATATAACATTTTTTAATTCAATGACAGGGGAATAATAAAAATGTAGGATTTAAATGCTAAAAAACATTTGAGTGTTGATTGTTAGAAAAATGACTAAGTATGAAATGCTTAAAAACAAACTAAATATGGAATAAACTATGAGAGATAGAAATAAAATTTAAGTATAGAGATTATACTTAGAATGAAATGAAAATAATAGTAGATGGGATAGATATGGGAGAGAGGGCTTTTCTATTCCCTTCCTAATGATTAATAATGATTTATTGATAAAAACTAGAGCTTGCCTAATATAAAGGGCCAAAATTACAAGAGATAGTGAAAAATATGTGAGAGATAAAATTAATGGGAAAAAATCAGTTTATCAACAAAATAGTCTTTAGTAATGAAATTAAACCTTTGGAGTGTGTAGATATGAATGAGGAAGCTTTAGGCACATCCAGAATCAATTTTGGACTAAAATGAGGCTATTTTGACTAAGTCTCCTAGGACTAATGTTGGAGTCAAAAAAAATTCTAACTCTGGAAACTAATGTTGAAGCCCAAAACATTCTAAGTCTAAAGAGCTAACGTAGATTCCACATTAGCACTATTTTTGGAGCCTAAAGGAGTTTTGGATCATGAGGGTGACATTAGGAGATCTATTACATGTGCTCTTGATTTCTCAAAATCTCAAAAAGTGCTCAAGATCTTAAGAAAATAGCCTTGAAATATGGATTTTGATGCCATATTTATAGGGTTAGGGTTGCCAAATCTAACTCCAAATTTAAGTAAAGTTTACTTGCAATTAGTCTAGAGTTTAATTTTAGCAAGTTTTACCTTCAAATTGAGCTAAAAAATTCCAACTCTGGTGCTAATGCTAAGCTAAAAATTTCTATCTTTGATGTTGATTTTGAGGTGAGAAAAATCTAACTCAAGTGCTAACACTAAACTAAAAACATTCTAACTTTGGTGCTAACATTGAGCTAAAACATTATAACTTTGGTGCTAACACTAATGCTAATGTTGGCACCAGTGTTAGTGTTATCCAAGACTTAGAAACATTTTTCAAGTTTTGTGAAACTATAATTCCAACACTCCAAGACCCCTTTTAATGTTTGAATTGATGTCAACTAGGGTTGTGATGATGCCAAAAATCCCATTAAATGAAGAAACACTATTGAATATAGGATGTGATGGTGGAGGAAAACATTTGGGTCTTATAGGTGTTGATACCATCAGCATCAATGTTAATGGGACTAGTTGAATTTTTTCACTTTTTCTCAAATTAAAATTTTGAACTTCTAGGTTTTCATTTTATGCTTGAACTAATGTTGAATGGTACCAAGATGATGTTGAGGAGTCCAAGAAGCCAAGGTAAGGTGTTAAATGATGAACCTAATGGTTAAGGAATACAATGCAACCTTTTTTAGTGTTGATACTATTTTCATCATTAACGTCAGCACTAGAGTTTGAAAAATTCTCAACAAATTTTTAGGTTAAAAATTATAACTTTCAAGGTGTCCTAAATGACCACAAATTCAGCCAAAATGATTTTTTTGGGGCATCAGAAGCCTATAGACCTATGGAATACTACAAACTAGAGTTGTGGAGTAACATGAAGGTGTTGGAGGTGCTAAGGTTGACATTAGTATCAATGTTACCTCTAGTGTTAAAAAACTTTCAACCTTGAGGATCCTAGGGTTAAACTATCAAAATTGACAAATTTAAACTCTATGATGCCATGGGAGCTTAGAATGCATCATTTGAATTCCTATAGGATCCAAGTTAATGTCGAGATGTAGATTTATATATATAATATAGGTAGGGTTATCCAAGGCTTAGTAGTAAAGTTACTTGGTAATCCTAGTAATAATTACATCAACCCTACAAAAAACCAAGAATGGATACTTATCGTCATAGGATAGAATAGTTTTACATTTTCATTGTCCTTAGCTAATATAATTTATATTCATTTCCACTATTTTTACATTTAGCACACTTAAGAGCCAACAATATAATTTAATCATACTAATGAGTGGTGGAGCAATCCAACACCCAACCATACAAGTCATAGGCATTCATGCACAACTTGATTGTAATTCATCAATGAGGCAATGTTAATATGCTAGCAATTGGTTTAAGTCTATGATTGTTGTCTTTCCACATGGAGCTAGTGAAGTCTAATCATATGGCTTAGCTCACCATGAGGTATATGATATTTGATGTTGATTGGCCATTATGACTTCTAGCAACATGATGAAAATGAAAATAATTTCTAAGTCTAAGTAAAAAAAGTAACAAATCTATCCTAGTCTAATACAATGGATATTTGTTTTTTATTTTCCATACACATCTTCAACTTATTGTAATCATTACTAGGATTACCAAGTACCTCACTACTAGGTGAACTAAGCGATAATACTATTGGGTTGCCAAACGATCACACTTTACACTTGAAATTAGTCACATCCATTCTGCATACTAACAACAGTAAAGGTAAAGTGTACTTTGGAAAAGTAAATCATTAAGTTAGAAAATAGGAAATATTATTCTAAGTATGCTACAATAGGAGAATGCTGCAATAGTATGAAATAGCTTGAACCTTATCACCAGTCACACCTATGCCCAAGTACAAGATGTTCAAACAAAGATTTTGTTTACTGCATCACACTACACTGCGAGCATTCACACATCTAATCGCTAAGCCTAAGTGCACAAAAAGAAACTGCAAGAGTTTTGTTACTAGTGAAATGAAAATTATCTAGATTGTATGTCTACATATCGTATTTATAGGGCTGCACATATCCTAAGATATCATATCAACAAGGATTTAGCATTTCTTACAATATCGAATAAATGAAATTGTTGATATGATATCATTGGTGATGAAACATTGACTTTATCATACTCCCACAATTGATTGGAAACTCATCCTTGAGTTAAAATAAAATGAGGATAGAGTTCCTTACAAAATTGGGAGGTAGATTTGACTATTTAGAATTGACTGACTATATGTGAGACATTGAATGCCACAGTGATGTTTTACAAAATCCTACACAAGTTTATGACAAAACAACAAAACAAGAGAAAAAAAACTTGAGATAGTTTGATGTAGCTTAAGTGGTGCCTAGTGATGGTGGCTCCTCCATCAGCTGCTTTCCCTTATCATCAGGCTTCTGAAATTTGTATATGTTAAGTAATGCCTGAAGTTTTTCTTCCTCCATTTTAGGAACATGCAACATCCATGTTGATTGGGTGATATGTGATATGTGATATGTGATATGTTACTAGTGGAATGAAACTACTCCCAATTTTGTGCCTAAGTATCATATTTATGGGGCTGCACACATCCTAAGATATCATATCAACGATGACATAGCATGTGCTACGATATCAAATAAATGACATTGTTGATATGATATCATTGATGATGAAAAATTGACTTTATCATAACCACACAATTGATTGGAAACTCATCCTTGAGTTAAAATAAAATGAGGATAGAGTCCATTAAAAAATTGGGAGGTAGATGTGACTATTTAGGACTAACTGACTGTATACAAGACATTGAATGCCATAGTGGTGTTTTACAAAATTCAACACAAGTTTATGAAAAAACAATAAAACAGGACAAAACAAAAACTTGAGATAGTTCAATGTAGCTTAAGTCGTGCCTAGTGGTGGCAGCTCCTCCATTGGATACTTTCCCTTATCATCAGGCTTCTAAAATTTGTATCTATTAAGTGACGCTTGAAGGTTTTCTTCCTTTGTTTTAAGATCATGCAGCATCCATGATGATTGAGTGATATGTGATGGAGCCAATACATCCCATGGACATGGTAGTTGTGGAACATTTGATTTGCTTTTACATACTACATTGCAAACTACCTCCTTTCTTCTTCAAATGCTCTGACCATTTTGTGAAACTCTTAATAATCTATCATTCTTTTGGTTAGGTTGGATACATCATCCTTTTGGCCCTAATAGATGGCTTTGACCACTTCTAATTCAAAGTTTGACACATGTAGCTTTTGTAAGGCATCCTTTTTGTTTGCAAACTTCTTTTCATATAATGGATAGATGACTGCAACTTTCTATTCAAGTTCATTTCTAGTCCTACTAGCTATTAACATGGCTAGGTTAGCTAACCCCATGTATTCTATTAAGTCCTTAATCTATAGGTTTTTGTTCTTGATCTCCACTTCGTGGACATGAGCCATTCTATCCAAGATAGGTTGCCAATTTGGATTTTGTGATGATATGGTGTTGATTTGGGCCTTAGCCATCTAGATTTCTTTTTCATTGATCTCTTTTTACATGTCCACTTAATCATGAAAATGTTCTTTGAGCCTTTCATGCCTCTTTACTTCATTCTACCATGCACTTATTTCAATAGTTGATTTCTATCTTATTGCAAGTACCTCCTCTATTGAGAGGATTTTATTCTCTCATGCTAGGTGGTTCATATCTTGGTTGACCCTTACTAGTTATTCTCTTAACTAATGGATGATTTATTCAAGAATGGTTTTCTACTTCTTCATGTTGGTTAACTGAGTATTATCTACAACCAACTATTTTTTTTCCTTCTATAATGTGGTGAGTGATTTAGCATTTGTGTATGTTTATGCTTTTGCTACTAAGGCATCCAACACTACCTTCTCCTTCTTGTTCTCCATTTGCTTATTGTACTCGATGAGGTAATTGATTTGATTAGTTCTAAACTAATTTATTTGGTCAAGCATAATATATTATGCTAGATCTCTCTATTTGGTTCTGAGGGTTATGAGATCTTCCTGTAATTTGCAAACTTCATTTTTTGCATACTCTACCTTAGTTTCTACCATGACCAACCTCCCCTTGGTGGCTATTAATTCTAACTATAGTGTAGTGAAACCACTTGGGATGTTGAAAAGATTTGTCATGACTTGTCCCATCTACAATAGTCTATTAAGCACATCCTCATGATCTATAGGATTCATCCAAGTACTAGCTAACATTTGAGAATATTTGGCTTCTAAAAGATCTACTGGTGGCATAACAAGAACATTGAAATATTCTTTTATGTGATTGTTGATCACTTTTATGGCTCTCATTGTATCTTAGTGCCATATAACCATAATTGTGGCTCCTTCTCTAGTTTTAAGCACCACTTGGAATGATGCAATGTTCTCAAAAATCTATTGTGACCATTCTTTCCCTTCTTTTAATTGTAATGAAATTTGGCCACTAGTAGGATTCATTGAGATGGTTGGCATTATTGCATCATCAATTACTTTATATAGATTGGCTTCCTCATGTGTTCCCCAACTAATGATCTTTGCAATTTTCTACAAATGACTCATTGAAGGCCTATAATCTTGTAGCAATGGTGGTGGAACTTGTTGTTGCTATTGCTACTATTGGCCACTAGTTCCTACTTATTGTTGTTGCTCAATACTTTGAGTGGTTTCCTCAATGCTTATTCATGTTTCCACTTGATCTTTCTTTGGAGGCACTAGCTTGAGCATCTTAGCATATGGGGCATTCTAGGCTTTCGTAGGGACATCATTGATGTACATGAGGATGCTAGCTTATTAACTTACCTTCCTAATAAGGCAAGGAAATGGAAGTGTCAACTTCCCTACCTTTTTCTCCTTGAACTACCTTTGGATTTCCATAAATTAAAGGTGTGAAATATTTTCATTAAAATTTCCCATTAAGATCACACTTCCTTTGGTCACATATGTTGAAATTCTGTTCAATATTTTTGTGGGGAATAGGTGATAAGTGCCAAATTTGAGGTAGATTTTCTCTCCTAGGATCAACTCATTATAATCTTTATCATCATTGTCATATGCTCCTTGTAACCACAGCTTCCTTGAATCTATGTCATATCTAGTTGATGAGTGGCAAGGTACCCCTACACTCAACCATACAAATATGAGCGTTTTCACATGTGATCTGGTCGAACTTTGCAGACGGACTAGTTATGGCACCTAGATAGTTAGCCTTAGGTTGCAGGTCACTGTCTTCCCACCTAGACTAGTATTATCTTTGTCACGTATGATTTAGTCCAGAGTGAGGTGTATGATGTGGTCCTAATCTAATGCTACTCCTAAAGGCAATGGAAAAGAATGTTAACTAAGCTAAGAGGGAAAGGGTGAGAGAGAGTCTAAACTAGCCTAAGTGCGATGAGCATCCATTCCTTGATTATCCATACACATCTTGGACTTCATGCATGACTACTACTAGGATTACCAAGCGTAGATCCTAGGTACGCTACTGGGTTACCAAGTAGTCACACTTAAATGCTTGTAATCAAGTCGTACTCATTCCACATTTAATAGGAGTTTAAGGGTGAGAGAGGTTAATTAATAAAGAAATAAATAACAATTAAATAAATAATTAATTAAATTAAGTGAATGCTACAATGATGAAGTAATCTCGATCTTTATTTTCGGTCATGTGTGTGTCCAAGTACGTCACACTCGAATAAGGATGTCGTACAATTACAATCACCACACTGCGGGCATACACTGAGAATTATTCTAACTCTGGAATGATAAAAATGCAAGAGTTTAGCTAAGGAACTAAGAACTAGATGGAGAAAAAAGGGAGGGCCACCTCTTATTTATAGAAATGGTGACGAACTGTGATATCATGTACACAATATCGCAAGGAAGACATGATATCACATACGATACATCACATACGTGATATCGCAGGCGGCCCATGTGATATCATGTCCCATCATACCCCCATGACTAAATAAAAACTCATCCTTGAGTTCCTTACAAAATATTGGGAAGGTATGGGATTATTGACTTGAATGGAACTAATGGTGAATGGGATGACATGTGAACGGATCATCATTACAGAACATGACAAAACTTGTGTTCACGATAACAAGAGTGAACACTTTATACATTTGACATTAGGCCTCATTTGGAAGTTGAGAAGAGAGAGAGGGAGAGAGAGAAATAATTTTTCTACTGCCACCACCAAGATTACACCTTTCGTTGTTTATCCGTAAGTGCGCCATCAATCTCGTTCCTTGCATAACTGCTTCAACACCGATCCATTCCAAGTGTTCCCTCCAGATCCAATTCGTTGTTGTATGATTGCCATCTGCACACACAAAACAGTCTTATATTAGCAAGGGTAAATGAATTTCAATGTACTTGATAGCTTGCTTCGGTGAAAGGTCCATTTGTTGGGTTGTGGTATGGCTGATACGGGTCTAGAGATATAATAGTGGTGACTACCAAAGGTGGAGGGGTTAGGAGAAAATTGAAAAAATTGGGTCAGGACCCCCATGACTAAGAGAAAACCTCCAGTAGGGATAGAATGGAGAAAGAAAAGGAATAAGAAAGATGAAGAAAAAGATACAACTATAACGTTGATGAAATGGATGTCAAGATGGAAATGAACAAAATAGAGTGGATTGCAAAAATGTTAAGGGAAAGAATTTAACTGGTGCACCAAATAGGAATGCCAGTGGGTCCTCCCCAAAGTAGGCTCATGCCCTTAATGCTCTAACAAACCCACATTCAAAGAGTCCATAGGCTCTAGGAATATCATTTGGAACAAGAGTTAAAGTCTTAACCACAAGAATTTACCAAAAAGAAAACAATGCATCTATCAAGATATGGACTACTGATACAACCAGTAATGAGGTGATAGATGGGGAAAGAAGGATGGAAAGAAGAGAATGGAATGGTGTCTCAAGAACAAGGTGGTGTACAAACCCTTGTGTATTTAATGATTAATGTGACTTAGTAGATCCCATTCCAAGTCTGACCTCAACAAACCACATCCAGTGACTTCTCATTAATGCATTCGACCAATCCATCCATTTGAAGTAACAAGAATGACTTCACCAAAGAGCCACCACCATTCCGATGAAACAAAAGAGGAGAGAATGGGATGTGAGAAGGGCCATAGTCAGAGGGAACATGTTTATTTTAGTTCCATAACCAGTGCTTGTAGGCCAAATGATTATTTCATCTAAGGGGTGTGCTTTGAATTCTCACTATTTTTTTTTTTGTGTGAGAACCACACCATGCAAATATTTCTTATTTTTATTTTTATTCACTTAGCTTCCCGATAAGGAGGTAATGTTAGAATGGTAAGAAAAATCAAGAAGAAAACATCCAAGAACCCAAGAGAATGGCCAACACAAAAGTATCAAGTTTCCTTGAAGCCACACCCTTTTCAATCCTTGAGTCCTTCCTTAGTTTGAGAAATTCCTAGTCACCGATTGGTTGAAAGTTCTTATTATTTTGAAGAACAAGACTGTATAGTTCCAAGCCAAGAGAGACCATAGAAATTTTTGGATGTATGGATGAAGTGGACTCATTGCCTATCATATCAAAAGAACCATACCTCAGTATCAACATTATAATCTTAGAGGTAAAAGCCAAACATTAGCAATCAATAGAAAATATCATTCATACCATCTCTGGAGCACTTATTAAATGACAAATTTAATGAAATGGATAAGACACAAACACACACACAAAGAAATGAAAAAGTATAAATGATGTTGTAAAACAAAACCAAGAAAAGTTAAAGAAATTTGTAAAACAAAAATGTGCAAAACAAAAACCTGTAAAACAAAAACTAAAAATAACTGAGGGCCTCAAATGATCAGCATAGGTGGCCATCTCCCCCATGATTGAATTGAAAGGGAAAGATTCAAAATAATGAGCATTTATTTGAATTTTTTAGAAGTTTCCAACTTCTCCCAATTGATGTTTTCAGGTTAAGTGGTGGAAGTCTGCGATGCTCATGGTCCAATGTATCTATGCATTCGTTGTGGTTGCAAGTTGTTCCCCTAGTTCATTCCATGCATGTTGGTGGGTTGCTCTCTTGATTAGTTGTCAACCACTAGGTGTTCTCTTTTTGTGTGGTTACTACATACAGGCACCTTTGTATATGAGTTTCTTGGGCACACCAGTTGCATGTAGGAGATGCTTAGCATTCCTCCATGTCATCACCCTCTAAGTCACTGTATGGGATGAATGGAACTTTCTTCTTCTCGATCTTTCCATAAATATTTTCCTTAGATATTTCCAAGGAAAGATCGCGAATTCCTAGGCATGCATTTATGGTACTTAGCCATGCCCTCCCCATTATAATTGGGAAGTCCCCTTTATTGTTGTTGACTTCTATCACTAGGAAATTAGCTGGGTATGACCAACCAAACATAGTAATAATGATGTCCTCCACTAATTCCAAGGGAATGGTGATGGACTAGTCAGCTAGCTCTAGTTGAATATTGCTCTTCTTAAGTGGAGGCAGGTTCCAAGCTTTATACATTTGTCATAAGATTAAGTTGACTTTGGAACCTAAGTCAAGAAGAGCCTTATGAGGTTCATTCCCAGTGACTTGTAGGTAGATTAAGGGACTTCCAGGATTAGAGAGTTTCTTGGGAAGGTGGCCTACCTTGATCAAGTCAATAATGGTATGTGTTAACATAACCGTATGTGTTGAGCTCTGTTGTTGGTTTGAAGGGAGCTCCGAAGCCTTATTTGTTGGAGGAGTGGTCATAGATTCAACCACTTGTGGTTGTGAGAGCTTTTTTTGACTCTTGGCTTTGAAGAAAGGTCTTCTCTTTGTATGGTTGTTAGAACTAGTAGTGGGTTGAAGGTTTACGACTCTCGTAGCATTACATTGCTACGGTTGAGTGGGGAGTTCCCCTTGCATCGTTGAAGCGGGTGGTAGTGGAACTATTAGCGTATGAGTGGAAGATGGATTCAGAGGATGGTATGCATGTGGTGTTTCTCCTATAGAAGAAGGATTCCTAAAATACTTCTAAACATGGTAGTGATGTTGTGGGGTTGCGTGACCCATAGAGTTACTTGGAGAAATCGGCTATTGCACGTAGTAGCCATACGAGTCTGGTTGCCACTAAGGGTATTGTTGTCTAGGCAGTGGCATCCCCCATGACTATGGGTATTGCCACTACTGGTGTTGCCCAATAGGTTGCGGTGGAGTTCCACTTGGATAATATGTTAATGGTTGGTGAAACTGCCTTGGGTTACCTTGGGGATAAGGTAACCTTTGGGGTGCTTGATGTTTGTTAAGTCTTGGGTTGAGTGCATCCACCCTGAACTCTTGCAGATGTGAGATTATTAGATAACATCCATTAGGATGGTCATATTGGTTGATCTCACATCCATTGTCATCATCTGTATTGGAATCCACAACCTCATCAGCAATAGTCATTTTTCCCTTACCCTTGCTACGTGCATGGTTAGAATCTCTCTGCTTTTTCTTCTCATGATCACTACTTTGCTCCTCCTTAGACTCCTCTATGATTTTTAGGAAAATTTTAATTTTATTATCTAAGGAGATCCATATTTGATCTACCTTAGCTGACACTTCCATTGTTAATTTTTGAAGTAGCAAGGTTTTTCTATTCACCAACTCTTCGAGTGGTGACTCATCCTCCTCCTTGTAGAATCTCACTCCCCTCTTTCAGAGGGAAGGATTGCAGTTGTACTCTTCCACACTTTCTCTTTTTCATAACTCCCCTTCTTCTTTAGCTACTTGCTTCAAAAATATATGAACTTCGTGGGACCTAAGTTTAGATAATCTTCCTTGGGCAAATGTCCCAAGGGTTCTCCTATTTTCGTGTCTTAGCCCATCTATGAGGTGGCGTAGTTGATCCCGTTGCATGTAACCATGGCCCGAGCAACAATGTAGCAATGCATAATATCTGCCCATGGCAGCATCCAAGGGTTTTTTATTACCCTTCTTCCATCCTTGGATCTGCTTATGCAAGTTGGACACTCTGGAGTACATTTGATATTTATCGTTGAATAGTTCTAGCATTGTACTCCATCGTCTAATAGATTCTAGTTCTAAGGACCGCTACCAACTTTCTACTTCTTTTATGAGTGTCCTAGAAAAAAACTTTAACTTCTACCACTCATTCTCAGTATTCAACAAGGAACAGGCATTGTGGAATGCCTGTAAGTGGTTTTGCAGATTAGCGTTGTATCCCCCTTCAAATTGTGAGATATTATTCATGTCTAGTCTCTTGATCCGATTGTCTATTTGGTGCCTTGTAGGTATTCTCACAACCTCCATAATGTTTAACATACTCTAGGTGGTAAGTAGGGATTCATCATGATCATCTCTCTCATGACATCTATGATGCCTATGTGGTTCCCTACTTTTCCTTATTTCATGCCTTGACTGTCTAGAATGCCCTCATCCTTGCTCTCAACTCTCTCATCGAGGTCTCTCATCTTGCTTACCCTTATTCTCACAGTTGTGCTCTTTGTGACTTCATCCTAATGTGAAGGAGAGGGTGAATAATGTGATGAAGGTGAAGAAGAAGGGGTACCACCATCATGACAATGGTTCTTATCTTCTCTTTGGTGGCTACGGCCCCGATCGTGATGACAATCTGAATGCTCGTCCTTATCATTTGTTCATGTTTCCTCAATGAACACTTGGTGTTCATGGGGATCAGAACCAGGGTTTTGAATCATGGAGTGTAGGTTCTGATACCCACCTCCTCATCATTAGGAGGGGGAACATCATTTGGTGGAGAACCTATTATAATTGGTTCACCATCTCCAATTTCACTTAGGAAGTGCAGGACCCCTTTGCCCTTCAACAATGTATGGTAGCTTTCCTACCGTGAGTCCCTTAAACGTTGTGCTATTGTGGGATGGTAATCCCTTGTGTCATAATCACATGCAACATATTCAGCATATAACTATGTCATGCCTATCTATGCAAGAGCATGAAGGAGCATGTTGGGGACTGCACGATCTAGGGGTAACACTATGTTACCTTGTAAATCTCGCCAACATAGTTGTTCACCCTAATGGAGGATAAAAGTAAAATTGGGTATATACTCATCAGGATGAGTATATACCACCTGATACTATTGAGGAATTGGCAGTTCTTGGTTATGCATGTTAGACCGCTGACTATCTCTTGTGTGATTCCTAGGTGGTGAAGTGATTTTATGAGAAGAAGAAGACATTGTTATCTTGTCAGTGTGCTATTGAACATTGTTTAAATTTTCTTCTAATTAATCCTAAGGGTTCATTTAAGCTTCCAAATTATGTGGATGATTTCTTATGTTCTACTTAGTGCACAAACAACTTAGTCCCTGTCAACGGTGCCAATGATGAGTGGCAAGGTGCCCCTACACTCAACCATACGAATACGAGCATTTTCACGCGCCATATAGTCAAACTCCACAGACGGATTGGTTGTGGAACCTAGATAGTTAGCCTTAGGTCACAGGTCACTATCTTCCCACCTAGACTAGTATTATCTTTATCACGTATGATTTATTCTAGAGTGAGGTGTATGATGTGGTCCTAATCTAATGCTACTCCTGAAGGCAATGAAAAAGAATGTTAACTAAGCTAAGAGGGAAAGGGTGAGAGAGATTCTAAACTAGCCTAAGTGTGATGAGCATCCATTCCTCGATTATCTGTACACATCTTGGACTGTGTGCATGACTACTACTAGGATTACCAAGCGTAGATCCTAGGTACGCTACTGGGTTACCAGGTAGTCACACTTAAATGCTCGTAATCATGTCGTACTCATTCTACATTCAATAGGAGTTTAAGGGTGAGAGCGATTAACTAAGAAAGCAATAAATAATTAATTAAACTAAGTAAATTCTGCAATGATGAAGTAATCTCAATCTTTATTTCTAGTCATGTGTGTGTCCAAGTACGTCAAACTCGAATAAGGATGCCATACAATTACAATCACCACATTGTAGGGATACATTGAGAATTATTCTAACTCTAGAATGATAAAACTGTAAGAGTTTAGCTAAGGAACCAAGAACTAGATGGAGAAACAAGGGAGGGCCACCTCTTATTTATAGAAATGACGACGAACTATGATATTGTGTACGTGATATCGTAGGAAAGACACAATATCGCGTACGTGATATCTCGGCCCATGCAATATTGCGTCCCATCACTAGTGGAGACCTATGCCATAGTTTCCCTTTCTTGTGGCACATTAAGTGCTTCAGTAGTCACCTTAACTAAATAATACACCAAGACTTTCTCAATATTCACAATAGCATCTACTCATGTATTCTTTCAAAACTAAAGTGTCTCTCCTAAGTACCACTCTCCACTTGTTGTCAAAGTGGGCCACAAGGGAGATCATTGGAGTTGGACCTTAATAGTATCTAGGAAAACTCCATGAATGGAACAAATTTAAGTTTCACAATCATGGTAGACATGATGGATTTCTCCTAAATAGCCTGAAGGCATTTAGATGACAACATGAGTTGCTATGCTTGTTCTAGCACTTGTGGAACTTCTACCTCTACTTGGGCACATTGCTCTATGGGAGGGTTTTGTTGATGGATGCTAAATGATTGTGCCTCCTACTCCTCATGTTCTACTTTTGGGGGTTTGTTCCCCTATTCAACCTCTTCCTTGGCTTCTTGGTCTTTTACTTGTTGGTTGTGAGGGTTCTCCTGTTGCTTCTCTTTTTAGGGCCATTTGCAATCATCAAGGGTTGAAAATTATTAAAATGTTTATACCAATTCTTGATAACTCCTTTTCCTACTCGTACCCTTAGTTAGATCAAGTTATTAGCTCATTATGATTGAAGAGTTAGAAAATTGTTCAAAAAGGAACCCCTTAGGTGTTATTTTCCTTGTAACCATTCATAGTTACAAGTTTTTCTCTTATTTATGATCCAAAATAGTTGGTATGGTACATCAAGAGGATTTTTTAAGTGTTTCTAGCCTTGGTTTGATTAAAATGTTTTAAAAATTCTTACTATTCTCTTATACTTACGCTTTAAGATATATTTTGGGCATTAGGATTTTTTGGCTCAAATTTTAATGATATCATAGAATTTCTAAAATCAAAGCTACGAGGATTAAGTTATGAGTGTTGGAAGTTAGGGTATTAGAGCTCTTTGTTGGAAACAAAAAATGGCAAAAACTCTCTTCTTATGAAAAATGAGAAATGAAATTTTTTTCTAACTTTTCTATGCTATATGTACTAATTTATATGCAAAATATTGTAGATCGTATATTATACATATGATATCATAGGCCATTTGATATTGTAGCTATGATATCATTGTTGAAATTTTCAAATTTTTGTTGGAACTTTTTGAAAAAAGAGTCAAATTGAATGTCTGGAAGATATGCAGCATGTATAGAGGGTCTTGGAATGGACATGATGCTTTGATTACAAAAAATAAGAATTGAAAGTCTATGATAAAGAAATATTAGGCTACGAAATTTTATTAATTGTGTGTGAGATGGATGAGAAAGGAAATGAATTCTTGGCATATAATAGAGTTATTGGATGTTAATGGAAGTAGTTATTGATAGTTATTGTTCTTGGAAGGCTCAAGATGATGTGGTATTGCTTGCTAAGTATGAAATACAATAGTTTTACAAGTGGCCCCTCCCCAAAGCATGCTTTAGTCATTACTGCCCTTGGATAACCATGCCTCAAAGTGTCCATAGGCACTCAAGGAGTTGAACGTAATGCATACCTATCTAGAAAAACACACATGTTAGTATCACTAGGTTGGGAAAATTACTCTATGTCATACAAAACCATAAGTTAAAATTAATCATATAGTGAGATGAGATGAACTGAGAAGTGATTCCAAAAATCAAGATGTGAGGTGTCTTACCATAGGCATAATGAATTATTGTGGTTAAAGTAATTATTAGTATTTCTATCCAAGATTCAAACCAAGTTTAGACCAATGTCTAGTGACATCACATTGTTTCACCTCTTAGATTTACAACCATAAGACTATCATAGTTGGGAAGGAGTATCATCACTTGACATTCTATCTAAGGAAGGAGTTTATTCATTTTAGTTTTTTAATTTTTATTTTGAAATTTCTAATAAGCCACCTACCTTCAGGAATGGGTAACATGTCTTTCCAGTGAAACACCAAAAATTTTATTTTGTGCATGAGTTTTATTTTTATCTATGTCAACTTTACTAGAGGACTATCTTTAGGCATGGATAACATGTCTTTCCAGTGACATGGTAAGGCAACACTTATTTTAATCATACTTGAATTTTTTATTAGATCTACAAGGATATAATTACAACCTTGACAACATGATAGAACATATAGTAGTGGTCCAAGAGATTCCACAAATCCCCTTGATGTCACACCCTTCACATTTTCACTTGGTTCTTTACTTTTCTATCCAAGCATAATGATTAAAATTTTATTCTTAATTTTATGATGAGAAAGAATATCATTATGGCCATGGTGAGAACCTCTTATTACTGGAATGGATGTATGGATGTTTTGGTCTTACTATATAAACAATTAGTTCCTCATGATTTGATAAGATAGAGAAATATTCACCTTATTTGAGACTACATCTTACCTTATTCGTGGTTTTTTATTAATGATTAAATAAAAATATGCACAAGTAAAATGGAAAAAAGGTATTAAAAATTGAGAAAATAGTAATAAAGAATGAAAAGATGAAAAGAATGAAAATTGTTAAAAGAATGAAAAATCATCAAGGAATTAGAGAAATGTCAAAGAACTAAGAAATTATTAAGAAATTGAAAAGTGTAAAAGATTGGAAAATGTATCAAGAGTTATGAAAAGGTATAACAAGAAATTAAAAATAAAAAAGAATTGTAAAACAAAAAAATTGAAAGGCACTCATTAATTTTTGAATCAGGATGAGATATCTTCCCCATGACTGAACTCATGGGTGAGTGTTTAGAGAATGCATCCTAGTTCCCCTGGATCATACACTTGAGGTTTCTTACTTACCATCTTGAATGATTTAGTTTTTCTATTATCATCCCATGTAATTATGATGGTAGTTGAATTTTTATCATCTAATTCCTTAGTTCCTCTTTCTATTGGTGTATGATTATCATTGAGTATTTCCATTTGTAAGTTCTTAGTTGGGATCATTTTCTTAAAAGAGAAGTTAATAAGTGGTTTAAATTATTCCATGCATGTTTTGGATAATTGAACATTCTTATTTGTTGGCCATTGGGTGCCTTTTGGTTTATTGGTCCCTGCTATCTCTTGTGCATACACTTGTTTTTCATATTTGATGTGGATTGGTATAATCACTATGTTGACATTTTGGAAAGTTGATTCATAACTACACCCTTCTTTATCAATAGTAATGTGTGGAATCTTTTGTGAATGTATGACTCTGTGCTTATCTTCCTTAGAGATGTCAAGAGACAAGTCTCTCATGTTTAACTTAGCATCCATGGCGCTAAGCCATGCTCTCCCCATTATGATTGGAAATTCCCTCCCATTATTCTTCATGTTAATCACTAGAAATTCTATTGGATATGACTACCCATTAGTAGTCCTCACCACATCTTCTATATGTTCCAAAGGGATGGAGATAGATTGATATGCAAGCTCTAATTGAATGTTGCACTCCTTTAAGGTTGGTAGGTTTCATGCTTTGTGTGTTTTCAAAGAAATCAAGTTAACTTCGAAATCCAAATCTAGTAGACCCTTCCATGGTAGGTTTCCAGCTACTCGTAGGTAAGTCAAAGGAAATTTGGATTCATTCTTTTCCTAGGAAGTATTCCTACCTTGATCTAGTTTGATACAATCTTAGTTAGCATGAAAATCTGCATGTTTGTATTTGATGATGATGAAAGCTTATCATTTCTAGGAGGATCTTCCATAGGAGAATCTTGTTTCAATGAAGTTCCAACTCTACCAACCCTTTTGGACTTGTCATGAAGAAAGGACATTTCTTGGATTGGCCCTTTGTGTTGCTGGTAAGATCCTCTATCTATATACTTATCACCCTTGTAGCTTTTCTTTGCTGTAGTTGTGATGGCAATTCCTCTTACATAGTGGATGGTAACACTAATGGAAAAGAATGAGTTGGATTTGATGAATCAACTACTTGTGGATGCATCTGTGGATTGAAGTCTATCCTTGGTGTTGTGGGTTGGTGGTGTTTGACTAAATAGTATTGTGGAGCTTGAATAATTACATTTGTTGTAGAAATTGGATGTTACATGTAGTATCGATAAGGATTAGGTTTTTGATATGGATACTATTAGTGTGGTGGTGGCATAGCCCAAGATTAGGATTATTTCCACTACTAATTATACTACTTCTGTGGCTATTAGTAGGCTTAACTGGGATAGTACATGGGTTGGAAGACCTTCTTGTAGTTACATTGAGGGTAAGGTAACCTTTTGGGCATCTACTACTTGATAAATTGAGGGTCAAGTATGTATGCCCTTGTTTCTTGTAAGTGTATCATTACTAGAAAACATTCTTTTGGATGTTCATATTGGCATACAACACATCCTTTCTTATCTTTAGAGCTTGTGTCTAAACACTTAGGCACGAAAGAAACTTTACACTTCATCCAACTTCTCTCTTCCTTTTCTTCTCCTTGCCTTTACCAAAGGCTTGCTCTATTCACTCCTTTACAATCTTCATAATTGTTATGAATTTCTCATCAATTGAGTCACACATCTTCTCTACCTTTGCTGCTATTTTGGTGATAGATTTTTGAATAGGTAGAGTTTTCTTTTGAATTACCTATTCCAAGGTCTCTTTTTCTTGTCTCGCAAACTCTTGCATCCCTTTTCTTGATAGATGGATCTTTGTTATATTCTGCTATTGATTCTTAGCTCTCCTTCCTTATTTTCCACTTGGTTAATCAATCTTTGTATCTGATGGGTAGACATTTTGTACAACTGGCCTTGGGCATAGACCCCAAGGGTATCTCTAGTTTTGTTAGGTAGCCTATCAACAATGTATCTTAGTTATTCCCATTGGAAAAATCCATGGCTTGGGCACATATGCAGTAGTGAATAATACCTGCCCATTGTTGCATCAAGGGATTCATGGGTTCCTTGTTTCCATCCTTATATCTATTCCCATAAATTGAACACTTGGGAATAAGTTTGATATTTTTCATTGAAGAGTTTTAACATAGTACTCCATCTTCTAATTAATTTTGGTTCAAGTGATCTATACTAGCTCTCAAATTATTTCATAAGTGTCCATGAAAACAACTTCAATTTCTGCCAATTGTTTTCAATATTTTGCAAGGTGCAAGCATCATGGAATGCTTGAAGATGGTGTTGAGGATCAACATTGTAACCACTCTCAAATCTAGGCATATTATTCATGTCAAGCTATTTGATACAGCTATCCCTTATGTGTCTGGTTGGGATATAAATAGCTTTTCTTATGTTAATCATACTTCAAATAGCCAATAGGGGTTGATCATCGTAATCGAGTTTGTGAGATCTATTGTAGTGGTACCCTCTTCAATGGCTCATGCCTTTCTCTATCTTCTCTCCTATCCCTGCATCTTCTTTATTCATAATTTTCATCCTCTTCATCAAAGTACCTTAGGTGATAGTCATGGTGATCATGAGTCCTTCACACTTCCTTGTCTTGATCTCAATACCTATGTCTCCTCCTATCAGAGTCCATCTATGATCATGAGGATGAAGATGAGATAATGGGAGAATGATGCTAGCTTTTCCTTCTTCCATGAATCTAGTGTTCTTCTTTATGAAATCTAGTAGAAAATCTTGGCCTTAAGTTCTACTTATACTTTGAGTGTATTGCCTCCCTTCTTGGCATCTTTGCTAAGGTAGAATGTAATTTCACTTTGACAGGTTCCTCCAATCGAATGATAGGTGTTTGTGAATGGACTTATGATTTTGGTGGAGTTTCTCAATGATGAATGCATCACCATCAAACTCTTCTAAGATAATAGGAGAGTTGATATGCTTTCTGATGATTCATGAATTTTTGGCTATGATATCGCACCCACGATACCACATACATGATATTGCAACCTAGACGTGATATCAAATATGCAATATCATGGCCTATCTCCTCATCTATAAATAACAGGAAGGCAGATTTGGTTTAAAAGCTAGTTTTAGTATTAAGGTAGGGACTTTTTGTTAGTTTTTTCTCTCAACCCTTTCTCCCAGTGCATGCCCACAATGTGATAATTGTAATTGTACAACATCCTTATTTGAGTGTGATGTACTTGGACATGCATATGATCGGCAATAAAGATGTAGATTACTTCATCATTGCAGCATCCACTTAGTTTAATTATTTAATTGTTATTATTATTTATTACTTTCTTAGTTAATATCTCTCTACCCTTATCTCCTAGTAACATAGAATGAGTATGACTTAATCATGAGCATTTAAGTATGACTACTTGGTAACCTAGTAGCATACCTAGGCCATGTGCTTGGTAATCCCAACGGTAGTCATGCACAAGGTTCAAGATGTGTACGGATGATTAAGGAATGGATGCTCATCACACTTAGGCTAGTTTAGATTCTCTCTCACCCTCTCTCTTTCCTACCTTAGTTGATATTATTTCCCATCATACCTAGGAGTAGCATAAGTATAGGAACACATCATACACCTCACTTTGGACTAAACCATACATGACAAAGCAAATTCTAGTCTAGGTGGGAAGACAACGAACTACAATCTACAAGTAACTGTCTAGATACCACAACTAGTCTGTCTATAGAGTTCAACTAGATCATGCGTGAAGTACTCGTATTCATATGGTTGAGTGTAGGGGTACCTTGCCACTCATCATTGGCACTATTGCTAAGGAATGGTGCTAGTTATCTAGATTAGTTATACCATACAAGGTTGATGTATAGGATTTAATGATATATATTTTAGGAAGAAATAATTACAAAAAAAAAGAGTCACATACAAATTCACACACAATTTCACAGCCATGCCTCTCCTACAAGACTACGATAACACCACATCTAGTGAGGAAATTCATTGGAGAACCAACGAATTATATGACAATGAAGATTGGACAACACAATCTGAGGTGGGGATTTCTTATAAACATAAACGGAGGAAACATCATCCCAACGCATGAAAGAATAACTTACTTGATGACGATGGATCCCTACTGGCCACTACAAGCTTAACAAAAATACAAGAGGCTGTTCAAATCTCCCGTAGGCATTCTAAAGAGAGCCTTCTACCCAAGCTCAATTTAAATAACTTTCCCAATTTCTTAGGAGGCTATGACTTAGATCCACAACAACATTTACAAGCCTTCTATGATGCCTATGCATGGAACAACATTGATAATGGTTGGAAAAAACTCAAGCTTTTTCCTATGACACTCATTGGCCAAGAAAAATTATAGTATAGATCATTAAAACCAAATTCAATTCGACGTTGGCCAACAATGGTAGAACTCTTTAATAAAAGATATCAAACCTACGTAAGAGTGTCGGCCTTGAGGAAGCAAATCCAAGAGTGGAAACAAGCACAAAATGAACCCTTGGACATGACCTTAGAAAGATATTATGCACTGTTAAACAACTGTCCAGGCCATAAGTTCTCTAAGAAAAGGCTAATGTATTTGTTGGTGATCATTTGGGACACAACTGCCAATGAGTGTCCTCGAATAGGATTTAGGTACTTGCTGGTCTTTGGCAACACCAAGGCCCAGATACCTCCAAATAGACTCAGTAGTTAATGTGAGTATGTGTGTGTGCTGTTGCGGTGTGCTATTATGAAAAATGAAATGATTGGGTTGTGTGTAAAACTATAAATGACTTATCCTAAAGAGATTTAGCCAACTTTGCAAAGTACTATGAGTTGTTGAGAGTTCTTATTCTGTTCAATTGCCTAGTCTATGCAGTCCTTATAATACCTACTTGTAACAAATAAAATTTTGCACAAACATTTGAGCACAACTCTATGAATCTGCTTCTAATTTTCCCTAGAGAAAGAGATAGTTCCACAAGAAAACTAGAAATAGAGCAAGATTCAATAGAGATAGAAAGAAGAGAAAAAGAAAGAAGATTTGTGTAAAGATCTCAAATGTTTTAAAAAAGTAAAATGATACGAGTAAACACTTTTGAAGAAAGCTCTCTTTTGACTTGCAGTTAAATTATTTGGGATTTTCCTTGTATTAAGAAATTTGGGAATTTCATCATACCAATTCTCTTCATGGGTATTAAGTGTACATACTTCACTTTCTCTAATTATTAACTTGGCTAATCTCATTCCCTCAATTTTTTTGCATATTTCCAATGAAAATATGAAACTTTGCAACTTTATAAGCCATTTTTCATTTTTTAATCCAATCTCATTTTGGGCAAGGAATCGCTTGACTGCAAGTTCAATTAGCATCATGTGGACTAATGAACTTTCCAAATAATATTTAAAATGCTAAAGTGCTTTGATGACTACAAATGCTTGTTTCTCTAAGTCTGAATAATTTAATTTTTAACCTTTCAACTGATACCCAAAAAATTCAATTGGTTCATCTTGACTTTCATCATCTTTTTGTGTTAAAATGACAACGATAGAATCATTCGAAGCAAAAGAATATAACCAAAAATCTTCTTTTAGCCTAGGCTTCACCAAATATGGAGCCTCTTGTATAGCATTTTTAATTTCTGATGGAGCACTCTTAGATTCTGGTGTTTTCTCTACTTGGATGTCTTTTTTTAACATATGCATCAAAGGCTTGGTAATTTCAGTAAACCCAAGGATGAACTTTTCCACAAATTTTATCTTCCCAAAGAAAGATCTATAAGATTTCTTACTTGTGGGATGCTCAATATTCTGTACTGCTTGAATTCGGGAATTGCTATGGAAATTCTTTCTTGACATATCATATGGCCTAATAAGCTTTTGAATTTAACCCCAAAGATACACTTCCTAGGATTTAATGAAATACCAAACTCACAAAATCTATTGTAAACTTGCTAGAGATGATTAATATGATCTTCTTTTTTCTTTGAGAATATTGTAATATCATCCAAATAAACTACCACAAATTTTCCTAATAAATCCTTAAATGCTAAATCCATTGCTCTTTGGAAAGTAGCTCCAGCATTTGACAATCCAAATGGCATTCTTTGGTAAGAGAAAGTTCCCCATTTAGTGATAAATGTTGTTTTGTATCTATCATTTTAATCTAGCATGATTTGATTATAACCTAAGAAACCATCTAAGAAAGAATATACTTAACAACCTGTGACTTTAATCAACATCTCATCAATTTGTGGAAGTGGATACTTATCCTTTTTTGAGGCATCATTCAAATTTCTAAAATCTACACAAAGCCTTATATCACCATTTTTCTTTCTCACTGGAACAAGGTTAGCAAGCCATGTTGAATATCGTACTAGATATATGATTCGTGCTTGTAACAACTTCTTGATTTCAACTTCCATAGCTAGTTCAAATGATGGATTAAATTTTCTTTGTTTTTGCTTGACTATTTTACAATCTTCTATTAAAGGAATTTTATGTGTCATCACATCTTGCCTAAAAGCTTTAAGATCATCATAAGACCAATAAAAATTGTCCAAATTATTTCTTAGACATGTTAACAAGTTTTGCTTGAAACTCGAATTTCTCTCCTTTGTAACATTCAACATCTTTGACATCTTATCTAATCCAAAATTCACTACCTCAAAAGCTTGACTATCTGGGCTTTGTATATCCTTTCTAGTAAGTAAATTTTTCTTGAACTCATGTTCCAAGTCAATCATCCTTTTTGGAATGAAATTAGCTTTGGAATTTGATGACGTTTCAGGTATCACTTGACCCTCAAATTCTTGTTTGTTTTTCATAAATCTTAGTACTTGATCATCATCTTCAAATACTTGTAAATTTCTTATACTATCTGGTACTGATGGCTGATATTCTTCTTCAACCATTACATCTTTGTAACTTTCTATTATCTGCATATCTAATGTTGAAGTAGCCTTTGCCAAATCATCTTCTATAAGATTCTCTACTCTATTTATATGCTCAATTCGGCAATGTTGAAACTAATCTAACATCTTACAAGAAAGTTACTTATAAGGTCTTAAGAATGAGCTCTTTACCACATAGTTACCCTTTACTTGTTCACAAACTAATCTTGAGTATCCTTTTATAGTAATTACTCTGATCTTTTTGTCTAGAGCTATTCTTATACCAATACATAAAGCTTCATACTCAGCTTTGTTGTTAGTATAAGGGAAAGATAGATGAATTTCTTTGAGTATTTCAGGTGAATCATTCCTTAATATAACAATACTGACTCTTGCACCTTTTGAATTACATGAACCATCAAAGTATAACTCCCATTTATCCTCATTCTTTAAGTGTTCTTTTCTAGAACTATAATTTTCTTGGAGTGTACAAATTTTGTTTTCAACACCTCCTTTTTTAACCATTTTACTTTTTCCGTTTGAAGTAATATTATCAATAATTAGAGGTTCACTATAGATGTATATTTTATTTGGTTCTTCTTTCCAAGGTAGCCACATGTGAGAATAAGTTATTGATATGTATCCTGAGAAATTCTTACTCCAACTTCTACTCAATAAGAGAGTATGCGAATCTAGTATATCTACCACTTGAATAGTTACTCTACTTCTAACGTGGGGTTCAGAAGCAATTTCCAATAGGACATTTGGTAATTGACCCACAATCTTCACTCTACTTTTATCCACTTGAACAATCTTTTTATTTGATTTTTCAGGAATCAAACCAAGTTTCTTACATATAGATAATGGAATTATAGTAGACATAGCTCCATAATCAATCAAACAATTGTATAAGTATTTGTCCTTTAATTTTATTGTTAAAAGAAAAGGAGGAGATTCCTTATCATACGAGGTCTTTAATTTCTCATCATTATTAGACACATAACTTAACTCTAATTCTCTAACTCTCCTTTTATCTTTAATGAACTCTAAAGCCTTTCTTTGCTGATCTCCTATTTGAAGCAACTGATAAAAGCTAATATTGGCCTTGACATGTTTAAGGTCTTAAATCAAATCATACTCTCCATCACCAATAAAGCTTGGTTTCTTTATCCATTTATGAAAATACTAAATTGGAGTTCTTTGCTCTACTTGATTGTATTTACCTTTATTCTTATCTTTTTTATTTGGCTCAAAAGCTTTTCTCTTAGTAGATGAATTAGTAATAACATTTGGGGATCTAGAAGTAGTTAATCTTTCTTTTGATCAGAGACTATATCCATTTTCCTCATTGTTATTACATTCTTCATCTAAAGACATATCTTCTTCAAAACTTGATAGAGAAGAAGTATCGCTAGATCCATTGCTAGAAGATTTACCTGCATAATGAACATTAGATAACTCATTATCAGATTCAATATCAAGAAAGTTGGACATAATTAGGTCAATTTCATCCTCATCTTTTGCTAACTTAGTGTCTTGATATTTATGCTTTCTATTTTTCCTTTCTTCCTTGATATTAAATCTTGCCAAGGCCTTTTCAAGCTTCACTATTTTGTTAGACATATCTCTCATTAATTGCCCTTTTTCAGATTCTAATCTTTCATGTTCGTGCTCTATCTTAACATGAGATGGACCTGGTAAAGCTTTAAATTGAGCAAAATCTTGCATAGGAATCATAACTCTTTTTTCTCTTTTTTGAATTACAATATTTTCTTTAGAATTCAAATTCAACTATTTTTATAACTGTATAGCTTCACTAAAGTAGTCATTTAGTGTAGTTAAGTTTGGAGTTCTCCTTAACCAAATTGAAATGTTGGGGTTGATAGATTTAAGATAAGTTTCTTTAAGCATTTCTTTTGATGGTCTATATTGTCTTTGAAAGAGTTTACAAATTCGTTGAAACTTGATGTTAAAATCTCTAATTGACTCTTTAACTCCTTGCTTAGCTTGTATTAGCCCACCGTATAGTTTTTGTTGATCTAATTGATTACCAAACTGGGCTAAGAAAAGATTCTTCATGTCAACCCAACTTGTAATACTATTACTTGGTAAGTTCGAATACCCAATCTGAGCCATATCCTTTAGATTTGATACAAACAACCTACAAGCTTGATCTTGATGTTGAATATTTGTATGAGCTAAAGCTAACTCAAACATGTGGATATATTATTTATCTAAATAAGCTTTTCCAGGAATGACAGGCTTAGGAAAATATTTGTAAAATACCTTAGGAATATCATTGTAATTTTCAAATCTTAATGGTGTAACTCTTTGCCAAGGATTTGCCATCCTATTCCTTTGGATAGTTGAACTCTTAAACTTTCTAGATCTTCTCTTATGAATCGATAAACTAGATATAATGGGTGATCTTCTCGATCTTCTATTTTTCACTCCACTACTTGTTCCCAATTAAAAAAAAATTTCTTTTGTTCTTCTTCTGATGAAGAATCAGTCTTAAAATCAAGAATATCTTTTGAAACTTTTAAATTTTTCAAACTATCAATCTCCTTGGTCATGAACTGAAAATAGTATCTAATTTCTTAAGTCTTTATAGTAACAAAGAATTGTTGATGTGCTAAAATTATAAAGCTTATGAACTTAGAGGCTAAATTTTCAGCCCTCCTAGTGCCAAAAGAACTGTTGGCAACCATTTGGGACACAATTGCCAATGAGTGTCCTCGAATAGGATTTAGGTGCTTGCTGGTCTCTGGCAACACCAAGGCCCAGATACCTCCAAATAGACTCAGTAGTTAATGTGAGTATGTGTGTGTGCTGTTGCGGTGTGCTATTATGAAAAATGAAATGATTGGGTTGTGTGTAAAACTATAAATGACTTATCCTAAAGAGATTTAGCCAACTTGCAAAGTATTGTGAGTTGTTGAGAGTTCTTATTCTGTTCAATTGCCTAGTCTATGCAGTCCTTATAATACCTACTTGTAACAAATAAAATTTTGCACAAACATTTGAGCAAAACTCTATGAATCTACTTCTAATTTTTCCTAGAGAAAGAGATAGTTCCACAAGAAAACTAGAAATAGAGCAAGATTCAATAGAGATAGAAAGAAGAGAAAAAGAAAGTAGATTTGTGTAAAGATCTCAAATGTTTAAACAAGGTAAAATGATATGAGTAAACACTTTGCAATAAAGCTATCCCAAATTTAATAACTACGAATTGTTCAAACTTCCAAGGCTCAAATAAGCAATTTCTTCAAGATAATCCTACTATGCTACCCAAAAAATTGCTACGTAAACTATCACGTACGAGACTCTATTTTGGTTAGATAATGGATGTCAAAAATTGCATTCAACAAAACCTTCAAAGGACTTGAAAATTTATGATTGAAATACCATGGAGATTCACTTTAAAGATAAAAGAAGCTATTCTGGTCCTATCAAGATACCAAAGATTTTTTGAACCCTCTTGACTGTTGAATGGTTCAATGGCTTGACTACATGCAGAGGCTCTCTTACAACAATCTCAATAGTGGTTCTTATACATTGCACAATAATGAAATTTAGTACTAAAATGCTCTTAAGGCTTTTAAACACAAGCATTTCTATGGCAAAATTTTAATAAAAATTTTCAATTATGCAACAAGAAAAAATAAGAGCGATCTAAAGATCCCAAGATTATTTGCCAAGCATGATACTATCTAAACCACTAGCTAAATAATTTAAACAAAAAAAAATCATAAGCATAAGTCATAGGACTATGACAAAGAGGCTAAAATGTTGTCTTTAACAAGTCATCTTACAAGAAATCTTTCATAATGTCTTATTTTCAACCTTCCTCTAATACCCTGAGTGAGACCTCCAAGTGTTTTCCCCATTCCTTCCTACCCTTGAAGCCCTTTTAGAGGGTCTCATAGGTAGTTAGCTAAGTTACAAACATTTTGGGTGGTTATAACCACCATAGAGATAAAACAACTGCAGTTGACAAGTGTTTCATTGAGTTTCGAAGTGGTCCATTTAGTTGCCAAGTGGTCCATTCAATTGCCAAGTGGTCAGCATGGAGATAAAAAAGTTGAAGTTGACAAGTGGCCTTGGTAGTGGTTATAACCACCATTTCAATTGAGAGGCTACAATTTTCATGAAATTACAACATTTATAAGAAATTTAAAATGAAGCCAAGTATCTAGTGGCTATATTCACCATAGGGTTAAATATTTATAGGTGATGAATATCTTGTAGTTGCAACCACCATGATCAAGTGTTTAATTCATATAACCTTTTTTTTTCTTTTTAAAGTCATAACATATTTTATTGTTATTTAAATCATAGTAATAGAGATAGTAACCATGGAGTTGATGCATACATGGATGGGTTGATATATAAATATATATGTAAGTGTGTACAACCAAATGCATAAATGGAGTTGCGCTCTCATGTTTTCAACACAAAGTGAGTGTCACGTTATGTAGATAGTATATAATTTAATTATAGTTTAATCATGTATATAGTATATAGTTTGTAGTGTCAACACATAGCATTACTTGCCGTTATGTAGTTTGTGTAGTGGTCGTCGTAGTCTAGGTTCAGCATGAAGACACCATTGGTGAGTGCAGCCACCATTCATATGAGTGCGCTCATGCTAGAAAATTGGTTAACCACGCATAATCCTAGGCTACAGCTTTTTCCATGGTCTAATTGTAACTAATTTATTTTCTTCCGCATGAATACACATGACTTTGCCATACACTCTTGCTTCATGTTACAGAAAATGCCGATATTGATCAAGTTAAGTGCCTCATCCAAGTCTGCTTTGTGTATCTCTTTGATCATTCTTGTGCTTTTTTTTTGACGAGCAGATTTTAATTCATCATCTTCAAAGTTGCTGCCATTGTTAATGACTTGAAATTCAGATCAACATCAAGGTTGTGTTGCGGCTGCGACGGAGGCAGTTGCAGCTTCTTGGATGGCCCAATACTCAAAAATTGTTAGTTAGAATTTACAAAAGAAGCTTGATAACTGGAAGAAGGGGCAACGACATGAGGCTTAGCAACAGTAACATCCACAAGGCCATTAGAGGCCACTGGCATGAGAGCCTGAGGCTGAGTTTGGGCCTGAGATGCCAGATAAGGCTGAGATAAAGAACATTACTGAAACTAGGCCATTTGTCATCCCTATGTAGCACCACAATCCACTAGAAATATAATTCTGTTTTGAATTTGATGCAAATGGGGAAATCTCCTCTCCTTGTTACCTAAAGATTGAANTTAAAATCTGCTCGTCAAAAAAAAAGCACAAGAATGATCAAAGAGATACACAAAGCAGACTTGGATGAGGCACTTAACTTGATCAATATCGGCATTTTCTGTAACATGAAGCAAGAGTGTATGGCAAAGTCATGTGTATTCATGCGGAAGAAANACATGGTGGAAGTATTTCTAACAATCTTGCTCATGGCCCATTCTAGTGTTACTGTGGAAGAATCTATTGCACTGTACAGGTCCAACATAATGGACTTGAAACAGTGCATGGTGTAGGTGTAGGGATCCTACTGCCCAAATGTAGAACTGCATCAATACAGTTCACGTCGCTTGGCAAACCAACCAAATTCTATTGTTGTTCTTGGTCTGAAATTCTGAACCTAATTTTTCATCGAGCTTAAGGTGCCAGATTCTTACTTCCACATTGTCGCTGGAGCTACTGCTTGCCCCTGCCTCCACCCAAAAGAGGTTAATCAATAATGAAGAGTTGCGGTGGGACTACCATAAGAAAGCCCATCCCCAAGTGGCTCGTACGTGGTAACATATGAGAATTCCTCCATGGAGAGGTTGTGATTTTGGAAACCAATTCATTGCATGATTCAACTAACCGATGTGTAAGATGGATTCATTGGATAAATCCATGTGGTTTATGGATTCACAAATTCAAAGATATAATAATTTCTTCTAGGTCATGTCAGGCTCTTCATATGGGATGCAATAAGGATGTTCGTAAAGTATCAAGTTCCTGCTGTTTGGGAGGTAGTAACATACATTTTTTAGAAAAGCAACGCCCTGGTCGTTGGAGAAGCCCATTTCACCCTGAGCCAGAAGTGATCATGGACAAATAGAATAGAAAAAATTCTCATCAAACGCTTGGATGGAGGAAATAGTTAAGAATCTCACTAATACAGCAACACCGATAACAACAAAAACAATTAGAAAAAGGACCCTCACCCACAAGTCAACAAACATTCCTTCTCTCATTACCATTGCTCTTTGTTTGTTACATGGTTTTCTACAAATGCAGAAAAGAACATTGAATACCTTGAGATCCTCGAGTTCCTTACTAAAATCTACAAGTAATATTTCCCCATTAGATATTTGTTTGAAAACACCATCCAATTCCAATGCTCCATCATCATCAACTACCTTTCTTGCATGCCCAACCCATTGAGAAGCTACATTTTCTATCCTTCTGATTTCTTGGAAGTATTTATCATTACAGGTTATTTCTACTACCACTCCTTCCATTAGAACACATTGAATATATTTTAGAGTGGGCTTTGGGAATCTTTAGTCTTCTATGACAAGAAAAACAGTGGTATTTTCAACTCATCATGAAAATGGAACCCTACTTTACAGTAATACTCTGAATCATCTAATCCTATTCCATGAAATGACCAAAATGTGCCAACAGTATCATATCATTGATTGGCTTCGTAATGAAACAAGAGAGACCCTAGGGATGTATGCCCAAGGTCAAATATTCTAACTACGAACCCATCAATTCCAAGAGCTTATTAAGCAAGTAGCAAAAGAAGAAGGAGAAATGGCTAGATGGGAGAGTGTTGAAAAACATTAGCAAGACCAAAATATCAACTTAATAGAGGTCCATAATCACAAAAAGGAGAAATCAACCCATCTCAAGGAGGAAGAACCATCTTTGCTAGTACAACAATCATTAGATGAAATTGAGGAAAAGATCAATAAGATGCTGGAATGGATGCATAAAAAGTGTGAAGAATATATCAATATTATTGGAGATAGATTTTTGACAACCTAAGAAGCAGGACAAAATATCATTAGACAATTGGAAAGAAGGGATGAAGAAAATAAGAGCTCAACTACCAATCATATGTATGAATGAAACATTTTCCTATATGATCATCCCAAGGGCCAATGCCCAATCTTGTTACATTTATATGAGCATTGGGGAAGCACATTACACCTAGAGTTCATACAGAGATATTGTGTTTGATCATAGTGGCAACCATCCCAGTTATGGGGGAAACCATCCCTAAACTAGAGACACCATTCATATCATCTAAATCCAAATGCTTATCTAGGTCAACATCCTATTTTCCCAACTGGGTCAACATACTCTATCTCGCCGCATGATCATTCTCCTCAATACTATCAGCTCATGTCCTCAACACAACCATCACCTTGTGTACCTTACACTTCTAAATTTCAACATTCTTGTCCTTTCCCTCCTACATCACCACCAACTGTTCCTAAAGTGTCTACACCATAGCAACAACCCACAAATGTTACTTGTGCTACTATTGCCAATAGCAATGAGAGACCTCCTCAACATCAAAGGCATCCCTTCTTTAGACATGACAGTAGGAAGGGACAACATGGTTCCAAGGCCACTGCATTCTCCAACTTAGCACAAGTCCAAAACTATGGTGCATCCTTCTCCTTGAACCTAACATCTCGGGTCACCTCATTAGGGCCACCAATTAACACTCCAAGAACCATACAACCCAATGAATATAGCCATGGAGGGTGACATCCCAATCCTTGCATACCATCTTACAGTCTCAAGTATCATAGTGGGTCAAATCTTTACCCAGGAACCACATCTTATAAATTGCCCCATTATACTTATTATAATCAGGTGTGTGAATCCCAATGGGGTAAGTATGACCAAGTTTTGATATTTCCAACATGCAAGGATCCTCATCTTTCATTTATTAATCCTCACCATGCTCAACTGTTTAGTTATGGGAGATATCCCCCATTCTAATAACAAGTAGGATTAATAAATATTTTGCATTTTCTTTAATTTTACAAATTTTTGTTTTCTAGTTTTTTATTTTTCAATTTCTTATTTTATCCTTTTGCCTTTTTATCTTTTTATCTTTTTATAAGTAATATCATCTACAAATAAAACACTCATGTGGCTCATTGGTTGAGGCATGTTCTATGTTATCAAGTCTTGAGTGATCAATTATTTGGATAGTGAGCCCATTACACCCACTCATCCATTCTACAAATAAGAGGTTTTGTTTGAGGGTACAGTGATATTCATGACATTCTTAAAACTTAAAATTAATTTTGTGTTCATGGTACCCAGAATGAAGAAGGATGGACCAAGAGGGAATGATTAGGGTGTGACATCAAGAGGACTTGTGGATTCTCTTTGGTGACTTCTGTGAGAGTTATCATGCAACATGGTTGTACTAAGATCCTTGTAGATCTAACACAAAATGGGAGTAAGAGTAATCAAAAGGTACTTAAAAATCCAATGTTGTTCTAGGGGGTCCCATTGGAAAGACATGCACACATGCTTCTCTAGATTCAGCATTCAAAAAAAAAACAAAAAACAAAAAGGAAAAACAAAGAAAGTGCCACAAAGCAAAAATTACTCCTACCTTGAACAAAATACCAAGTGAGCGTACGCCTTGTTGTTATGGTACTCTCATAGTCGTTCATTATCGGATGAAACAATGTAGTGTCACTGATCAGAGGAATGGATGTGGTCTTGATCTTGGAATGATGGGTTAATGACACATTAATCATGCTTTACACATAGAATTCATTGTGCCCTAGGTCAGTTACCTCATGTCCCAATATCTACAATACCTTCTATAGTCTATCTCATCTCATTATTTATGTAATTGTAGCTCGTATCCTATGTAGCATAAAATTCTTACCTCATTCTAGTGATACTTACATGTGTGTGTTTTGGGGAACCAATGTAGATTACATTTAACCCTTCTAGTACCTACAGACATTTTAAGGTGTGGTTATGCAAGGGCATTATAGGTTAGAACCTGCTTTGGGGAGGATCCACTTGCATAATTTTTGTAATTTGCACTCATAACACATCTTCCACACATCATCTATTACCCTCAGTGTATTGTCAACAATATTCTTTCCCTTATTACTATTCCTTTGATTCAAATGTTCCTATGAACCATCACATATCCTTTTTCTCTCCTTTATCATCCAACGTCCTTATTGATAAATTCCACACCATCATAATTTTCATGCCTTTAGAACTAGTTGAATTACCCTGGAACCCTTTAATAATAGTCTATATGTCCTTATTTTACATTTTTTAATTTCAAAAAAATATTAAAAAATTTGGTACATTCTATAAAGTGCCCTAACTTTGATAGGCCACGATATCGCATATGTGATATTGCAGCTGATGTGATATCGCGTCCGCACTATCAAGTATACGATATCATGTTCAATATATATATGTGTGTGTGTGTGTGTGTGTGTGACACCCCTGCACCTATCAACATCATTTGAAACTATTCACATGAGGGAAGTTGTTCAAATTTCTCTCTACAACTCATGATTGCATGTCCCTTGCTTTCATATCCATAACTCACTCGTTGGTACTCCGATTTTCATTCGGTTTGATCCTACTTGAACCCAGAGTGTTCAGCTTAGTTGTGGGGGAGGGGCACATGCCAAATAGCACATAAATTTTTTGAAATTTTTCATCACCTGAAGGACATTATTAAGGGTAATTATCTATAAAATTAATGATAAATGTGCCAAAAACAATTTCATCTCCTTAGTTATACTGGGAAACTAGATTTGGAAACCACCTAAGCAAAGAGGATTAAATATTATAATCTTTTGGGAACATTTTCTTCTAATAATTAACGTCACACAGAGATAAATTAAATTCATTAAGGCAAGCAGTAAGGTATAACCTAACTTTGATAACAACCTTACTAACGATTGGCCCCCATGTGATTACAAATGGCCCTGAAACACGGACAAAAGGAAGGTTCTACTCAAGGTGTGATCAAGTGACCTAGGAGAGGTGAAGGATAAGTTCCTACCAAACAACATGAAGATCAAGAAGAATAATCATTTAGCATCCATCAACAAAACCCTGCCACTGTACAATCAAGGCAGGCGGAAGGAGGAGTTGTTGTAGTGTCTGAACAGGGACGACATCTCATGTTGCTCTAGTATTGTGTTCAAGCCATCCATGAAAGGTCTATATTAACTGCAGTGATCGTGGAATTAAACTTTGGACCTTTCAAAAAATTTTCTCCGAAGGCCATTAGGGATCACCTCAAAGGGTTCCCATTGTGGCCTACCCTCTCTAAAAGTGGTGCCTCGTACTTAGGGGAAATGTACCAATTTTGGCACAACAAAGGAGAAGGCACCATGGTTAACATTTGTGGTGTGACTGTTTGAGCAACAAGTAGCCACCACCTACACCAAATATGAAATAGAATTTGTAGAACACAAGATAAAATTGCAAAAATTGGAGGCTGAAAATTCTGAACTCAAGGTGGTTAAAGAAAGCTACCAGGGGCAAAAAGGTGTCGCAATAGACTTGGCTTGACAGCTTACAGATTTTCAAGAATACAATGACAAAGCCACAACCTATGAGGAGGAACGACAGGTGTTTGTGGCTTGGTATGTGAAAGCAAATAAAATGTTTCTGCAACTACCATGCCCATGGGAGGTGCTGACTCCATCAAACATCAAAACATTATCATGGACAACACAGGATCCCCAAACTAAAGAGGAGAAACTCCAGGCCATACTTTAACACCATCAAATCCCAAGACCTGGAGCACAAGATAAGGAAAAGGCACCCATGGAGGAGCCACTGCCACTAGAAACTACATGAGTTCCACCTAGTTTTGTAGTTATATGATTTTCTTTTGCATTCTTCGTGTTGTGTCTCAATTTTTTTCTAATTCCACACTGTAGCATGAATCCATTCTAGTTAGTCAATAATCCCAAACCTATCCACTTTGTAATCAATGAATCTTGTTCTCACTTTAACTCAAGGATGAGTTTTCATTCAGTTGTGGGGGTATGATGAGTCATGAATTGTTGGCTACAATATTGCAACCATGAACCACATATGCGATATTGCAGCCTAGACGTGATATCGGATACACGATATCATGGCCTATCTCCTCATCTATAAATAAGAGGTAGGTGGATTTTGTTTAAAATCTAGTTTTATTATTAACATAGGGACATTTTTTCATTTTTCCTCTCAAACCTTTCTCCCAGTGCATGCCCAAAGTATGATGATTATAATTGTATGACATCCTTATTTGAGTGTGATGTACTTGGACATGTACATGACCGACAATAAAGATCGAGATTACTTCATCATTGCAGCATTCACTTAGCTTAATTATTTAATTGTTATTGTTATTTATTGCTTTCTTAGTTAATATCTCTCTACCCTTATCTCCTAGTAACGTAGAATGCATATGACTTAATCACAAGTATTTAAGTGTGACTACTTGGTAACCCAGTAGCGTACCTAGGACATGTGCTTGGTAATCCCAGTGGTATTCATGCACGAGGTCCAAGATGTGTACAGATGATTAAGGAGCGGATGCTCATTGCACTTAGGCTAGTTTATATTCTCTCTCATCTTCTCTCTCTCCTAGGTTAGTTGATATATTTCCCATCATACCCAGAAGTAGCATAAGTGTAGGAACACATCATACACCTCACTCTAGAGTAAAACATATGTGAAAAAGCTAATACTAGTCTAGGTGGTAATATAGCGAACTACAATCTACAAGTAATTGTCTAGATACCACAACTAGTCCTTCTGCAGAGTTTGACCAGATCATGCATGAAGCACTCGTATTCATATGGTTAAGTGTAGGGGTACCTTGCCACTCATCACTTTCCTTTATTATGGACATGTTTAATCTCCATGGCAGCATCTCTCTTTACTTTCTTCTTAGTGAGTTGATAGGACCTTGTCATATATTTGGTCACATGATACTTTTCAAGTATCTTACTTTGATGCATGCCCCTTAGAGCTGCCTGAAGCATGATGGGTGCTGAGCTCTCCAAAGGTAGAACAATGTTACCTTGAAGATCTCCCCACCTTAGTTTCTTGTCTTGGTGAAAGATGAAAGTAAAATTAAATTAGTAAGGATCATGATGAGCATATGAGATCCTTACTTACATTAGCATACTCCATTCTTCTTTTTCACTAATATCGTCATTGCCCCTTTTTGTCTCTTTGGTAGGTGATGATGTATCTTTGTTTGAAGTCATGTTGTGGTTTAAGAAATTCAGTTAAGTATGCTTACTTTTGAAGTTATTAAAGGATTATGAATTTTTAACTCTGATTTTCCAATACAATAGACTTTGTGAAATCAATTACTCAACACATTAATACATCCTCAGCAATGGTGCCAATGATGAGTAGTGGAGTAATCCAACACCCAACCATACAAGTCACAGGCAATCATGTGTGACTTGATTGTAATTCATGGATGAGGTAATGTTAATAAGCTAGTAATCGGTTTAAGTCTATGATCATTATCTTTCCACATGGAGCTAGTGAAGTCTAATTGTATGCTTTAGCTCACCCGTAGGTATATGATATCTAATGTTTACTAGCCATTATGACTTCTAGCAACATGGTGAAAATGGAAATAATTTCTAATTAAAAGTAAAATAAGTAACAAATCTATTCTAGTCTAAGGTAATGAATATCTATTCTTGATTTCCCATACACATCTTGGGCTTATTGTAATTGTTACTAGGATTACCAAATAGCTTGCTATTGGGCAAATGAAGCAATAATACTATTGGATTACCAAACAATCATACTTTATGCTCAAAATTAGCCATATCCATTCCGCATAATAACAATAGTAAAAGTAAAGTGTACTTTGGAAAAGTAAATTATTAAGCTAGAAAACAGGAAATATTATTCTAAGAAAAACAAGAAACTAGGATAATATTGGAATAGTATGAAATAGCTTGATCTTTATTGTCGATAATACTTATGCCCAAGTATAAGATGCTCAAATAAAGATGTCATTCACTAAATCACACTACATTGTGGGCACTTATCCTAAGTACAAAAAATAAAACTGCAAGAGTTTTGTTGCTAGTGGAATGAAACTTCTCTAGATTGTGCACCCAAGTATTGTATTTATAAGGCTGCACACATCCCATGATATTGTATCAATCATGACATAGCATGTGCTATGATATTGAATAAATGACATTGTTGACATGATATTGTTATTATGATATCATTGGTGATGAAAAATTGACTTTATCACATACATCTTAGTAAGAGTTAAATCATATATTTTACACCTCACTAACTCTAAGTAGGAACATAACAATCATTAACATTTTATCAACTCACTAGTATACTTACATTTTCTATCAATGGATTATGATCTAGTCACACAAAAGTACTTGTAACTTATATGGTTGAGTGTTGGAATTCTCTATCGCTCATCATTGACATCATTTTAAGGATGTATTAGTGTTTGCTAGTTACTTGATTTTACACAATTCATTGTATCAAGTATCGTCATTCATATTTTTCATACTTAGAATAAGTTTTCAAATATACATATATTTAAGCATCAACCAACTTACAATGGCTTCCATATCTTAAGAACAATCTCCAGCTACCATTAATCTTAATGAAAGTAACAATAAAGATTATAATGAAGAAGATTGGAGTGTACCGATGCAAACAAGAATCTCATATGCTTAGTTGATTCTTATTATCCTAATTTCACATTCATTTTCTAATAAGATGAACAATTCAATTGAGGAGACTTACAGGGCAACATTGTCTTATCACCAAAACAGTCAACATCATCTATGCTTCATGCAATCATCCTAAGATCAAATCTTGTTCATTTACAAGAAGGGTACTAAGTTACCAAAAACATGACCATGCCATATTAGCCAACAAAGGCTGAAGAAAGAATGAATGATATTATAGTTGCAAGATATGAATAAGAGAAAGGAAAGAAAGCACCACAAACAGTCATATTTACTAAGAAAGAAGATGATCCATATAAAGTTGAAAAGTCTTACAAAACTTATAGGTCCAGTTCTTAAATACCAGTAATATGCATTGAAGATCCTATGAAAAAAATGTTATGTTTAGCTCTTGTAGAAATTATGAGAAGAGATGAGATAGACTCTAGAATTAGGGAGAAGTTATGGTCTAAAACAGTTGATAAATCTAGAAGATATGAATTTAGAAGCAAGAAGAGGAGAACTATCCATCATTGTCATCCAAATCCATCATCCTCTTTATCACACATTCATAAACACTAACATGGGAGAACAAGGGAAAGGAGAAGGGATCATGAGAGACATGCCAATAAAAGAAGACATCCCAAGGAAGTGAAAGATGAAGAAGAAGAGAGAGAAAGATAAATCAAGCATAAAAGAAGAGAACACCATGAACATCAAAGGGATCATAACTACGTTAAAGCATACAAACCTAAAGACTATGAAGAACCCCTACTAGCCACTTGAAGTATGAACAATATTAGGAAAGTAGTGTACGTATATACTAGGTATTTAAGGGATAATCTCATCAAGTGACTTGACATGAATAACATTCCAAAGTTTAAAGGAGGACATAATGCAAATCTACAACATCACCTCCAAGCCTTCTATGTTGCATGTGTCCTACAAAACACAGAGAATGATTAGCAGAAATTAAATTTATTTCTAAAATACTCATAAAAGAAAAAAATAGTTAATATAGGTCCTTAGAGAAAAATCAATTAGAAGATGGAGTACTATGTTAAATCTCTTGAATGAGAAATATCAAGTTTATTCCAAAGTTTCAAATTTAAAAAAGAAAATCTAAGGATGAAAACATAGGACACATAAATCCCTTGATGTAGCAATGGAAAAATACTATTCATTATTATGTAGATGTCTAGGCCATGAATTTTCTTAAAGGAAACAACTACAACATATCATTAATGGGTTAAGGAACAAAACAAGAGAGCTCCTTTGAGTGTATGCCCAAGGTAGATTATTAGAGATGATAGCTCATCAAATTCAAAGGTTACTAGATCAAGTAGTGAAGGAAGGAGAGGAGCCGTACAAAAAAGAGTTAGATATTAGAAAAAGAGATGTAAGGATATGTGAAACACATGAAGAAGAAACATTAGAAGATGTGATCCAGCGAAAGACTCTACCTATTTAAAAATTAGTGGATGATATGGCAAAAAAGGTAGAGAAAATGTGAAACTCTGTGGATGAAATGTTTACCATAGCACTAAAGATAATAGAAGAGAAAACTAAAAAGCCTTCAATAGAAATAAAAAAAAAGAAGAATATAAAGGATAATAGACTTGAGAATTATAAAAATAAAGGGAAAGCTACTATAGTAGATGAAGTTACAGACTCAATTTCTAAAGATGACACTAGTTGTAAAGTGTACTAGTATGAACACCCTAAGGGATATTGTTCTATTATGGTCCACTTACAAGAGTTTGGGCCATATGTACTTAATTCAAAGTTTGTTAAAATGCAAATACCCAGATGATTACCTTATCCATAAGGTAACTATAGATAGTCCTATCAATAATAGTATTATCCAATTTAGGCTTATACTCAACTATAGGAATAATATCAATAGCAGTGGCAATCAGCATAGTAATGAAGAATATTAGCACCAAGACAATAGTATCCATACCAATAATTAGATCCTTATGGATACTATGTATAATGTCTTATATCTCTAGGAAGTACTCCTATTCATACTTCTTCTCTTTATGATCTAGTTAAATATCACAAACCTAAAACCCCACTCATGGAGTCACAACCTTACATATCTAAATCAACAATAGGTCCATATTATCAAGTTTCCAATTCTTTACCACTAGTATCACTACCTACAATGAAATGGGAGCTACCAACACAACCTCAATAGAAAAGTGCTACCAGGGTAGTTAGTGTATAGAGAGATGATAATACCAAAATCACTACATGTAAATCTAGAAAATCTCCTTTCTTTACGACAAGTCCAAAATAGGTTGGTAGAGAAGGAACTCCATCTAACCTTATTCCTCCAATGATAGATCCTTCTGAAACCATCATTCTTCCATAACTAAACCAAAATCTTAAAATTGTTGTGTTAACTCATATAATATTATATTGGATAAAAGTAGGAACTCTTCTTAATAAAATAATATATTCTAGAAGTCCTTTAAATTATTTACAAATTATTGGAAATTCACCATGCAAAGCTCTACTAAAGTCAAGTTCCAGAGTTAATTTGATATCTCATGAAATATACAAGGCATGGAACCTTCCACTAGTGAATAGATGTAACATTAGACTAGAGCTTGCAAATAATCAATCATCATTCTTTTAGGATACATAGACGATGTGGTGACTACTATTAATGGACAATATTATCTAGTATATTTTCTTGTGATCGATGTAAATAATGATAATGGAGACTTTTCTATCATTATGTGGAGAGCATGGCTTAATACAATTAATACAATTGATGCTAAGTTAGAAATGAGAGACTTGTCCTTGAAAATTTTCAAGGAAGATGAGCAAGGAACCATATAGATGCATTACTTATGATGAAGAATGGTAAAATTGTAGATTGAAAGTTTAGACTGTTAACATGATCCTAACACCAATCCACACCAAATCTAAAAAGCATGTAGGAAAAAAAAAGAATTATCACTAAATCAAAAGACACTTAGTGGTTAAGAAATGAGAATATGAAACTATCCAAAACATGCATGAAAATATCCAACCCACTTATCAACTCCTATCCCAGGAAAATGACCCAAATAGAGAATCTATGAAAGGATGTTCTAAACCATGACCATACACTAACAATAAGTAGTGCACATGGAGACTCAAAACCTTAAATTAAGAATAAACAAGAAAACATATTTGGACTTTCTAAAATGGAAAGACCATATTGTCCAATAATTTATGTATCTTTAAATGATCAAATCTTGATTATCATCAATGTTACATAAAAGAATAAATGAAAATATAAATTACTAAGGATAATAAACAAGAGACCTAAAGTGTATGACCATGGGAAGCTATGGTCCATTTTCTAAATACTTACCCATGATTTTAGTCATGGAAGGTATCCTATCTTGAATCAGGAATTGATAAGTGCATTTTAACTTTTTGTTTCACAACTTTTTAGTTTACAATTTTTGTCATACTTCTTCCTAAGTTTTTGGTATTTTCTTTATTCTTTAATATCTTTTTTATTCTTTGGTATTTTTCACATTTCTTATCATTTTTTTATTCTTTAATATATTTTAAGCTCTTTATATAGGAATTTATTCCTTTATATCTTCGACTCTTTTATAATTTTACTATTTTTCATGTATATATTTTTGTTGATTTTTCTAATAAAGTGCTAAGAGGTAAACAATATGTAGTTGAAATAATGATAATTTCATCCTATGTTATCAAATCATTGAAGAAATAATTCTATATACAATGAGACCACATTGTTCACCTACTCATTTTTAATAATAAGAGGTTCTTACCATGTACATAATGCCATTCTTTTTATAAAAAAACTAAAATAAACTTGTGATCATTATACCTAGGTGGAAAGGTGAAGAACCAATTGGGAATGAAAAGGGTATGACATCAACAGAAATTATGAATTCTTTAAAGCTACTACTATGAGTCTTATTTACACTGTTGAGTTGCAATATTTACTTGAGTTCTAATGAAAAAATGAAAGCATGTTCTAAAATAAGTGCTACATTGATATGTCACTAGAAGGACATGTTACCCATGCCTAAGGGTAATCCTTTGATAAGGTTAACATAGTCATAATATAATAGATGCACATAATAAAACGTTTTTGGGATTCTACTAGAAAGACATGTTACCCATGACTAAAGGTAGGTAACTTCTTAGAAATTTTAGGATTTTTTGGACATGCATTGGTTATGAGACTAGAAAGACATGTTACCCATGATTGAAGGAACTCCTCTATCCATTGGCCAAGTCTCCTTCAAAATAAACTGCATAGTTAATAAATTGGTTTCTTATTCTCCATTTTTAAGTGATGATATTTCTTGTAGTCATAATAGTCTTATGGTTGCTAGTTTTAGGATGATACAATGAAATGTCACTAGTAAGTGATATGGATTTGGTTTGGATATTGAATGAACAAGCTAATGATCATTTTAATGATACATTACACTTAGATTTCATTATAATTATGGTAAGAAACCTCACATACCATTTTCTGTAATCTCTACTACTACCATTCCACCTCACCGTTATATATGGTTGTAATTTGATGGTTTTTTATGATATAGTGTTATTTTCTTATTGGAAAAATACAAACACGTATGTTTTGGAAGACAAGTATGATTTCCATTTAACTTCTTGAGTTACCATGAACACTTGTAGACATGGTTATACAAAGGCATTAAAGGAAGAACTCTGTTTGGAAAGGATTTCCTTGTATACCTCTTGTGGTTCATACTTGATAACTAACTCCACATCATCTTGTACCTCCTAGATACTTTAGCAATCATTATTATTTTCCTACATATTCACACTCACTCATAAATTCAACAATTTTAACTAAATCATCTCCTAAACCTTAGTGGACTTAACTTGCCTAAAATCCTTTAACATACTTTTACTATCAAAATCTCATATTCTAAGAAATCATTTATAATCATGAACACTTTGGATCATCTTTACATCTTTCGAACTATCCATTTCATCAATTGTTTCCATCAAATTTCACAAAACATTTGAATATTTCAAAGGTAATATCATAGATATGATGTTACATCTACGATATTCCTCTTATAAAAAGTTATATATGTGCATACACCATTAGAAATTTTTTCATTTCCATCATTTCATACAAGAGGATTTGATGCTATTTTTCCATCAAAGAATCTTCAAAGCCCAATATCTTTCTCATTACACACCAAATTTGAGCCATTAATGATTTCTTTGGCTCAAAAAGTGATCATCAATCATGGAGAAGAGTGTTACGTGTAGTTTTTGTAAATTGTGCAAAATTTTTCTAATGTTTAGAAGATCAATTAAGGGTAAGAACCATAAGAAATAATAACATTTTGATTTAACATAAGCCAAAAAACTTAATATTTCTTTCCAATTGACCATTTGAATACCTTTTAAATAATAAATCAAAGATAGTGATGGATCACCAAGCTAAAAATTATTTTAAAATTGATTTTTCAATTTTTAATTAATATTTTTTTCTAAATTAATAATTTTTTCAAAATTTATAATCCAAATTAAAAATGAAATTAATTATATCAAATGTTTTTGATTAGCATCCAAAATCTAATGTAGGGTTATGAATCGTTAGGATTTTTTTTTTGAAATTTTTGGGTAATTTCAAATTTTCTTATGATTGCAGATGCCACCAAAAAATACTTAATTTTGGGGGACCATCACAATCAAGGGAAAGGAAGCCCAAAATAAGAAGAAGAGGATGAGACATAGAACAAACTCCTTATGTGAAGCAAGAAGAACAATTATATTCCATCCATTAGATTACACCTAGAGAGTGAATTGTAATGACTACAAGAAAAATTAGTTACCTTGAGAGCTAAAAGATAAGATCATAAATAACAAATTACACCAAAGTAGCTAACATAATTTAGAAATGAACAATTTGGTCAATTGATGTCTACACAAAAATAGATGAAGATGGAATGAGAAAATACAATTTGAGATGCTTCAGTAGCAATTGCTTAAACATACATACATGCTAAGGCTATTGTTGCATTAGAAGAAGAGAATAAAAGGATTGCTACATAAAATTTAAGGTTGATCAACATTGAGCAGTAGAAAAATATGCTTGAAGAAACTATCCATAAATTAAGAGTAGTTTTCTAGAGTCAACCTTAACACAAGATAATTGGCCTATGAAAATAAAACCTTATCAATGGAGGAACTATGTGGTATAAGACAAAAGTTGACCATTGAAATCAACCTATGGTAGAATGAGAATAACATAAAATACTCAAGGAATATTTTAAAGATCAAGTGGACATGTACAAGAAAATCAATGAGAAAGATATTTAGATTGCTAAAGCCAAAATTAGTTCCATTGTGTAGCAAACACCTAATTAGTAACCCATCCTTGACAATATTTTCCTTGTTCACCAAGATGAGCTAAGAATAGACTTGTAGATGAAATACTTGAAACAATATATGGGGTAATATATGATATACTAAATTACCCATGTTAATAGTAGGTTAGCCAAGTATAGAATTAGAGCAGCAAGTGGCTATAGTGTATTCCATGTATGAAAAGAAGTTTGTAGAAATAAAATATGCATAACAAAAGCTCCACATCATAAAATCTGAGCTCCATGTAGTTAGACCAAAAATATTTTGCAAAGAATTTGGCTACAAGAATGATTAACTATTAAGAATTATAGAATATGGCTAGAACCTTTGATATAGAAAGAACATAATTTTTAGCATGGTATATCAAGGCCAATAAAATGCTCCCATAACTACAATGTCATTGGGAAGTGCTAACACCTACAAACATTGTTGAATTAGCATGGATGATGCATTATCCTAGAATCAAAGAAAAAAAGTTAAGAGACTTACTAAATAAGTACCAATTCAAAAATTAAAATGACAAAAGAAAAAGGTCAATGGAGGAGCCATCACCACAAGGAACATGAAGAAGCTATATTAAGCTTTGTTTTATCTTTTTTTTTTGTTTTATATTATTTTTAGCATGTGTCAATCATGTGTTGCATGATAATTTTGTAACTTTACTGAAAAAAATATGTGGCATTATAGTAAATTTAGTTATGTATATATGACATGATGTCAAAGTCTATGTAATCACATAAGTTTATAATGAATTATATTCTTCTTTTTCTAAACTTAGCAATGAGTTTCTAGTTTGTCGTGGGGGCATGATGAAGTCAATAACTACAATATTATAGATATGATATCATATCCCAATATACAACGTCATAGATATGATATAATGGGTCATGGCCATGCCTATAAATACGAGTCCATCATTGCATCAAAAATAAATTTTGAACAACACTTAGTGAAATTCCTATATGTGTTTTTGAAAAGTTAAAGTTAGATATAAATGCCTATAGTATGGTGAATTACAGTTTTACAACATATTTATTTGAGTGAATTGTTCTTGAATACAGTTTATGAATGACAATAAAGATCAAGATTATTCTTCATCATTGCAACATATCATATAGAATAGATTTACCTTTCTATCTTGTTTACTTTTACCATGTCATTTACATTTACTAAGTCATTTAATGTTCTAATGTTCATTAGTAAGGTGGAATAAGTACAACTAGTTTTGAGGATAAAGTGTAACTATTTAGTATTCTAGTAGTGACTTTGCTTGATTCACTCATTAGTAAGGTTACTTAGTAATCCTAGTAACAATTACATCAACATAGGATTAGTACGGAAAACCAAGAATGGATACTTATTTTAATAAGATAGAATAGCTTTATATTTTCATTATCCTTAGTCAATAGAATTTATATTCATTTCCACAATGTTTACATTTAGCATACTTAAGAGCCAAGAAAATTATTTAATCATACACATCAATAAGAGTTAAACGATGCATTTTACAACTTGCTAAGTCTAAGAGGAAAGATAGTGATCATGAACTTTGTATCAACTCACTAGTATACTTCCAATGTCCATCCATAAATTATGATCTAGTTGCAAGTGAGTACTTGTGACTTGTATGATTGAGTGTTGGAATTCTCCATCGCTCATTAGCAATATAACTTGGAATGTTTAGGTTTTGGATGTAATGTTTACAATTGGATGTGGATGTTCACATTGAGACTAGTACATTCACTTTCTTATTGGAATGTCCATCATCAAGTTGGGATGTCCCAAAAAGGCTAAAAATTTCCACCTAAAATTTCATGTGATTGTCAAGGCTTTTTGAAAATATTCTTTGATGATCTTCAATAGCAAAAAATATCTAATTTTTTATTATTAACCTCAATCTTATCTTAAACCCATTGTGTCTTTAGTTGAAACTTTTCATACAACATTTTGAAACTTTCTATGAAATTTTGAAACTTTTCAAAAATACTTGGGACTTTCCACAAGACTTCAAGCTCTTCCACAACCATTTACATGTCACATTTCACATACTACATTAGCTTCCAAGTATTCTACATCACCTTAAGCCTACATAGAAGCATAGTTACTAAAACATACTTTTCCATTTACAAGTTTTAATTCGCCAAAATAACATTAATCTTCTTATTGATAAATTTTAGTTGGTATAAAGTCTCAAACCTTTGATTACTATAGTGAGCATGATACCTATTTAATGTGCTTATATTTTTTTCCTTTTATTTGGTTATATTGTTATTGGTATTTTATAATTATCTTAGCATTTTTACATTTTGTTATGAACTATTATAGTGATATGTTACTTACTTATAACACTCTTGATTTGAAAGCTCTAATTTATGGGTCTAATTCTAATGGATAATGCTAAGTTATAAAGGAACTATATGTCTTGACGTATACTTATATTTCAATTATTTTAGATTCTAACACCCCACCTCCATCCTAATTTTGTTATTAACCCTTGATGCGTTTTGGTTAGACAAGTCACTAGACATGGGTCCCATGGGTAGTTATGCTAAGTATGCATTTTGGATCTTCTTATTTTTTGTGTTAATATGTCAAACTCAGCTTTTGTAATAAGCTTCAACATAGATTATTGCGTAATAAATATGATTTAAAATGAGACTTAGTTAATTGATATAAGGTGTTGGTTAGATTTCTATTTTCAAAATAATTCATTTTGCTTCATCCATAATGTGTTTTGGGGATTTATGTTGGTGGGTTCTACCATGATTGAGGGGTTTTTAATGAAAATTTATTTTTGCAATTGCACCCATAAGTTTCTTGTCAAATTATGGCAAATATCTTTTAACACTATAAATCTACATAAGTAAGGTTGTACATAACCATATATGAGAATTTCTTTGCATATTTAAATCTAATGATATTTTTCTAGAAAGTATTGTCTAGAATTGCTAGGCTTTCATTTTTTTTCTTTATGTATTTTTCTTTAAATTTTTCACATAGATATTTTGAATAATTTCTTTTTATGACTTTCTATTATTTTATGCCTATTTTCAATATATATTTCTCAATGTTTTGATAATATTTTTGCAATTATTATGATGTTTTTTTTTTTGTAATTATGATAATTTTCTAGTTTATGATGCCTTACAAAATTCTTGGCATTGTTATCTAATCAACATAGGCATAGTATGGGATGCATTTGCATCAAATTATCATATTTGAGAAAATGTAGCATTTTGGCATCATTATACATTTGGAAATTTCATCTATCATTGATATTTTAATTATTGATTATAGAGAAGAGAATACATTTGATTAATATCATGTTTAGCCTTTGGTTGCCAAGATGTACTTAGTAGTATGGGATAAAAGGATATAGGATGCATCATTGATTAACTTGGTTATTTTGATATGCTTCCAATAATATTCTGGGATATTTTTATATCATTTTTTTGAGTTGATTTCTATATATTTTACATTTGTAGCATATTGTTTTGTTATTTATGTAGTTATGTTAAAAAAATATTGGGATGCATTGAAGCTATTAATAATATTAATATTCATTATTTTGTTACCTATGCATTCATATTCATATTCATTGATAGACTTTATCACTTCATTCATCAATACTTGCATTTGAATGCTTTGGTTCCTAGTCTCTTTCATGGTCTTCAATGGATTAATGGACTGAGCCTTCTACCCTATAAACCACATGTGCCCTTTTAGTTGTTGCATGACTCCTCTATGATTGTTAATCACTGCAATAGATCCTGGCACAAAGATGAGTCTAAACAGTTTTGGTTCTCCCTCTTCTCATGAGTTTGGAGCCTTCCAACTCTTCCAAAAATTAAACATTTTCTTTGGTGCCTCCTTCATTAAGGCCTACCTATCGGCAAACGTCGTGAATACCTTGGGATTTCAAACCCTAATTGCCCTCTCTGTGGAGGCCCTGATGAATTTGTCCACGTTTTTTGGCATTGTCCCTTTGCTCAGTCTTCATGGGAGTGGGTTTCTAAAGTTTTCCCTTTGTGCAAGTTTTCCCATGAGGATATCTTTTTCAGCTTTCTAGCCACCCCCTCCACTGATCTTCAGTTTCTTTGGGAAGTTATTAGGCCCCTCGTTCTTTACTATATATGGAAGCATAGATGCATTGTTCTTTTCCAAAATATTGATCCGTCTAAATCTAACCATTTAAATATTATGGAAAAATCTCAAATTCTTCTCCTTGTGCATTTCCAAATTATATCTCACACTTCTAAGTTAAAGTTGGATACTAATAAGTTGTTTTATTGTTTGCAGCCTTGGAGCAGATATACCAATTCGTGTACTCTTCCTCATCTCAATCTACTACATCATAGTGTCTCATCATAATTTTGAGCATTTTTAGCTCTCTGTTGTTCCCCTAGTCTTATTAACTCATAGTTAGCATGAGGTTGCTCTTTGGAATGTACTCCCACACCCTGTGAAGGATTATGTATCAAGATGTTTTCCTTCATCATTTGCATTTGACATTGTTCTTCTCCCTATTTAACCATCAATATGTTCAGATGTTGATCATGTACTTAATCTCATTTGATCAATAAAATTCTCTTTTTTGGGTCCGACACACCCCCTCCACCCCCCTCACACCCCCCCCATATTCATATTCATTGCTTGTAATTTGTAACACATAATTGATTAATGATATTCAAATTTTATTATCTATTATTAATTTAAATGTTACTCTCATGAATATAGAATTATGATATATGGCCATTTTGAGTGCACTTGAATTGTTTAGGGTACTAGGTTATTAAATTGATCTTAATTGATCTTTTCTTATTACCTATTCAATTGCTATTTTTCCTTGCCAACTAAACTACAAGTGATAGCTAATGGTATCTCTTCCTTGATAAGATATCATTTTAAATAGTAGTTAATTTTATATTGGTTTAATATTCAAATTAAGTCCTTTGGTTTATTGCTTGTTAGATGCTAACATATCATCATATATACCCATGGAACGCATCCTATCTAGCACTTACTTCAAATGCTCTAAGGATCATTCCTCTACTTGAAGGTATACTAATCTTTCTTGCATATGATTCCATGTAAATTCTACTGCCTTAAGCATGAGTGGATGGACTAAGAAGATGATGCAACATCTTTGAAGAATGTTAATAAATAAATAATTTTATGATTATGTATTCATATTCAATCTATTTTGGATTTTTAACCATGTTGATTGATGTTAGAATAAATTTCCTTATGATGTGATCTTGGATTAGATACAGATTTTGTGATTGAATATTATGTATGATTCATAGATGAATATAACTCTACTTGATATTTATGGATTTAGTGATAAGAAATTTAATTTAAATAATGATTATCCTTTTTATTATTTTTAAATTTCTAAGTTAAATTTTTTGTTTATATGTTTTGGTGAATTATTCAAGATTTGATAGATTTGAATGGAAAACCTCTTGCTGCAAAAGACAATAACCTACCCACTTGAATTAACTATCATTGGCTTGGGGGATACCCTTGCATCTTCAAGGACTCCATATCATAAGAATTATCTGTTAAGGTAGAGAGGAGTAAGGAAAGAGAAACTTGAACAACCATATGATTTTCCTTATCACTCTTAAAGATTATAGGATAGTTAAATTAGAAATATTCTACTTACCTAGTTTCTATAAAATGTTACACTTACTTTTAAGTATCTTTTGTTTCTTAGAAATTGCAACCAAGGGTGATTCTTAGTGCTTAAGAATTCTAAAAAAGAAATCAACTCTAGTCTAAGTAGAAATAAAGAATATGTCTACAAGAGAAGATAAACCATCAAAGTTGGTTTAAGAACTTGTTAGATTTATGAAATTGGAAATCATGGGTTCCACTTTAAGTCTAGGTTTAACCAGTTTGCTTTGTATTTAGGGTTAAAGCTATGAAATATTTAAAGATATAAGGTTGTATAAGAAAAAATAGTCAATGAAAGGTGTCATAAGGTATTATCTCATTATTTGATAAGGCATCATTATGTTCCTCTATAATTCTTTTAAAGCATCATGTTCACTACATGTTCTAAGATGTAGCTATAGTCAAATTGTTTTAGGTTTTAACATTCCTTCATTTATGAAAAAAAATATTTTTTCCAATTTTTAAATGAATGTATAATTTAGTATCAATCACTAAAAAAGTCATTTTTTATATAGCCTATGAGAATAAAATTTACTCATCATAGAAACTATGGCTCCATTCAAATTCTATAAATACAAGTTTTATTTGTTGTAATTACTTTTACTAATCAATGAAGATTTAGGAATTTTTCTTACTCACATTATGAATAACTTATTTGTTTATAACTCAGCATTATTCATTGGAATAGAACCCATGACTTAGAACATCCAAATCAAGAGTCTTACCACTAGAATAATGTCTCATCATTAACTTTGAAAATTTCTCACTTTAAAATTAAAATTAAAATTTTACATTAGCATAAGAAAACAAGAAAAATGAAAATAAATGTAATTATACAACATTCAACATAGTATCATCCATAGATTGCATAGTAATTCTTTGCAAGATATTTCAAATCATACCAAATTTATCATTAGATGCAATGATTTCTCAAGGGGTAGAGTGATCCTTAGATCATTAATAATGGTTGTTCTAAGAACATGACACCTCATAAAGACTAACTGCAGAATTTTAAACCAAATTTTAACCTTGAAAATATCAAGGTAAATAATAACATTTATCTATAAATTGAAGATGTTGGAGATACTACAATAAAGCTTTCAAATGGCTTCATGGTAACAATAAGTAATGTATTCTATAGTTGTAATCTATCTAATTCTCTACTTTTGGTTAGATAGATGGTAAAATAAGGAAATCATGTCAAATTTTAGCATGATGTATGCACTATAATGAAGCCCACAAGAAATATTATCACTAAAGTTAGAGCTCTCAAAATTTAGTTTTATTATTTGGAGATAATAATAATTCTTATGGGTAAAAAATCAGAATTTAACAATTCAAAGTCCTTTAAAATAATCAAATTCAAGGATACTTAGAGGATTGAAATTAATACATTAATAAACATAAGAATTTAGATAAAAGATTCAAGAATGGAAATTAGGGTAGGATGTGGCATTAGATGCTAGGCCACTCATCATATAATAACATTGAAAGAATCACCAAGAATGGAAACAATATTGTGCTTAAAATAAAAAAATATTCTAAATACAAAGTGTAAAGAATGTATCAGAGGAAAATAAACTTCATCTCTTCATAATTGTCATATGTTAAGGAGGGATAATTGTCTTAAAATTTTTCATATGGACTTGCTTAGACCTATGCCTATAATTGCATTAGGAGAAGCTAAATACTTTATGGTAATTACTAATAACTACACTCATTATAGTTGGACCTACAATTTAAAGACTAAAAATGAAGCATTTTCTATTTTTGAATCATTCCATAAATTGATTAACAATGAATTCCAAAATGAAATTCATCATATTAAATCTTGGAGGTAAGTTCATTAATAATGAATTTAGCTAATATTACAAGAAACATGGTATTTATAGTAATCTACATGTGGGTATTTATCCAAAATTCATTGAATAGTAGAAAGAAGAAATAGAATTCTATAAGAAATGTGTAGGTTTATACTTAAATATCTTTCATTATCAAATGAATATTAAAATGACATAATTTACATGGCTTCCTACATCATCAATCTATTAATTTCAAGAACAAAAAAAAACTATTAAGAATATATGTAAGCTCATCATTTTTTTTATTATTATATATCTTTTTTGTTATAACCATCATTATTATTTTTACAATTAAGATATATCCTAAAATCATAGTGCATATAGTATTTATGATAAAAATTAATTAGTCTTGATATCAAATAACAATTGTGATGAGTTGTAGTTCTATTGGTTATGTCGATGAGGCCTCATCGACACATCATATCATGCATTGACAAGGCCCCATCAACATAGTGTCTATATTCAGCTATAAATACATGTCCACTAGCTACATTTATAGCAACAAAGATTTAGTAGCAGTGAAGCTCTTGCATTTTTTTCATTTTAGAGTTAGAATTTTTCTTAGAGTGCCTATAGCAGGAGTCATTGAGTGTATGGTTCTTCATTCGAGTATTATTATACCTGAGCATGATAGTGTGTGTGGCAATAAATATGAACTTTCTGATAAACCTTGTAGCAATCTAGATAGATTAAATATTTTATTTATGCATTTAATTTTTTCAATTATTTATTAAATATTTTCTAGTCATTAAGTTAATGAAGCAATTAAGCAAGATAGATTAAACACATAAGTATGACTACTTCAAGCATAATATGTATTTTCTTGGTAATCTCAGTAGTGTTATTACTTAGTATGCCTAATTGCATAGTGCTTGGTAACCCAGCAGTGGATATGTGGGTTCAAGACATGTATGGAAAATGGGACAAGATGCTTATGTTAGAACTAGTTAGACACTAGTTAATTAGTTAATTTAAATTAGTTAATCTAATTACTTTTATCTTCATTTGAACACCAAACCATAAAATACAAAATGATAAAAATTAGATGCCTCAAGTACACTTAACCATACCAATGTACTTCATAAGTGTAATTGGAAAGACAATGATTGACCTTAAGGGAAAGATTCACTTCTAGAAGACTAGTGCACTAGAAACTACAGAGTTCATGGAATTTGACTAGATCGTGCGTGAACACTTGTGATTCATATGGTTAGGTGTAGAGGTATCTCACTGCTCATCATTGGCACCATTAATGAGGACTTTGTTTTTTGAAATGTGCATTATCTAGGACTCTATTATTGGCAACAAGTGTGTGACCCTAAACTTGTGATCCACTATTTATAAATTAGGTTTAGGAAAAGTTGAAAACCAAGGTAGGGACTTTGACAAGCATCACAATAGTAAGGGATTTATGAATGGTGGTCATAATGAGTGAAAAAATGGTGGTGGACACCATAGTGGAAATGGTGGTGGTGGTCCACATTCCTCTCCATCCTCTTCATCTAATTCTAAACATTCCTCTTCATCTACCAATTCTCATAGAATCCAGTATTGAAATAATTGTAATGAAGGTGATCAATGAGAAAACAATGACTATGAAGGCCACCAAGATTGAAGGGATGGCCAAAACCATCATCAGCATCATCAACGTAGTGATGATGATGAACCTTTGTTAGTAACTTGAAGTATGAATAACATTGCAGAGGTAGTTAGAATTCCAACTAGGCATAGGAAAGATAGTCAAATAAAGTGCTTAGACATGAATAATATCCCAAGATTTGAGGGGGGATACAATTTTGATCCATAGATAGATCTACAAGCTTTCCATGATGCCTATTCCTTACAGAACATAGAAAATGAATAGTTGAAACTCAAGCTCTTCCCTAGGACACTCATCAAGGAAGCTAAAAGTTGATACTAGTTCTTGGAACCAAAATCCATTTGCTGATGGAGTACCATGTTAGAGCTATTTAATGAAAAATATCAGACATACTCCAGAGTGTCAAATCTGAGAAGGCAAATCCAAGGTTGGAAACAGGGAATACATGAACCCTTGGATGCCACCATGCATAGATACTATTCACTCTTACATTGATGGAATGGCCATGGTTATTCTCAAAGGAAACAACTTCATCACATTATAGATGGGCTCAGAGTAGAAACTAGAAGAACCCTCAAGGTGCATGCCCAAGGAAGATTGTCTGAACTAAGATCTCATTAGATCCAAAGGCTAATTGAGCAAGTAGTAAAAGAAGAAGGTGAGCTATGAAAAAGGGAAAGTGTAGAATAGTATAATAGGGACCCTTCCATTAAAAAATGGAAGGTATTATTTTGTGATGAGGAGTTACCGCTTGATGAAGTGGTGAATAGGAAAACCTTGCCCATTGAAAAATATATTTTTAATATTTTAGCAAAGGTTGATAAATTATGGAACTCTTTGGATGAAAAATTTCAAACTACTATGAAGATCACTAAAGAATCCAAAGAGCAAAATAGTGATTGTAACTGTAGAGTGCAAAAAGAAGCTAAATGTGCCTACTAATGAGGTAAGGGCAAAGCTATAGCTATAGAGGAAGTTATGGAAACTGACTTTGATGATGAAACTAATAGTGACATTTGTCAATATGAAAATCCAAAAAGTTGTTGCCCTGTGATGTCACAATTACAAGAGTCTAGGGTGTATGCATGGAATCCTCGACTAGCACATAGGCAAGCACCTAGATGATTACCTTATCCTCAAGGTAATCCAAGGTAGTTCCACTAACAAAAATAAGCTTTCTACCCAAGTGGAGCTCCTCCACAACCTTATGAACAATACCAATAGTGGTACCAACCATAATCATGGGGAATGCCACCACCAAGGCAACAATACCCTTATAGGTAACCAAATCCATGCAGGTACTATGTTAAGCAACCCATCTCCCCAAGAAGTTTTGCAAGTCATACCTCATTTTAGCATCACTATTATCCTCTAGAGTACCACTGAACACATTCACCATCTACTTGAGGGGAAAATCCATATCCATATCCATACCATCCTTTGCATTCGTCTACACACACACCTCTGCCTTCAACCCAGTTACTTTTGGCTCTATCCATGTAGGGTGAAATTCCTCTATAGCTACAACAACAAAATGCTATGAGGGATATACATTCACAACCATCTTTCCAGCTAAGTGGTTTAGATAATCGATCTTGAAAAACACCCTTCTTTTGATCTAGCAGTCCTCTCCAACCCTCATAATCTAGTTTGGTTGATCATCCTACATTTGCAATACCCTCATCCTCTGCATCAAATACCTTCAAGTGTCCTTCAAACCAAGTGCCACCTTGGATTTGCACTATGATGCTAACTCATGTTGTTTATAACTAGATCAAGGTTTATAACTAGATCAAGGTTGGAAGTCCACTCATTTAACTACAGATCACTAAACATGAGCCATGTAAGGATCTTCTTGACTTTGGTTTTAGAGATAATCTCATCTCCCATGACATGTACAAGGCCTAGAACCTACCATATCTCAAGAAGAGCAACATTTGTCTAAAATTGGTAGATCAATCAATTACTATCCCTCTAGGATTTGTAGAGGACATTGTGACCACAATTTGTAAGTGGTCCTATCCTACTAATTTTCTAGTGATCAAGGTTGAAAACTACAAAGTTGACTTTCCCATCATTATAGGAAGAGCTTGGTTAAGCATATTTGATGAACATATGGGAATAAGGGACATCTCTCTAGAAATATCCAAAGAAAATAAATTAGGCAAGATAGAGAAGAAGCACATTCCATGCATTGTGTACAAAACAGGTGCAATTGCATGCAAAAGATTTGGTCCATCAAAAGTATATACATTAAAGCATGTAATTAGTATGCATAGGAAATAAATATTCAAAGGTGTCTATATGTAGTAGCCATAAGATAGGAGGGCACCCAATGGTTGATAGCTAACTCTAATAGCAACACATTATGCATGGAACCAACTAAGAGCCTAACATGTGCTTATGTTGAAGGCATGGAAAAAATTGAACAAGTTCATTTCCAACTCTCTAATGAAGATGATTATACTTGTTGGGGAGAGTTGGAAATCCCTAATAACTTCAAGTAGAAGCCCCTAGAAAAAAAAACATGGATTATGCATTTTTTAAAAATGGTAAAATTCTCATAATTAATGCCAAACTTACTCCTAAATAAAAAGAAAAGTTGTTAAAGGTAGTTAATAAATGGCCAATAGCCTTTACTTGGTCATATCCTAAGCTAATAGGAATCAATCCAAGGATATGCCAACATTACATTTACATTGACCTGGTCATGAAGCCTACAAGATAGCTACAGAGGTAGTTGATTCCCTAATTGAAACAAATTTTCAAGGAGGAAATTAAACAAATACTCAAGGTGGGGTTCATCTATCCCATTGTAGATAGTGAGTGGGTTAGCCCACTCATAATGGTGTCAAAGAAAGATGGCAAGTGGTAGGTCTACATCAACTTCACGCTGTTGAATATGGTAACATTTAAAGATCACTTTCCATTGCCATTTGTGGATCAAGTGTTAGACACTATATCTAGGAATTATTATTATAGCCTCTTGGATTGTTATAGTAGCTATAATCAAATCCAAATTATTCTAGAAGATGAGGCCAAAACAACATTCATGTATCCCTAGGGGACTTTTGCATATTGTAAGATGCCATTCGGTCTGTACAATGCCCCTGCAACATTTCAATGCTTGGTCCCTATTATTTTCCAACAATATATTGGTAGTGGTATAGAAGCCTTCATGGATGACTTCTCCACCTATGGAGCTACATTTGAGCAAGCCTTGGATTGCCTTGAGCAAGTATTGAAGAGATGTGTTAAAACAAACTTGTAGCTCAATTGGCAAAAGAGCCATCTCATGATCCAAGAAGGCATTGTGCTAGGACACCAAATTTCATAAAAATGGATTTAGGTAGACCTGGAAAAGATACGGGTCATCCAAGAAATAACACACAAACCATAGATAGTTAAGGACACACAAGCTACTATCGATGATTCATAGAGAATTTCTCTAAGATCACAAAATCATTGGTAGAACTTACAAAGAAAGATGCACCTTTCATTTGAATAAAAAAAATGTGAACATGCATTCCAAAAATTAAAAGAAAAGCTTGTAGAAACACCAATCCTACGAGCACTAGATTGGTCTAAACCCTTCCACATCATGATGGATGCATCTAACTATGCCTTGGGAGTGGTGCTCATGCAGATGGATGATAAGAAATGTCCATACTACATCCACTAAAAAAGCCAAAGCATTGTGGGAGCATAGTTAAATTATATCACCACGAAGAAAGAACAAATGACCATGGTATATACTCTGGAAAAGTTTAACCACTATGTGCTTGACTACAAAGTATTTGTGCACACGAACCATAGTGCAATCCACTTCCTCATGAACAAGCCAATAGTGAGCCCTTGTGTCATATAGTGGCTCATGATCTTGTAGGAGTTTGATCTCATGATGGTAGATTGGAAAGGAATTAAGAATGTAATCATTAACCATTTCTCTTACTTAAGATGGGATAATAAAGAAGAGGAGAGCCTACTCTTTGATCAATTTTTAGATGAACTCCTATTTACAGGAGTAACAAATGAAAAAATACCCATAGAAATAACATGGTACAATGGTATCCTCACTTATCTTCTTACTTAGGAGATGCCACAAGATCTTTAGATGGAAGTAACAATTTCTTCATTGGGCCAAATACTTAATGGAAATCAATAAACATATCTACAAGGTGTGTTCAGATGGCCTAATTTGTTGGTGTGTCCCTAACAAAGTTCAAGTGTGCATTCTCCAGGGTGCTCACTAAGGGCCTTGCAAAGGCCACTATGTAGGGAGACACACAACCATAAAAATCCTGATGGCAGGATATTATTAACCTATAATCTTTATGGATGTCCATTAGTTTATTAAATCTTGTGAACATTGTCAATAAGATGAGTAAATGACCACTCGCATGGAAGGTCCTCAATAGTCGATTTAACCATTAGAACCTTTTGACATATAGGGAGTTAACTTCATGGGTCCCATCACATCCATGTCTAATGGAAAGGCACATATTATCATAGTAGTCAACTAATACACAAAATGAGTAGAGGCAACAACCGTTATTGATTGTACATTGTTCAATGCTGCTAGATTTATACAACAAAATATTGTAAATAAGTTTGGGGTGCCATATTCACTAATTTTTGAAAATGGAACTCATTTCATAGGTGCCACTTTTAGAAAGTTGATGCAACACTTGGGGTTTGAACATAAATTAACAACATCCTTTGATCCCCAAGCCAATGACCAAGTAGAGGTAACCAACTGGGAGATCACAAAAATACTAACATGGACCATTAGCAAATATAGGAAAGATTGGAGTACAAAACTTAATGATGCCCTCTGGGCTTACCACTCAACATGGAAACTTTCTATTGGCTATTCTCCGTATGAGTTGGTGTACGAAAAAATTTCAATGCTCCCAATTCAATTTGAGCTTTGTACACTCTCAACAGCCTATGATCTAAATCTTGACCTAAGTCTAGCATAGAAAGAAAGGTTGATCAACCTAACTATGCTAGATAAAAATCAATTAGTAGCCCTATCTTTGAATTAGATGCATAAGACATTCATCAAGCAACATCATGACCTCAAAACACAAAGGGTAAAACTTCAACCAAGATATCAAGTTTTCTATTAGAACCCAACACATGTACCTTAGAAGATAAAATTTTAAAAATTGTGGGAGGGACCTTATATAATTGATCAAACCTTTTCCTCTAGGGCCATGTTGATCTACAAACTTGAAAGCCCAAATAAAAAGTAGTTGGTCAACTTCCAACAAGTAAAACCTTTCCTAGTGCTAAGCTAGATCACTGCAATTACCACCTCGATGGATGGACAACCACATTTTATTTTTCATGTCTCCTCCTTCCAACTCAGTCATGGGGGAGATGGCCATCCATGCTAATAATCCATATGGCTTCTCAATCTTTCCACTTTTTTTCCACATCTTTCTTATTTTCCAAGTTATTTATTTTACAAATTTTTTATTTTTAGATTTTTCTAATTTTACATCATTGTTAGTACCTTTGAACCTTTCTTTATTATTTTACATTTTCTTATATATTTTAATTTTTTTTGTTTTGTTCAAGTGTGATATTTCCTCATTTTTCTAATAAAATGGCTTTATTGCCATAGGACACAGTACCACTATTGTTATTTATGGTTTGTGCTTAATGTTGTGATTGTCAATGTCTGGTTTCTATTTTTGAATTCTAATGTTTGATGACTTTGACATGGTATATTCTTCATGGAATGGGTAATGAGTCCATGACATCTACACATCTGATAAACTTTATGATTTTTCATGAGGTCTCTTTGATTAAAGAAACTTTGAATCAATTAGTGACCTTGGTAGTTCCAAAATTAGGAAGGGTTCAAAAGCTTTGTAAAGGGTGTGACTTCAAGGGGACTAAATACTCTTCATACTCTTCTACTTGCTTGAGTGCTTGATTATTTTTCATGACTTTGAATCAATCAGTGACCTTGGTAGTTCCAAAATTAGGAAGGGTTCAAAGGCTTTGTAAAGGGTGTGACTTCAAGGTGACTAAATACTCTTCATACTCTTCTACTTGCTTGAGTGCTTCAGTATTTTTCACAAACTTCTTACTATTCCATTTCAACCACCAATAGGAAGTCAAATAAAGTATTTTCATGGTTTGGTTTCCATTCTAAATTTCAAAAAAAAAAGGAGAGAAATGATGAAAATTCAAAGCACACCCCTCAAAAAAATAAATGGACTACAAGCATTAGTTATGGGACTATAAAGACATGCACCTATGGCTAAAGGTTCCCTCTAACTAAGGCCCTCTCTCACTTCCTACTTCTCTCTTTCCTTCTCCTTATGGAATGGTAGTTATCTTGTGGAACCACTCTTGTAGCTCATGTGGGTGGATTAGTATTAGGGTAGCTATGATGCAGCATCACTGAAAGCATATGGTTTTGGTTTGGACTGAGAGTGGATCTTCCTAGGTCATTTTAAATACAAATTCCACAAGGGACTTCTTATGACCTCAATTTAGAACTCCATTCCACCTTCTCTATCATCCATCCATGCTACCATAACTCACCTCACTACCATGTTCTATGTTATGTTCTATGCCTTGGTTTGATGTGTTGGAATTCTTGGATAGACTCTTTTTGGTTCGTCCTTAACTTTTCATGACCATTAATCGACTGTGAGGGCCATAGACTTCTTAGTTGAGGTTATGTAAGGACAATAAGGGCATGATCTTGGTATGGAGAGGACCCACTTGCATAGCTCGTGGCTTGATTAGTTAAGGTTCTTTACCTTTGACATTGCCATAATCCTATCTTTTGCATATTCTATTGTGTATTCTGCTCAGTGCTCCTTCACCTTTTATTTCATTCATCCCCTAAATCATTTTTTCTACACTTTTTCAAATTTATGAGCTCCAACACACTATTCTCATATTTTCATGCTATTCTTGGCCTTTTGAGCTTTCATTTGATTCCATTTTCATTCAAAAATTCTTTGTATTTTGCAATTTTGACCAAAGTCAATGATCATCTATAGTGGTCAAAAATTGCATTAACGAAGCCTTATCAATGTACTGCATAAATCCTATATATACTATTGTGCACATAGGAATTTTTGACATTTTCCTCATAACACACAAGGAGTTTTCCTAATTTTTCAAAGCCCAAAACCTTCCAAAGCCCATAACTTCCAAAAAAACATTTGTCCAAATCACTTCGTTTTTCAATCCTACACTTATTGAAGATAAGCTCTTTATTGTGGGGACAACAAACTTTAAGGTTTCCAATGAAAAATCAATGAAAATTTTTGGAAATTCTTATAACTCCCCCAAAGGGTTAATAACCTTAACAATATACAAAGATCAATTTTTTAAAAAAGTTAGCACTTTCAACAACCTCTAGGATGAATTATTACCAATAGCACATAAATAAATAATAATTGGAATAATTAAATTAGCCATAATCACAACTTAGCCAAGTGTAACTATCCTTAAGAGATAAAGGTATCCCAATTGCTTCAAGTTACACAACAATTGCTAATCCATGGTCTTATTATGATTATAGATGGTACCAAAACTAAAATGATCTTAGGAAGGAGAACCCTCTCAACCAAGGGAGAAGAAACCTAGGGCTAGAAGGGGCCAACAAGAACAAGCATAAGAACCACTAGATGTAACTCATGCAATGGGACCTCTTCATGAGGAGTCCAAAGTGGAATCTATACAATAGATTCTAGAAGAAGAAGTTTCCACTAAGAAATCACAATGAGGAGAAGTGCCTTGACTCATGCCAAGGCTTGAAGTTACTTTGACTCAAGCTTGCCTTGACATCATCAAGTCCTGGGAGATTCAACAATCAATTTTTCAAGAAATGAACTTTGGGCCATTTCTAGACAAAGCTCTAGCATAAGTTAAAACATAATTATAAGCCTCTCCCATGTGGCCAGTCATCATATCTAGTGGGAAATGGTAAATGGGAGAGACATATCTCTTCTAGAAAAATTGAAGGCTAGGGTCCATAGTCAAGATCAAGGATATTCAAGTATCCTACTTAGCTGAAGCTATTGCGTAGGCACTGGGGTTGCCTGACTCTAGGACATAGTTGGTAGAACCATCAATGAAAGATGATCCTAAGGCCAAAAAGGAGTGGACTTAGTAGTGCTACAAGGTTGACTGTTAGGAGTATGGCATGCTCACACCAGTGGAGCATATCTATTTTAAAATTATGGCCTATCACCTCAACCCAATGGTGAGACCCAGCAAGGTGATCACCTTCTCCACCTGAGAATACATCACTCTAAGCAAAAACTTTCCTGTGAATCTTCCACAACTCATCTACTTAAAAATAGAGAAGTGTTTCAAGGAAAACGAACATGGAAGGAAAACCCTACCCATTCCATGCCTCATCCTAAAACTCTGCAAAATAACAAGAATTATCTACTATTCAAATGACACAATCATGCATGCTCCTTTGGCCTCATGGTCCAAGATTATGAAAGATAAGATGCCAACAACTCAAGAAGAGGAGAAACCACCACCACCACTATCCACTCAAGAAACAATGTCGGAGGCCTGCATAACCATTAAGTGCCTATGCAAAATCTAAGAGCAACTCTTGAGTAGGCAAGAGTAACGAGTAGGGACAATTGGTATAGATCCATATATGTACCAACCACCATTGAGTCACCTTAATGAGGTGGCTCAAATAATTAGTCTAATGGAAAGAGGTGGACCAATTTTCTTTTCCCAATGGACGCAATTGCCTGTGAGGTTGGATGCTAATGATCGAGAGGTGATGATGTCATTATCACAACACCATTTATTCCTAGAAATCTTTGGGAATGCCACCACCTTCTTGATGTGATTGGAGAAAGGTGAAGGAGTAATTGTCTTGGTGATGTAGCACCAACAGTAGGAGATGGTGGCTAAAGTCATTACTGACCATGTAGTTAAAGCACTCAATGCATCTACAACATTTGTACTAGACATATTTTCACTTCAAGATGTGCAAACATCCATGAGCATGGTCAATCGAAAATTGAATGTAGTCCAACATGACGAATTTCTGGATCAACTGGTGGAGACTAGGAAACTAATTTTAGATATCTTTGATTTTCCAAAAAAACATCATTGCAACCCAGTCAGAGTTGCTATATGTAAGGAGTAAGTGCATCATTTTAGATGGGTAGCTCAAAATAGCTCAAGCACAAAATCAATGCTTGGTTGTGGAGTTTGCTAAATTTCATACTTACCTTGCTAATCCTATAATCCTTAACCTAATAGTAACTAGAGATGAAGCTTTTCAATAGCTTCAAGAATGATTTCGAAAGGCTAAGAAGGAGGCAGTAATGACCATTTTAAGTAGTCCATAGCAGACACAAAGGTGTACTTAATTCAAAAGGACTTAGCATAGATGCACTAAGAGAATGAGGCTTTGACTATCTAGATTCATCACCTACACAATGTTGATATCTAGAAGGAAAAAATGTAAGAATTTATTCATCAATAGTAGAAGCATCTTGGCAAGGTGAACACTAAGTTAAGGAGATTGGCCATAGAGAATCAAAATCTATCAAAGAAGGAAGTTTATGCCTTGTGCTAGAAATTTGCTATCGAGATTGTTGCCTAGAAGAATTAAGCCTTAAGGATTAAAAGAGTTAAAAATTACTATAGAGACTAGGTTGGCTTGCAAAAGGAAGTCAATGAGAAGCACATCCAAATGGAAAAGGCAAAAATAAATGAAGCACTCCAACAACTCCAACAAGGAAAAGTGTTTGGTAGCCCATCATTGATAGGATTGATGCTTACAATAAAGTAGAGATTCACTTAAAGGAGTTGTAGATAGAAGAAATGATAGAATATATGGAGTTGGCCAATCTTCAATATGTGAACCTAGCTATGTTGACTATCGGACGACCACAGTTAGAGTTAGAGAAACAAGTGGCTAGCTCATATTTTTTATATGAGGCAAAGTTTAAGCACCATAAAGACACCAAGCAAAAGATTGAGACTACAAATGTTGAACTTGAAGTTTTGAAAGCATGCTTCATAGATCAACGATCAATTGCTAATAACTTAGGAAAAAGGATGAATGATTACTAGGAGTTGAAGGATACAGTCAAAGCATTCGACATTGAATGCAAACAATTCATTGCCTAGTTCATCAATGCAAAGGAGTTGTTTCTAATAATACCATGTTCTTTGGATGTGTCCATTCCAACCAACATTAGTAAAGCTACATGGATGGTGCATGATCCTAGAAGTAAGGAGGAGAAAATGGAAATACTACTAGATGCTTTCTGCCTCCCACCAGAAGTTGTAGCAATAGTAGGATAGCCATAGTCACCTTGACCACTACATGTTCATGAAGTTGGAGAAGGTTCCTTAGAACCTCTGGAGCTACCACCGCTTGGGATTATTTGTTCTTCTCCATAAAATTTCAAGCCATCAAGGAAGATGCTATCCAATTTTGAAGAGTTATGTCATGTGTTCAATTTTGTATCCTGAACACTATTATTTTTGTAATGTGTTGATCCATACACCTAGGCACTTCATTTTTTTGTCAAGTTAGTATATTTTTGTTTGTGAAAGGTCAGTCAATAATTCCATACCTTCCCAACTTTTGTAAAGAACTCAAGGAGAAGTTTCCATTTAGTCGTAGGTGTATGATGAGTTGCAATTTTGTTGGCTATGTTGACAAGGCCTCATTGATGCATCATATCATGCATCGACGAGGCCCCATTGACGTAGTGTCTATTTTCAACTATAAATATATGTCCACCAGCTGCATTTATAACAAATATGATTTAGTAGTAGTGAATCTCTTGTAGTTTATTCATTTGAGAGTTAGAATTTTTCTCCTATGTGCCCACAACAAGAGTCATTAAGTGTATGGATCTTTATTTGAGCATTATTGTACCTAAGCACATTAATGTGTGCGGAAATAAAGATGAACTTTCTAATAAACCTTGTAGCATTTTGGATAGATTAAATATTTTATTTATGCATTTAATGCTTTCAATTATCCATCAAATATTATATAGTAATTAAGTTAATGAAGCAATTAAGCAAGCTAGATTAAACACATATGCATGACTACTTCGAGCATAACACATATTTTCTTGGTAATCCTAGTAGCATTATTGCTTGGTACACCTAGTAGCATAGTGCTTAGTAACCTAGTAGTGGATACGTGGGTTCAAGAGATGTACAGAAAGTGGGACCAAATGCTTATGTTAAGACTAATTAGAAACTAGTTAATTAGTTAATCCAATTACTTTTATCTTCATTTGAACATGAAACCATAAAATACAAAATGATAAAAATTAGATACCTCAATTACACTAAACCATACCAATGTACTTCACAAGTGTAATTGGTAAGACAACAATTGACCTTAAGGTAAAGATTCACTTCCTAGAAGACTAGTGCACCAAAAACTACAAAGTCTACAAAATTCAACTAGATCATGCATGAATTCTTGTGATTCAAATGGTTTGGCATAGGGGTACCTTACCACTCATAAAATTGTATTATATTATTCAATTTTATGCTATTACATATTATTTCATCTTACTTATAATATTTTGTAATATTGAAAATGGCTCTTAACTTGACAAGTATTATCATCATTTATGGAATCTACTTATTTGAAAGTTGAGTTGATTTAGTAATGGATTTTTCCTTTTTTTTATATTCATGAATCCTAAAAAATTCACATGTTATTGGAGCATGATGGGGAGTGATTATTTTACATAAATATGATTTGATAGTACTAACAAAAGGATTTTTGTGTGACCATGAAAATGATGAGAATGTGTGCATCACTACAAGAAATTCAAGTGTTGAATAGACTAAATTACAATGTTTTTAAGTTATAAATAAGATCCCTGCTACATGCTTAGGGTTGATAAGAACTTTTTGATAACCCTGAGCATGTTTAGAGAATTTGTACAACATGTCAAAAAGTTAGAGATAATCTACAAGATGTTAATAAAGCTTGAAGAAATATTTAAATTTAAGAATAAGACAGTATCCATTCAAAATCAATTGAATTCATTGAAGTTAAAATAAGGTGATATGATGGAAACACTTTTCTAAAAAGTTTCTACACTAGTTACAAGTTGGACTTCAAGCATAAAATACCTAGGTATTCGATGAAACTACTAAATTTTTTCTTTTGAGAGCATTACCTCTATGATATAATGTTTTTAACAAGATGATAGAAGAATGCTAGGAAGTAATATATAATGACTAAATTATGTATAGAAGTATTAAAAGAAGCTAAGATGAAGACTTATGCATTCAAAAGTAAGATCCTTTTTCAAGTAGTAATGAGTAAAGACATGAATGATTTGAAATGAAAGCAGCTATCTTGATAGCATTACATTTTCAAAAAAAAAAGAGTAGCCATGACATAGACCATTGTTAAGACAACCCAAAAAATTCTAAGAAAAAGATAATGAGTAAATGTCAAGCTAATAAATTTACCAAGAATAGGACTAAATGCTTAACAAGAAAAATAATGAAAAACAAAATGAATCAAAGCCCAAGTTTGTTATTGTTTTAAAGAAAGAATCACAACATCCTATTGTTGACTTTAATGTTCTAATAGTTCTATGTATATTAATTTTATCACCTCACAACATTTTACAATTTATCATTATTATGCATTGTTAAAGACTTCCTAAATCCTCATCATATAAGAATTCACAACAGATATTTGATTAAGATCATAAAATATGAGGAAATAAAAATTTTTGATCTCCAATTAAAAAAATGTATTTTATAATGTAAAGTTTGTCATGATGTTGATATTGTTAAATATTTTGTATTTTCAATCAAAGTTAACATTCAAAATAGATCTATATGAAATGACACCATAAACATAGGCTAATACCATCATGGTTATTCATCACCATGGTGATGTTCAATGTTTAAACTTAATAAATAGTTTATCTTAATCATTTTTTAATTAATATATAACTAGTTATTATATCTGTCCTTAAACATCATAATAGTTACTCTATACATATGTATACTCTTAGGCATTCATGTGTAAGAATCATGAATAAATTATGAGATAAACAATAGGTCTTCAATTCATATCTTAGATAATGTCTCATATTAACTAAAGCTTAAAATATGATGCCAACATGATCTATGGCTTTTATTTAACATGTAGTATGTACATTGACTTATATCAATATAAAATGGTTATTATTTCCTTGGACCTTGTAGTTACATCAATTACAAAACTTAACAAGGTATTGGAAAAAGGTTTAAGTTTATTCATATTGTCATTACTATAAGCATTACAAGATGAAAATGTAGGTAATAGTAATAAATGAAATAATATGTAGAAACTATAACATTTCATTTGTCATTTTAAAAATTGCAAGGAAATAATGTAAATCTTTAAGCACTTGAAAAATTAATGAATTTTATTTTTACACATTTCAAAATTACACTAATATTTATCTAGATGTCTTGAGGTAAGTTCATAAACCTATTTTTATTCAAAATTTAAACATTTCTTGGAAAATTATGTGTTAATTAGGATTTTAGTCATATTATATAATTTCATGAAATATTTTGGATTGTCTTTGGTCTATTAGATCTCAAATATATATATATATATATATATATTTGAGAAATCATAATTAGTGTGAGTAATTTAAAAAGTACATGACCTTTATTCATCTGTGTTTCTGGGTATAAGTTTCTAAAATCTTAATTTCAAAGTTCATAGAACAAATGTTTGTCAAAATGGTTCACAGTGGTAGAGGTAGAGGTCATTCGTAGAGTAAATGAAAAAGGAAGTGTAATTACAAGCTAACTACTCTTGGGACTTCTGAGCATATGATCTTAAAATCAATTACTATAGCCACCACTAGAACTATAGTCCAAAATTTATGATGGGTCTTCCCATGATGAGGGTTCATCTTCCCCTATAACTAAAGGCCCAAAGAAGATGAAGATTCACTCAACCATGTCTATCAAGAAGTGGCAAATATGCCCTGAAGCTTTGATTTGTAGTTGATAGAGGAAGAATATTCATGGTATTTGGCTCCTCAAATAAGTATCTAGTATTATTATTTAGTTGAAATTTGATCATGGAATTACTACATAAAGTTTTCTCTACAAAGCTAACAAGATTAGGTCCACCCATTGCTAGAGTACGAATATCATAATTAAGGAAATAATAATCAATTTTATCTAAGATAATAGCCTTTCAAGTCTATATTAAATATAAGAAGCATTTCATTTTGTGGCCTCTTATGGATATTCTTTATGTTATAGTAAAGGAAGCTAGTCTTATAGATTGGCTTTCCATTCTTAAAAAGGAGTTGCAAAATGATGTACTATCATAGTATTATACTTCATCCCCTTATTTCTTATAGGATTATATGATACCTACATTATCAAAGTATTTCATAAATCTAAGTTAGTGGTGGTGAACAATAAAAAAAATGTTAATTATCCAAATTATTTCTCAAGGCTTTCTCTAAAGAAGATCTTACTATTGCCAGGATTTCCTCCATAAAATAGTTTGAAGGAGTACAAACAGAGGGGAGAGATATGCTTGAGAGTAATTACTTGTTGCTATCCATAGCAAGCATATACTTCACCACTTTAATTTTGAAAACTCAATTGCTCATTTTTAGTCAAACCATGAGTTTCTTTAAGAACTTAGTGGAGAAAAGACAAGTGGAATAAACATTATTCAATGAGGCTAGATGGAAAGACATCAAAGGCATTGATGAAGATAATTTTAAAGCAACAATCAAGGATAAGGTTAATAATTTATTTTATTTAATGATTTTGAATTACATCATAATAGGTTACTAAGTTAAGGCTAGAGCCTTTAGAATGTTGATGTATGAAGATAAATGAGCCTTCAATGATGCTCTAGTACAATCTGAAGCTTTAAATAAATATTTAAAGAAAGCATATAAAGATAAGTTATAATATTCTAGAGCATTTAAAAAGTATTATATGAAGGTGAATAAGGCTTTAAAAACTACTCATGCTCATGGAAAGGAGCTATTAATGCCTAAAATAAGAAAAAAACATCGCAGAATCTAGCATAGATCTTTAACTAGCTAATAGAGTTTCAAAGTTGATGATAGGAATAGTAAAGTTTGGAACTAATAAGAATATTTAGAAAGAATGCAAGATTTGGAGAAACATCAAAAGGAAATAGCACAACTAATAATGTAGAAATCTACTATGAAAAAAACTTCACATGAGAAGAGAAAATAACATGGTGTCATGATGGCAAAAATACAAGAACATGTCATTATTGATGAATTCATTACTCACTATAAAGAGGTATTAAAGTCATTGGTTAATTTATATCATGAATTTCATATCATTTCCACTCTAATTCAAACATCACTTCAAATTATAGTTAATGATGTTTGTGAAAAAGTCCTGAAGAAAACTAGCATCATTGTTAAGTGAAAAGCCAACTTTCAAGTCTATGGTAATGAATACATTTCCTAAATTTAAGGGAGAATCGTCATCTAGCATGTTACAAATTTTGATGAATGTGGATATAGATTCATTTTCCAATGTTAGATTAAACTAGTTTTATGATTTTTTATTTGTATTTCATTATGTGAACATCTACATGCCTAATAGTGAAGTTTTAATTTTTTTCCATTACAAGGTCATTTCTTTCTTAAATGATTTGTAATGTATGTTTATGTTATAATATATTTTGAAAGAGATAATGCCCTTAATATCTCTAGCTATTCTTTTTATCATTTTAGAAGAACTTTAAAATCAAAATATTTTATAGCATACGTTATTCTAAGGAAGAAGATTCCCACCATCATTATTATATTTTCTATTCCACTTTATTAATTAAGAATGATATTACTTTCTAAAACCAAATAGTTTTTACTTAAATGATTTTTATAATAAATTCTAATTAAGTATGTTACTGCACAACTATTGGCAATGAACCTAATTATTGATTCTAGTTGTGATATTGTTCATAATATGAAGCTCTAAAAGAGATCCATAAAATAGTGTCTCAAGTTTGAATCAATAGTATTAGAAAATTAGTTTGGATCTATGCCTAAAAGATCTACTATAAAGGATAATTTCTTGATATAACAATTGATGAAGGAATTTAAAAAACATAGAAAAAATATACATATGTTCTTTATTGACTTGGAAAGCATATGAAAAAGTTCCTAGAGATATTATTTAGTGATCATTTCATAGGAAAAACATCCTTGATAAATATATTAAAGTAATTAAAGACATCTATGAAGGAGCTACCAATAAAATTAGAATAGCTTGTGTAACAACATATGATTTTCTAGTGATAGTAGGTCTACATTAAGGATCCTCACTTAGCCTATACTTATATGCTATTATTATGAATGAATTAACAAAGAATATATACGATGAAATCCTTTGGTGTATGTAATTTATAAATAATATTATATTGGTGGATACAACTCGAGAAAATATTACTTCTAAAATGGAGAAGTGAAGATATGCTCTAGAATCAAAAGACTTCAAAATTATTAGACGTAAGACAAAATATATGGAATTCAATTTTTATAATAACATAAAGAGTGGTGAAATAGAATTAACAATTCCAAATCAAAGGTCCCTCATTACAAATAGTTCCACTACCTAAGATCAATCCTCCAATTAGATGGTGAAATTGATACAAATATAAGAATTAGACTTGAGGCAAGATGGTCAAAATAGAGATAAGTTATTAGTGTTCTATATTATAAAAGAATACTAATCAAATTGAAGGAAAAATTTTATAGGATACTAATCAAGCCTACTATCTTATATGGTGTTGAATGTTGGACAACACAAAAGACACTTGGAAAATAAATCAGTGGTGGAAATACAAATGATTAGATGGATGTTGAATATTACCAAAAGAGATAAACTACATAATACAAACATTAAAGGAAGAATTAGAGTGGTTTCAATTTTAGCTTAGATGGTTTGCACATGTGTAAAAAGGATTAGACAATCAGCCTATAATAAAAGTTTCTACATCACTATTCCAAGAAAGCCATCAAAAGGAAGACCAAAAAAGATATGGAGAAAAAGTTGAAGATGATTTGAAGAAACTGCAAATGAAAAAATATGATAAAAAAGAACTCATGTAGTTGACTCCATATTGTTTGTACAAGGCTAAGACAATGATGATGATGAGTTGTAATATTGTGAAAAAATTTTAAGTGATTGTATTTTTTTTAATAATTTTTAATTGCAAAGTAAAATAGATTTAATTTTTAAATATTAAGTTTGAAGGATAGTGTTAAAGATTTGATAATTTTTATCAAACTCAACATTCAAAATAGATCTATTTGAAGTAACACTATGAACTTATGTTGATATCATCATGGTAATGTTCAATGTTAAACTTAATAAATAGTTTATCTTAATCATTGGTTAAATAATTCATGAATAGTTGTTGCATCTTTTCTTAAACATCACAATAATTACTCTAGACCTATATATACTCTTGAGCATTCATATACAAGAATCATGAATAACTTGTGAGATAGTTAATAGCTATTCAACTCATACTATGGTATTAACATGATCTACATTATTAATTAAACATGTTATGTGTATGCTGAATTAACATAAATAAGTTATTATTTCTTTAGACATTGGGGTCACATTGATCACAAAACTTAATAGATGTATGTTTATCAACTTGTTAATAATGGTTTGCATCTTGAGTTTAATAAGAATTGTAATGAAAATTATTATTGCTAAGTAGGCTATGGCAATAAAGTTCTTTATTATGAGATATCTTGTAGTAAAAAGTTTAAATTAACTAGTCACCATGTTGAAAATCGTATATGTTCACTAATTAAGATGAAATGTTAAAATGGCATCTTGCACTAGGACATGTAAATGTTAAGACATTGAGAACATTACATCAATTTAATCAAGAAATTTTAAAATTTGATGAATGTCATGAATTTGAATGTGAATGTAAAAAAATTGGAAAGATACACCATTTAACACCATTTAACATTTCTTAAACACTATGAAATTAAATTCTTTTATCCATTGGAGTTAGTTCATACAAATATTTATGAGCTTTTTTCACCTCAAGGAATAAGAAATGAAAAATATTTTGTTATATTGATTTATGATTTTAATTGAATGACATGGTTTTATGGCTTAGTACAAAAGTTATAAGTGTTAAAATAGTTTAAACATTTTAAAATGAAAAATAAAAATGAAAAGAACTCAAAGTTAAAAATCTTGAGGTTTGATGAGAAGAAGGAATATACTTCATATGATTTTAAGTACTTATTATAATACACATGGGATAAAGCAAGAATTCATAGTACCTTATACCACATGAAAAATGGTAGTATAGAAAGAAAAAATAGGAATATAATATTAAGAAATAATAAAATATTTAGAAAAATATTCTTTCTTAGCCCTTATCAATTAAGTTTTAACTCCATCATGACTATGTTCAATGGTGGGAATTTTGAAAATAAATATGGATCAAGAAATATTTTAGATGATTTAATTAATATTAAAAGGTTCTTGAAATGAATTTATATGTTTAATAATAACTAGAATATAGTTTATTGGACATCACTGAATTCTAAATTACAAGGCATCACATTTATACATGAAATGGATAAGGTAAGATCTCTTCCATAATGTTTGAATTTTGTTCTTTAAGGTACATCGTTGGGATTGTAGTAGAGTACTATATCTCTTGGATTTAATTTAAGATTCCTATTTTTATTGTGATGTCATTACTTGGAATAGAACTTATAGATCTTGTTTTCAGTAAGAGCAACCATCCTATTCTTATCTAGCAAATTTATACTCATCAAATGTTCTTTCTATGCTAGGTAAAGATCAAGATTAACCTTTGATATAGTAGCCAACATTTTCAATTTATCTTTTATATGTAGCTTTAATAGCTTTTCATACACAAGATCATAGAAAGTATGTCCTATGAAAAGTAAATCCACTAATAAGGTTTCTAAAACTTGGATATTAGACCATCATATTGCTGGCATCATTTATGTGTGCATCCTGGAACATGACGGATCAAAAATTTCCCATCATAAGGATCTTAATGATTGATTCTTTTCTATGTAATTCCCACTACAAAATCATGCATAAGCATCTTGTAGGACCCTTAGTTCTCTTTGGAAACATACCATCAAACTAGAAAATCAACACTAATTTTATAAATATTACCATCAATCTCCACATACTATTTATCTTTATGCGAAAATCTCTAAGTATTCTTTTGGATATAATTAATAGGAATCCTCTGATTAGTTAAGTAAATATATTTGTTAGTGAACCAAAGTAGTTGCTAAAAAGGAAGCCTATATTATTTTGGTAGAAAAATGCTCATTTAGAAATTTATTTGATACTATAAATTCATCTAATTTTTTGGTTTCATTAGAATACAAATAATTGATCTATAACAACATTCTTAGACACCTACTTATCAATCATTGTCATGTTAAATTCTTACAAGATCACTACTCACCTAATAATCTCGAGGTTAATAATGGACATATTCATCTAGAAGTATATAGTACTATGATATATACACATAAATATTATATTTCAAGCATATAGTTCTCGTTCTCTTATGTGTATAATATCATCATTAACTCTTTTTTAATAGTGGTAGTTCAACTATGCATCACTAATGCTTCTACTAGTGTAATGTGTTAGGTCTACATCATGGAATAAGGTCCCTATCTTCTACATACATCTAAAATCCCAACTCTCTAATTAGCCTTTTTTCTTACCACTTATGAGACCATGAGTGATGACAACGATCATGGTAAATTTTTACTAAGACCACTAGTTAATGTTAGCTTATGATATTTGATCATGAATCATGGTTCTGCAAAAAAAGAACAAAAATAAAAACTAATAAAAAGGAAAGAGCTCTCTTGGATTCTACATTTCAATTCCCTTAAGATGCAATGATCTTAAAATAATTCACAATTAAACAAGAAAGGAATAACGAAATTTATTCTTGCTCAAAAGAAAAAGATGCAATGCACAAATGAAAGTCAAACACTTCTAATGGTAGAAAATTAATTAATCAAATCCTCACTCAACTCAGATTAAAGATGAAAAGCCATACAAGAATGACTTCCTTACTTTCACTCACATAGTTTTCAAAGATGATTTACAAAAGAGTGCTCAAGATAAGCACAACTCTCCCTCTTAAAACACTCTAATGATCTTTGGACTTCCTCTCTAAATTCATGTGTGTTAAGCCTTATCCTTGATGTCAATTTATAAAAAAATTTTGATGAATTTTCATCTTCCCCAAATACTACAAATTCAAATTTATGTCTATTGAAATTTACCTTGGAAATCACTTTGTTTATCACATGCCCATTGACATAGCCCTGTTGATATATCCCAATTGACACATCCTATGATTCATGGACACAGGTAGATTGATTATAACAAAATTGTTACCAATATAAATATGCACACATCTCACATTTATGATACCTTTTGATCATAACCTTAGCAAAATTCTTATAGTTTCTTCCTTCAAAAGTTAGAATATTTTTCCTATGAGTGCCGAGAGTGTGGATTTAAGAGATTGTAAAGAATTTTATTCAAGTGTATATGTACCTAAACACATTTTCATGGATGAAAATAAAATCAAGATTTCCTTTATCTATTGTGGCACTTAGACTAGCATAATTCTACTTTTCAACAATTTACTTTACATGCAATTTACATTCTTGTTCTTAAGTAATTAATATTACTACTCATAAGCAACATAAGTACAACCACTTCAAGCATGATATATTAATACTTGGTAATTCCAGTAGTTAATACTTGGTGTGCCTAGTAGTATATACTTTGTAATCCAACAACATTAATATAGATTCAAGATGTGTACGGTAAGTGAGAATAGATACACTACATTAGGATAGTTAGATAATGAATTAATTAGTTATTTAATTAATTTAAATTATTAAATATTTAGTCATTCATAGGAGAAAAATAATAAAAAGTACAAAAATGTATATCTTATGTCTTAACCACACTTAACTATACACATAGATTAACACAAGTGTAAATTAGGAAGATAATGACTTACAACTATATAATATACCATTCAAGAATATCAGCCACTTAGGTAAATAACTCCATAGAATTCAACTGGATCATATGTAAATACTTATGATTCATATGGTTGGGCATAGGGACTACCCATCACTCATCATTGATGTTGTCTTCAAGAACTTAGTTTAGTTAAGTACACTAAGTATTGATAAATAATGAATCCATATAAAATCATTGTAACCTTCAAACAAAATAATAATAAAAATAAAATTATATCAAGGTACACTTAATACATGTTACTAAGATGGCTTCTTCTCACAGGAATGAATTTCCACTGCATGTCAATGACTCCAATTAATAGTAATATAAGACTCAAATAACTACCAATGAAAAGCATTTGTAGCTAGAAGTTTTCTATATACATCTAGATCCCTACTATCTAGATTTCACCATCATTTTTCATCAAGATGAATAATTACACTAGAGGGATATGGAGGATAACATTTTGTAACCTCTTGATCAGTCTATTCCTACCATGCTCATGGCCAATCTCAAAAAGCTAGGAATTGAGTCATCAAGGCTAGAATATGAGGTAATAGACCATACCTTAGGACTATCATCCCTCAAAAGCATAACTTAGAAAGGATCAACACATGAAGCCTCCAAGGGAAAAATGATCCTAACACCATTATTCCTAGAATTATAGAAAGAGGTCCTTGATTTCTTCTTAGGGTTGTCTCAGTATACTAATTCTCCTCTTTTTTGAGGATGATATCGTTCACCAACTCTTGAAATCAACCTTGGAGAACAAAAAAGGTAAGAAAAGGATAGAATCTCAAGCCCAAAAAATATCAAAGAACATATCTCCTAGTTTTTCATCCAAGGAAAAGAAGAAAGAAAAATACAAGAATAAAGAATAAGCAAAGGACCATAGAAGGAAGACTTGTAAACACCATTCTCCTAGTTCTCCACCTTTACCATCCTCCTCATCATCACAATCTAATAGGAGGATCCATGACTGAGAAAAAAGGAGTGATCAGGATTGAGATAGGTATGATAGGAAATTCCATCGTGATGATAGGAATTAGAATCATAGATAAACATGAGAGAAAATGGAGCATCAATAGGAGAGGAGGCATTGGAGGTCTTACCAGAGGAGGAATGACCATGATAGGGGCCACCATGAATGTAATGACTATGATGAACCATTACTTACTACCATAAACATGCTTAATATTTCAAGAGAAGTTCAAATTTCCACTAGGAATTATAAGGATAGCAAGATTAAAAGGCTTGATATGAATAATATTCCTAAATTTGAAGGAGGATACAATGTTAATCCTTAGCATCATTTACAAGGCTTCCATGATGCTTATATCTTACAAAACATTGATAATGAGTGGCATAAGCTTAAATTAGTCCTAATTACACTCATCAAGAAAGTTAAAAGCTTGTACCAGTCCTTGGAACTAGAATCCATTTGTAGATGAAGTACAATTCTAGAGTTGTTCAATGACAAGTACCAAACATACTCTAGACTATCTAATCTAAGGAAACAAATCTAAGAATGGAAGTAAGGTAATCATGAATCCTTGGATGTATCCTTAGAAAGGTATTACATTCATGCCTAGGCCATGGATTTTTTCAAAGGAAGCAACTTTACCACATTATAGATGGGCTCTAAAACAAGACCAAGAAATTATTAGGATCTATTCCCAATAAAGACTTTCTAAAATGAGAGTCCATCAAATCTAAAGGCTAATTTATTGAGTTGTAAAAGAAGAAGGAGAGCTAAAAAATGGAAAAGAGCAAGGGAATATAACAAGAACATCTCCATTCATAAAAGGGAAGTGTGTTTTTGTGCTTCAGAAGAGGAAGCACTACTAGATGAATTGATGCAAGGAAAAAGCTTACTGATCCAGAAATCTATGACTAAAATATTAGCTAAGGTGGATAAAATGTGGGACTTCTTAGATGAGAAGTTTCAAATTACTCTTAAAATTATGAAGGAGAGATAGAGTAGGGAAGTAGAGATAAAGACAAAAGGAGAAAGAAAGATACAAGTAGGTATTACTATAAAAAAAGAAAAAGAAAAGGCTATAGTAATGGATGAGGTTGCAAGTTTAGAAATAGATGAATAAAAATGTAAAATTTACCAATACAAACATTCTAAGGGATGTTGTCCCATAGTGTCACATCTACAAGAATCTATGGTTTACACATTAAATCCAAAATTGTCAAGAAAATAGTCACCCAAGAGATTGCATTATTCACAAAGAAATTATAAATAGTAGTTCCATCCAACATAGTATTATCCAAGTGAAGCACCACCTAACCCTTAGGAGTAGTACCAGTAATGGAAAAACCCATAGTTGTGGGGGATTCTACTACCATAGAGCAATATCCTTACTGACAGCTAGATACTTATGGATATTACATCTAACAACCTATTTCTTCTTATAAATTTTCTAACCACACTCCCTTCTCTCATAATTAATACTCTCTAGAATATGATAGAACACCCACTCTATGAACTAATTTTCTATCCACTTATCCTCAAATGTATCCACCAACTCACCCTACACCTTCTAACACCACTCCCTTACCACCTACACCACATATGCAAGAGGAAATTCCACCACAACCATAGCCACAAGAGCCCAGAAGGATAGTAAACTTATAGTGAAATGACCATATGAGTGGCTCTAAACATAAGCTTAGAAAGAGGACTTTCTATAGGATAAACAATCCATAAAAGCCCTCATAGACATCCATGGCTACTAACCCTACATCAACTACTTCTAAAATTTTCCTTGAACCTTCTTCAAACAAAAATTCCTCTAATGTTCATACCATCATGTTGACCCATGTAGTCATAAATTAGATCAAAATAGGCTACCTTCCCAGGAAACGATCTAATCCTAGGAGTTCTCTAATCTATTCTCAAATTGTAGGAAATGATCCATGCAAAGATATACTAGATTTAGGTTCTAGGATAAAATTAATATTTTAAGAGATATATAAGATCTAGAACATTCCTCTACTTAAGAAATGTAACATTAGATTGAAGCTTGTAGATTAGTCCATCTCTATTCCTTTGGGGTTGGTGGAGGACATCACTACCACCATTTGTGGTTTGTCATATTTGGTAAATTTTCTAGTGATCCAAATGGATAATTATAAGGGGAACTTTCTTATTATCATGGAAATGGCTTGGCTTAGTACAATTGAGGCCAAGATGAGGATCAAATACCTTTCCTTGGAAAGCTCAAAGAAGAACAAATTCAAGAAGCTAAAGAGAAAGTAAGCTCCATGCATTACATATAGTGACACACGATGTTATTAAATGAAAAGGATATAGGTTATGAAGAGTACATCCATTAAAACATGAAATAAGTGTGCCAAGGTGTCAAATTCTCAAAGGTTCCTATAAGTAGAAGTCATAAGAAAAGAAGGTACCCAGTGGCTGACCTCAAAAAATAACACTAAATAAATAATATGCATGGAACTAGTGAAGCTCCTCACAAGTGTCTACATAGATAATATGAATGGAATGGAGCAAATTCATCATCAAATCTTTCATAAAAACATAAATAGGGATTAGGGATAGTTGAAAATCCATAATTATTTTAACAAAGAGTCCCTTGAACTTATGGCTTTATTGACAATGTTAGAATATGCTTTTATTGACAATGGAAAGCTAGTAATTATTAATGTCAATCTCCATCAAGAATAGAAAAATAAGATACTATGAGTAGTCAAAAAATGGCCAATAGCCTTTTCATAGCTATATTATGAGTTGATAGGAATAGATTTGTGGATATGCCATAATTGCATCTATATAGACTCCTCCATCAAACCAAGGAGGCAATTATAGAGAAGATTAAATCTTAAGCTTAAGAAAGTTGTTAAAGATGAAGTAGAATAACTTCTTAAGGCTAGATTCATCTATCCTATAGTAGATAATGAATGGGTGAGCCCACTTTTGATCATGTCAAAGATAGAATAAAAGTGGAAAGTTTGTATAGACTTCAAGCTATTGAATATGACAACATTTAAAGATCACTTTCCATTGTCATTTGTGAACTAGGTCCTAGATACAATTGCAAGGCATAACTACTACATTTTTCTAGATGGTTATAGTGATTATAACCACATCCAGATAGTAATAGAAGATTAATCCAAGACAACTTTCACAAGTCCCTAGGAGAATTTTGCATATAAGAAGATGTCCTTTAACCTTTGAAATGCCCCTACAACTTTCCAATGCCTAGTACTTAGCATTTTTTAGCGACATATCTATAGTGGTATGGAGGTTTTCATGCATTACATTTCCACCTATGATACCAACTTTGAATAAGCCTTGGATCATCTAGAGCAAGTGATGAATCATCACGTGGAGACAAACTTACAACTTACAACTTAGTCTTGGGGCACTAAATTTTAGAAAAAAGGATAGAGGTGGATCCAAAAAAAAGTATGGGTAATCTACGAAATCACTAGAAAACCTCAAACTATGAAAGATGGAAGGTCATTCCTTGGTCACACAATTTTTATAGGCACTTCATCAAGAACTTTTTCAAAATTATCAAATCATTGGTGAAGCTCACAAAAAAAGATGCATCTTTCAATTAGACTAAGAAATGTGAATAAGCATTCTAGCAGTTAAAGTAAAAGCATATAGATACTTCCATTCTAGGTGCTCCAAATTTATCGAGATGCATCTAACTATGTATTGGGAGTAGTGCTTACATAACTAGATGATCAAAAACAACCATGCTATATCCATCATGCAAGAAAAAGCATTGTGAATACATAACTAAACTACACCACCACTAAGAAGGATCTTATGATGGTAGTGTATTCCTTGGAAAAATTTAGGCACTATGTGCTTGGATACCAAGTTTTTATGCATAGTAATCATAGTGTCATCCATTTCCTAATAAACAAACCAGCATTTAGTCATCATGTCAGACAATGGCTAGTGATTTTACAAAAATTTTATTTTACCATGTTGGATGGAAAAGGAACTAAAAATGTAGTGGTTGATCATTTGTCTTGGTTATGATGGGACAATAAGGAGGATGACAAACCTTTATCTAATCAGTTTCTAGATGAACCCTCTTTACTAAATCCATTGAATTCTAAGAGCCAAGGGTTACCAATTGGTATGATGAGTTCCTCTCTTATCATCTCACTCAGGAGACTCCAATAGAATGTGATAATATGAAGAAACCATAGTTTCTTCACCAGGTCATTACATGGAGATCCAAGAAAACCTACACAAGGTTTTTATTAATGGCTTAGTTTGATTTTTTGTACATGATGCTGATCAGTTTTGCATCCTCCAAAATATTCATGAGGATCCTTATAGGGACCACTACATGAGAATGAGGATGGCTATGAAGATTCTCATGGAAGGATACTTCTAGCCAATGATCATTAAGAATGCTCATCATTTCTCTTATTCATGCAAGCAATGTCAAAGAGATGAAGGAATGATAGTATGAATGAAAGTGTTCCAACAATGGACCTAACCATTGGAGCCTTTCAACCTTTGGGGCATTAAATTTATGAGATCCATCACTTCCATGTCAAATGGAAAGGATTACATATTTGTTGTCATCGACTACTATACCAAGTGATTTAAATCTACATCCATATCAAGTTGTACATCCATGACCTTAGCTTAGTTTTTACAACAATACATGGTTAATAGGTTTTGTATGCCTAGAGCACTTATTTCTAATAATGGAAATCACTTCATAGATTTTAATTTTTAGAAATTAATGTAATGCTTGGGGATGCAACATAAATAACCCCTTATCACACCCCCCCCCCCCCCCCCCCCCCCCCCCCCNGTCACCAATAGGAAAACTACTAGGATTATAAAAAGAATCATTAGTAGATATAGGAAAGACTGAAGTAGAAAACTTAATGATGCTCTCTAGGCATATCATTCAACCTAGAAGCTTCCTATAGGCTACACTCCTTATGAGTTAGTATATGAAAACTTGCCAAAATTTCAAATTCAGTATAAACTCCATATACTAACAACAACTTTTGAGCTTGACCTAAACATTAATCTAGCCCAAAATGAAAGTATTATGACACTTAATGTGCTATATGAAAACTGATGAGAAACCTTAATGATGAATGAACTGCACAAGACACACTTTGATGAGTCATGACTTGATTGGCTCTGATATTGGAGCCTCAACATTGAATACCCGATGTTGGAGCCCAAGATGTGATGTCAAATATCTGACATCATGGGATATATGCCAACCTATAAATATAGTTTTTAGGCTCACAATTTTCATAATTTTTTAGTGAATTTTTCATAGTTTTTTCATAGAGTAACGAAGCTCTTGCAATTTGTTTTCTCCAAAGTTAGAATATTTCTGAGTGCCCATAACAGGAGTATGAGTGTGCACAGATCTTTATTTGAACACTGATGTACCTAAGCATAGCAATGTGATGGGAATAAAAATGAATCCTTTTGATCATCCTTGTAGCACTAAAAATATATTAATGTTTCCTTAATGCATTTAATATTCATGCACTTTGCTTTAATGCACTTTAATTAAGAAATTAATTTTTAGTTGTTAATGAACACAAGCATGACCACCTTGAACATATGTGTAGCACTTGGAAACCTAGAAATGGTTAATGTTTGGGAACCCAGTAGGGCTATATGTGTTCAAGATGTGTCTAGGAAAGTGGGATGGGTACTTGTGTCAGGCTAGCTAGGTAGTAGATAAATTAGATCCTAAATTAATCTACCTTTCATTATTGTTGTAGGTGATTAAACTTACAAAAAATAAAATGATAAAAATCATGTGCCTCAATTATAATTAAACCATATCTTTGAGCTTCAAAAGTGTATTTGGAAAGACAATGAACATTCTCAATGCCCATTTCACTTCCTAGAGACTTATTGCACGAGAAAACTATAATTTCATGGAATTCAACTAGATTACATGTGAATGGATTAGTGATTTGTATGGTTGGGCATAGGGGTACCTCAATACTCATCATTATCATCATTGTTGGGGACTTTTTTGTTGTTTCATGCACTATCTAGATTTAGTGAGAATTATTTAAATCATTGAAATAAACCTTAGAGTCATATCACATTTTAAGATTACTACAAAAATTTTAAGAAGCATACTACATTTTTATTTTTCTAACATAAAATATCTTCTTCTCACAAGAGTGATTCTCTGTCCAATTCTGACGAAGTAAATCTACCAGTGCCTCAACAATACCAAGTGGTATATGCTCATCCTAATGAGTATGTATCAAGTTTCACCTTCATCCTATACCAAGATCAACAATTATGGTGGTGTGACATGGAGGGAAATATTGTGTTGTCGCCTGATCGATCTATTCCTGTAATGCTCCAACAAATTCTTATACAATGCAGTCTCTAAGGACTTCATGTTGAGTATGTAGTGTAGGATAGTGATCCTAGGGATTATGATCCCATTAAGGCACAACATCTCAGGGATTGCCAGTTAGAACAACATTATGAATCTGCAAAGAGAAAAGGATTCAATAATTCTTCATTCTTATTGTACCAAAAAGATGATGAAGAACCTTTCTCTGGGGGTTTTCCATTTAGTGAAATTTCTCTCTTTGACTTTGGTGAATGAGTTCAAAACCAAAACTTGCAGTCCATGATTCACAATCCTAGTTCTAGTAAAAATGGATCAAATAACAAAAAAGGATCCAAAGAGGTAAGTCAAGGTAGGGATGTGGATAAGAAGCTAGATTGTGATTGTGGTTTCAATCACCAAAGAGGTGGTAGTAAGCACTGTGATGATGCTAGTCCTCCTTCCTCTTTGCCTTGGTCATCATCCTCTTCCTCTTCTAGCTTTGATCACAATTGTAGGGGGTGCGACTGTGATGAAGGTGACCAACAGGACTGAAATGATCAAAGGGATAATCGGGTAAGGCAAGACCATGAGTGTGTGAATTCAAGAGAGACACAACACCATGAACAAAAGGGTAATAGAGGGCATAATAGGCACAAAAATTAAGGCCTTGATGAGCCTTTCCTTGCTACCTAGAGTATGCTAAGCATCGCAGAGGTAGTATGAATTCTAACAAGGCATATGAAGGATATTCAGATCAAAAGGCTGAACATGAGCAATATCCCTTAGTTCGAAGGGGAATATAACTCAAATCAGTAGAACCATCTCCAATATTTTCAAGATGCATGTGCCTTGAAAAACATAGAGAATGAATGGTATAAGCTTAAGTTGTTTCCATGGACAATCATTAAAGATGTAGAGAACTGGTACTAGTCCTTAAACTAGAATCTATCAGATGATGAGGTACAATGCTTGAATTTTTCAATGATAAATATCAAATATACTTAAGAGTGTCCAACTTGAGAAGGTAGATCTAAGGATGGAAACAAGGTACACATGAATCCTTCAATGCTGCCATCAGCTGATACTATTCCTTAATGAATATATGTTCTAGCCATGGTTATTCTCAACTAGATCAACTTCGCCACATTGTAGATAGGCCTCAATTTGAAATGAGAAGAACCCTTGGCATCTATGCCCAAGGATGACTATTAAAATTAAGCATCCATCATATCCAAAGATTGATTGAGTAGGTAGCTAAAGAGGAAGGTGAATTGAAAAAATGAGAAAGTACAAAAGAGTATAATCACAATCCTTCCATTCAGAAGAGGAAAGTTCAATTTTGTGATAGTGAGGAAGAATCAGAACTTGATGAGGTGGAAAATAGGAAACCCTTAATACTTCAAAAATTTTAATCTAAAATTATGATCAAGGTTGATCAGTTATGGGACTCCATAAATAGAAGATTTCAAGCTATCCTAAAAATTGTTGAAGAGTCCAAAGAATGAGGTAGTGATTGTGAGTGTAAGAGGTGCAAGGAAGTTGAAGGTGCCTATCATAGAGGTAAGGGCAAGATTGCTACAATAGAAGAAGTTGTGGAAAGTGAATTAGATGATGATGGTAGGTGTGACACCTACTAGTATGAACATCCTAAGGGATGTTGTTCCATAGTGTCACACTTACAAGAGTCTGGGGTGTATACTTTGAATCCATGACTAGTGTAAAGAAAAATACCCAAATGATTACCTTACCCTCAATGTAATCCTAGGCAATTCTAGAAGCAAAAATAATATTATCCAAGTGGAACTCCACCACAACCATATGAGAAATATCAACAATGACAGTAATCACAGTCATGAACATTAGCACCACCAAGGCAGCCATACTCTTATTGACAACCTAATCCCCATGGGTATTATGTTTAGCAACCCTTGGCTCTATGTGGCTCCTCTAGTCACATTTCTACTTTCCAATCTTACTACCATACTTTTGATTATTATTGAACTCATTCTCCATATGAAAGAAGGGATACCATCTCTTACCCCTATCCTCCTCTTATTCCTACACATCTTTCTCCTCTAGGCACACAACTACCAGCTGCTCCACCTATGCAAAGTGAACTACCAGCTCAACTGCAACAATGTAATGCTACTAGGCCCATTAATCTACAACCATTTTCATCAACTGAGTGGTTTGAATACTTGATCAAAGAAAAGACCTTTCCTTCAACCACATAGTCGACCTAAGCCTTTAGATACACATGTGGTTAATAATCCTATTCCTCCATCTTCCTCTATATCAAATTCTTTCAAGTTCCCTTCAAACCAAACATCATCCAAGATCCATACTATGATGCTTACTCATGATGTATCTAATTGGATCCATGCTAGAAACCTTACCAGGAAATTAGTAGATCCTAGAAGTCCTCTAATCTATTTACATATTGCTAGGAAAGAACCATTCAAAGCTCTTCTTAACTCAGGTTCTAGTGTCAATCTAATTTCTCACAAGATGTATATTTCCTGGAACCTACCTCTTTTATAGAAGAGAAATATCAAATTAGAATTGGCAAACCAATCCATCACTATTCCATTGGGATTGGTGGAAGACATTATGACCACTGTCTGTGGGTGGTCTTATCCTACTAGTTTCCTAGTGATCAAAGTAGAGAACTGCAAAGGGGACTCTCCAATCATCATAGAAAGGACATGGCTAAGCATCGTTGATGCAAGTATGGGCATTAGAGATCTTTCCCTAAAAATATCTAAAGAAAATGCATTCAAAAAGATTAAGAAGAAGTGAGTTCCATGCATTACATATAACAATACAGGGTGTAATTATGTGCAGAAACTCTAGGTAGTGAAATAAGCATCTATCTCTACATGCAAGCAATGTGCACCAGAAGCAGAAATTCAAAGGTGTCTATACATAGCAGCCACAAAATAGAAGGACACCTAGTGGCTAACCATTGATTCTAAGAGCAACACAATTTTCATGAAACCAACTGAGAGCTTGACATGCATAGATGTTGTAGGCATAAATGAACTAGAGCAAGTTCATTACTAACTCTTTGATGATGCAAATGATGATACATACTGGGAAGAGTTGGAAATTCCTAAAAAATTTAAGAGCCCCTTGAACTAAAAACTCTATCAACTAGCATAGAATATGTATTTTTGAAGAATGGGAAGCCAGTCATAGTCAATGCAAACCTTGCTCCAAAACAAAAAATGATGCTATTGAATGTGGTTGAAAAATGGTTAGCAGCTTTTTCCTAGTCATATCCTAAACTCACAGGGATTGATCCTAGAATATGCCAACATCACATCTATTCTAATCCAACCATGAAGCCAAAGAGATATCCACAAAGGCGATTGAACCCCAAATTAAAGCAAATTGTTAAGAAAAAATTGAACAACTCCTCAAGGTAGGGTTTATTTATCCCATTGCAAATAGTAAGTGGGTTAGTCCACTTGTTATTCTACCCAAGAAATATGGCAAGTGGCCAATCTACATTGATTTTCAACTACTAAATATGGCAACATTTAAGGATCATTTTTCATTTTCATTTGCTGATTAGGTGTTAGAAACAATATCCAAGCATTGCTACTATAGTTTTTTGGATGGTTATAGTGACTATACCCAAATCCAAATTGTGCCTAAAGACCAAGCCAAAAAAACATTCACAACCCTAGGTGAATTTTGCATATCACAAGCCTTTTGGTCTATGTAATTGCTCTTCTACCTTTCAATGCCTAATTCTAATTATTTTTCAATAGTAAATCAGTAGCGGTGTAGAAGTCTTCATGGATGATTTCTCCGCCTATGAAACTACATTTGATTAAGCCCTAAACCACCTTGAGCAAGTACTAAAACAATGCATTAAGAAAAAACTTAGGCTCAACTTGCAAATGAGTCATATGATGGTCCAAGAAGGCATTGTATTAGGGCATAGAATATCACAAGTAGGAATTGAGGTTGACCCTAAAAAAATAAGGATCATCCAAGGAATAACCTATGAACCAGAAACTATTAAAGATGTTCAGTCATTCCTTGGACTTACTGGCTACTACCAGTAATTCATAGAGAATTTCTCTAAGATCACAAAACCATTGGTGGAGCCAACAAAAAAAATGCTCCATTTATCTAGAACACAGAATCCAAATAAGCATTCCAATAGCTAAAAGAGAAACTTGTAGAAACTCCAATCCTACAAACACCCAACTAGTCCAAACCATTTTATGTCATGATAGATGCATCAAATTATGCCTTGGAAGCTATGCTTATGTATATTGATGAAAAGAAATGTCTATATTACATCCACTACACTAACTGAAGCATTGTGGATGCATAATGAAACTACACCACTACAAAAAAAGAACTGATGGTGGTGGTGTTTACTCTAGAAAAGTTCAAGCATTATGTGATTGGATACAAATTATCTATGCACATAGACCAAAATGCCATCTTCTTTCTAATGAACAAGACAATGGTGAGTCCTCATGTCATACAATGGCTAGTGATCTTATAGAAATTTGATCTTACAATGATAGATCAAAAGGGCACTGAGAATGTGGTTGCTGACCACTTGTCTCAATTACGATGGGACAAAAAAAGGAAGAAAGCTCACTATCAAAAAGGAAGAAAGCCCACTATATGATATATTTCTTGACAAACTCCTCTTTTATAGGATTATAACTAAACAATTGCCTAATGAGCCTAAATGGTATGATGGAATTATCACATATCTTCTCACTCAATAGATACCACAAGGGTTGGACCATAGGAAGAAACAAAAATTTCTTCACTAGATAAAATGCTTCATGGAGATCAACGAACACCTCTACAAGGTGTGCACTGATGTCCTAGTTTGATGGTGTGTCCCTAATACTAATCAACTACACATTTTCCAAGATTCTCATGAAGGTATTTGATAAGGACACTATGCTAGAAGATGCATGGCCATTAAAATCATAATGGTAGGGTACTATTGGCCAACAATATTTAGGGATGCTCACTAATATTTCTTATCTTATGAATGATGTCAATGAGATGATGGAATGATTGCTTGAATGGAGGGACCTCAACAATGGATTCAACCACTAGAATCCTTTGACATCTAGGGCATTGACTTCATGGGTCCCATCACACCCATGTCAAATGAAAAGGTGTAAATCATAGTTGTTGATGACTATTGTACAAAATGGGTAGAAGAAATAGTAGTCACTAACTGTACATCTTCTATTGCTATTTGGTTTGTACAACAAAATGTTGTAAACATGTTTGGTGTGCCACATGCATTAATTTCTAATAATTGAACTCACTTTAAAAGCATTACCTTTCATAAGCTCATGCAATGCGTAGGGGTTAAACATAAACTCATAACATCCTACCACCCCCAAGCCAATGATCAAGCTAAGGTTACCAATAGGGTAATCACAAGGATTCTAATAAGAACTATTATCAAATATAGGAAATACTGGAGCATGAAACTCAATGATGCCATTTGGACCTATTTCTCAATATGGAAAATTCCTATAGGCCACTCCCCCTATGAGCTTGTGTATGAAAAATTACCAACACTTAATATTTAATCCAAGCTCTGTACACTGTTAATGGCCTGTGACCTTGACCTTGACTTGAGCCTAGCACAAAAAGAAATATTAATGAATCTCAACTTTCTAGATAAAAATTGATTAGTGCCCCTATCATCCAACAAGTTGCACAAGACATACAACAAAAAGCATCATGCTCTTAAAATTAGGAAAATCAAACTTCAACTTGGAGATAAGGTTCTCTACTAGAACCTCACACATGTACCTCAATGAACTAAGTTCCAAACATTGTGAAAAGGACCTTATATAATTTATGAAACCTTTCCTTTGGGGGTCATGATGATCTACAAACTTGAAAGCCTAGACAAGAAATAGTTGGTCAACATACAAGTAGTCAAACCTTTCCACAAGCATAAGCTAGCAAATACAACAAATGCCTCATCAAATGAACAACCACACTTAATATTTTGGATCTCCTTCTTTCAACTCAGTCATGAGGGAGATGGCCATCCATACTAACCATATAAGTGGCTCCTTAGTTTTTCACCCTTTTTGTTTTACACATTTCTATTTTTTTTACACATTTTTATTTTGGAAATTTTTGTTTTACACATTCTTTATTTTATACCTTTTTGTTTTTATGTTATTGATCTTTTCTAATTTTTATTTTACACCATCGTTAGTACATTTTCTATTTCTTGAATATTTTACACTTTCTTTTATATCTTTTTTATTTTGGTGTGATTTTCTAACTTTTTGTTAATAAGTGCTATGCACAATGGTAATTTTTTGCTTGATGGTGGTATGTACTATTTTTTTATTTGATTGTTGTGTCTAGATTCTAGATTTGAATTTTGTTACTAATAATTAGGACATGGTTTATCTTTCATGCAATAGGCAGTGAGTCCACAACATCCACCCATCCACAAACTCTATGGTCTTTCTTATTCTAGAAATATGAAATCCATTTTTCATTAATAAAATTATTAACAAACTTGTGACTCTAGTAGTCTCCAAAATTAGAAAGGATTCAAAGGTTTGAATAGGGTGTGATTTCAAGGGAATTTAGTATTCATTATGCCTTTCTACTTACTTGGATGCATGTGTGTTTTCATGGATTTCTTACCATTCCATGTCAACCAATAAAAGGAGGTTGAATAAGTCTTTACATCGTGTGGTTTCCATTTCAAAAAAATGATGGGAATTCAAAGCACACCCCTTAGAAAAAATACATGGGCTACAAGCACTAGCTATGGGACTAGAAAGACATGTTACCCATGCTTGAAGATCCCCTCTAACTAAGGCCCTTACTTACTTCCTACTTCTCTTTTCTTCTCTAATAAGGAATGGTGGTTGTTCTATGGAAGCACTCTTGTATCTCAAGGGGATAAACCAGTCTTAGAATGAAGATGCAAAGTCACTGAATGTGGTTGGTTTTGGTCAAGACTAAGGATGGATCTTATCAAGTTATTTAACCATAAAATTCATAATAGATTTCATGTGATCTTAATTAGGAACTCCATTCCACTCTCTCTCATCCATCTATGCTTTTCATATCTCACCACACTACCAATTTCATGTTCTTATTCAATTTCCTGGTTTGAAGTGTTGAAATTCTTAGGTGGTTTCTTCTAGGTTTTTGTACTTAATATTCCATAACCATTAATCATCCATGGGGCCACAAATTCCTTGATTGGAAGTTATGCAAGGGAAATAAAAGACCTATGCCTACTTTGGGGAGGATCCACTTGCATATCTTTTGGTTGGATTAGTTAAGTTCTTTATCCTTAGACACTATTACAATCAAATCCTTTTGTTTATCTCATCAATGACATCCAATTGTGCACATCTTCACAACATTTTTCAGTGAATTTTCCTTTTTTTTTTGTTGTGAATTCTTACACCCTTTGCAAATATTTCCTTGAGCTAAAATTTTTCAAATTTAATGGACCACTTATCTATTTTACCCTATTTATTAGTCTTCCCACTAACACTCCTAAAGGAATCAATCTATCACAATCACAACCTAACTGGGTATAACCATTAATGAGACAAGGTACTTAATAGCTAATGTGTTACACATTGCATACTAATTCATGATTTTATTGTGATTATAGTGGGAAGCATGGATTGAAAGCAGGACTATCTTCATCAAGGATGATGTGGCAGTACCACATGATGATGACTGTTCATGATCATTGGATCTTCTCTCTCACTCTTCAACTACTAAGAGGTGTTGGATGTCAGTTTTATCTAAGGTGTTCACTTTTCTTATCATGAACATTCAATTTTGTAAAGATTGTAACTCCATACACTTGGGCACTTAGAGTTTGTTTGTTCCATCTAAGTTAGTTATGTCAATCAATAATTCCATACCTTCCCAATATTTTGTAAGGAACTTATTCCTCCTCTTCTTCACTCAAGAACAATTTGTCATTCAGTCGTGGGGGTCCGATGATTTATGATTTGACTAGCTTTAATATCAAATACCTAATATTGGAGCCTCAACATTGGATACTTGATGTCAAAGCTCAGGATACGATGTTAAATATTTGATATCATGGGGTATATGCCAGCCTATAAACATAACACTTGGGCTTACAATTTTAATAACTTTTTAGTGATTTTTTCATAGTTTTTGCATAAAGTAGTGAAGCTCTTGTAGTTTTCTTTCTTCAAAGTTAGAATATTTCTAAGTGCCCACAACAAGAATCTGAGTGTGTATGAATCTTTATTCAAACACTAATGTACCTTAGCATAGTAGTGTGACAAGAATAAAAATGAATCGTTTTGATCATCCTTGCAGTATTAAGAATATATTAATATTTCCTTGATGTAGTTAATATTCATGCACTTAATTTTTTAATGCACTTTAATTAAGTAATTAATTTTTAGTTGTTAATGAACATAAGCATAACCACCTCGAGCATATGTGTAGCACTTGGCAACCTAAAAAAACTTAATCTTTAGTAACCCAACAAGGCTATATGTGTTTAGGATGTGTCCAAAAAAGTGAGATGGGTATTTGTGTTAGGCTAGCTAGGCAGTAGATAAATTAGATCCTAAATTACTCTAACTTTCATTATTGTTGTAGGTGATTAAACTTACAAAACATAAAATGATAAAAATCATGTGCCTTAATTACACTTAAACCATATCCTTGAGCTTTTCAAGTGTAGTTGGGAAGACAACAAATGTTCTCAACACCTATTTCACTTCCTAAAGAATTAGTGCATGATAGAATTGTAGGTTCACAAAATTCAACCGAATCACACATGAATGCCTTAGTGATTTATATGATTGGGTGTAGGGATACATCGTTGCTCATCACACTTCAAACAACATCATGATGCATGAATAAGAAGAGTTCAATCTCAACGTAATGATAAGATTATTTACTAAAATCCTAATGAGCGGTGGAGCTATCTCAACACTCTACCATACAATTCACAAGTGTCTGCATGGCCAAATCATAATCTGATGATGGAGAATGTAATTGTGCTAGTAATTGATGTTAAGTTCAAGATTGTTGTCTTCCCACTATGAGTTAGTAAAGTTCTAGTATATGGTTTAAGTCTTAGTGAGACATATGATTGGTTGATGTTGTAGGGATCTTACTACTCCTAATGGTAAACATAGCTAAAGATAAAATTCTAAGTCTAGTTAACTAAGAAAGCATAGATTTGACTTAACCTAGCGTGATGGATATCTGATCCTACCCTACCTAATGAGTGGCGAGGTACCCTTACGTCCAACCATATGAATCACTAAGGAATTACATGTGGTCTGGTCAAGTTTCATGGACCTATAGTTATCTAGTACACTAGCTCTTCTAAGAAGTGAAATGGGCATCACGAATGTTTGTTGTCTTTCCAACTATACTTGTGAGGTTCAAGGGTATGGTTTAAGTGTAATTAAGATATATGATTTTTCTTACTTTATATTTTATGGATTTGGTCACCTAGAATAAGAATGAAGAGTAGAGTAATTTAAAATATAATTTTTTATTGTCTATCTAGCCTAACACAAGTAACCATCCCATTTTCCTAAACACATATAGCATTGTTGGGCTACCAAATGTTAGCCATTGATGGGTTACCAAGTACTATATGAATACTTGAAGTGGTTATGCTTGTGTTCATTAACTACTAAAAATAAATTGCTTAATTCAAATGCATTAAAATAAAGAACATGAAAGTAAAATGCAATAAAGAAAATATTAAGCTATTCTCAAGGTTGCATGAATTGTCAAAAGAGTTCATCTTATTCCTATCACACTACCATGCTCAAGTACAGAAGTGCTCAAACAAAGAACCGTATACACTTAGAATTTTTCTGTGGGCACTCAAAAAATATTATAACTCTAAGGAAAGAAACAACAAAAGCTTCACTACTCTAACTAAGAAATACCAAAAAATAATTAAAAACTAGAGCCTAGGCACAGTATTTATAGACTTTGGGTATAGACCCTGATGTCACATACACAATGTTGTGGCTCCAACATTGCATACCCAACATCAAAGTAAAAATAAAATCCATTTCATCATACCCCCATGACTAAATGAAAACTTGTCCTCAAGTGAAGAAAAGGAGGAACAAGTCCCTTGCAACATAACATATTGTGTAGCTATGGAATTATTAATTGATATTACAAATTGACTCAAATGGAATAGGCAGACTCTGAGTGCCCAAGTGTATGGAATTACAATTTTTACAAAATTAGGTATTTATGATAAGAGTGAACACCTTGGAGAACACTGACATCTAACACCTCTTGGCAAGAAGAACGAGAGAGATAGAGAGAGAGAGAACAGGTCCAAAGATCACAAATAGTCCTGATTGTGTGGTACTGCTGCATCAACCTTGGTAAAGATAGTATCGCTTCTAGCCCATGCTTCCCACTACAGTCATAAAAAATCATGAATTAGTATGCAATGTGTAACAAAAAGTGGTAAAATGCCTTGTCTCATTGGTTGTTACACTCAACTAGGTTATGATTGTGGTTGATTGGTTCATTGAGTAGTGTTAGCGGGAAGGCTAATAGATTAAATTAAGTAGTTCATTAAATTTGAAAAAGTTCAATGCAAGGAAATATTTGAAGAGGACATAAGAATTCACAACAATTGAAAGGAAAGTTCACTAAAAACTATTGTGAAGATGTTTATAATTGGATTTTATTCATGGGGTAAATAAAAAGAATTTGATTGTAAGAGTGTCTAAGGCTAAAAAACTTAACTAACCCAACCAAAATAGGCATAGACATTGTATTCCCTTGCATAACTTCAAAACAAAGAGTCTATTGGCTTCGTCAATGATTAATGATTACAGAAGGTAAAGTACAAAAACTCAAAAGAAAATAACTAAGAATTCTGACACATGAAACCAAGATATCAAAATAGAACATGAAATTGGCAGTGAGGTGAGATATAGAAAGCATAGAAATGAGAGAGGGAGTTGTATGGAGTTCCTAATTACAGTCACATGAAGTCCCTTGTGGATTTTATGGTTAAATGACTTGATAGGATCCATCCTTATTCCAGACCAAAACCAACCATGTTCAATGACTTTACATCAACATTCTAAGACTAATTCATCCCTTGAGAGATAAGAGTGCTCCCACAAAATAACCACTATTCCTTATTAGAGATGATGTAGGAACTAAGGAAGGGTCTTAGTTAGAGGGGACTATTTCCATAACTAGTTCTTGTAGCCCATTTATTTTGTCTAAGTGATGTACTTTGAATTCCCATTGTTTTTTTTTTATTTTTTCTCTTTTTTTTAAATGGGAACCACACCATGCAAAGACAAATGCATTTATTTTGTCCAAGGGGTGTGCTTGGAATATTCATCATTTTTTCTAAGGGGTATGCTTTGAATTCTCATAATTTCTTTTCTGATGAGAACCACACAATGCAAGGACTTATTCAACTTCCTTTTATTGGATGACATGGAATGGTAAGAAATTCATGAAACACACATGCACCCAGGCAAATAGGAAAGCACAAAGAATACTAAATCCCCTTAAAGACACACCTTGTTCAAACCTTTGAGTCCTTCCCAATTTTGAAAACTACCAAAGTCAAAAATTTATTAAATTTTTATTAATAAAAAAGGAACTACATGTTTCCAAAACAAGGAAAATCATAGAGTGTGTGGATGGGTGGATGTTGTGGACTCATTGCCTATTGCATGAAAAAGAAACCATGTCCTAATTATTTGTAATAAAATTCAAAGTTAGAAACCAGACACCAACAATCAAATAAAAAATAATACATACCACCATCAAGTAATGCATTACCATTGTACTTAGCAGTTATTAATAAAAAGTTAAAAAATCACACCAAAATAAAATAAAAGAAAATATACAATAAAGTGTAAAATATTCAAGAAATAGAAAATGTACTAATGATGGTGTAAAACAAAAATCAAAAAATATTACTAACATAAAAACAAAAATATGTAAAAGAAAGAATGTGTAAAACAAAAGAAAAACTATAAAACAAAAAAGTTGAAAAACTGAGAAGCCACTTTGTATGATCAGCATGAGTGGCCATCTCCCCCATGACTAAGTTGAAAGAAAGAGATTTGAAATATGGAGCATGGTTGTCCATCAGATGAGGTGTTGGTTGGCGTATGCTCATGGAAACTTAGTTCATTGATGTACATGTGTGGGGTTCCAGTAAAGAACCTTGTCTCCTAGTTGAAATTTGACTTTTCTAATTTTTAGTTCATGATGCTTTTTGTTATAGGCCTTGTGCAACTTGTTAGATGATAAGGCTAAAAATTGATTTTCATCTAGTAGGTTGAGATTCATCAGTCATTCTTTTTGGGCTAGACTCAAGTCAAGGTCAAGGTCACAAGCTATTGAAAGTATACGGAGTTTAAAATGGATTGGAAGCATTAGTAATTTTCTGTACATGAGCTCATAGGAAGAGTAGTCTATAGGAAGTTTCCATGTTAAGCGATAGGCCTAAAGGGCATTTTTCAATTTTGTGCTCCAATCTTTCCTATACTTGCTAATAGTTCTTGATAGTATCCTTATGATTTTCCTATTTGTAACCTTAGCCTGACCATTAGCTTAGGGATGGTAAGGTGTTGTGAGCTTATGTTCAACCCCCAAGCATTGCATGAGCTTTTAAAAATTAGTTCCTATAAAATGAGTTTCATTGTCAAAAATTAATGCACATGGCATACTAAACATATTTACCACATTTGTTTTTGTACAAATCAAGCAACAGTAGAGGATGTACAATCGATGATGAATACTACTTTTGTCCATTTCGTACAATAGTCAATAGTGACTATGATGTATGCCTTTCCATTTGACATGGACATGATGGAACCCATGAAATCAATGTCCCATATGTCAAATGGTTCTAGTGGTTGAATCCATCATTGAGATTCCTCCATTCGAGAAGTGATTCCACATCTTGTTGACATCATTCACAAGAGTGGAGATAATGGTGAGCATCCCTAAAGAATGTTGGCCAGAAGTACCCTACCATTAGGATATTAATGATCATGCATCTCCTAGCATAGTGTCCTCCACAAGAACCTTCATAAGCATCTTGGAGAACATGCAATTGATTGGCATTTGGGATACACCAACGAGCTAGGCCATCAACACACACCTTCTAGAGATGTTTGTTGATCACTATGAAGTGTTTTACCTGGTGAAGAAACTACTATTTTTTTCGTTGGTCTAACCCTTATGGCATCTCCTAAGTGAGAAAATAGGTGAGAATGTTATCATACCATTTTGGCTCATTGGGCATTTATTCAGTTATAGCCCCAGCAAAGAGGAGTTCATTAGGAAACATGTCAGAGAGTGGGCTTTCTTCCTCTTTGTTATTCCATCATAACCAAGACAGGTGATTAGTGATCATATTCTTAGTGTCCTTTCTATCTACCATCATAAGATTGAATTCCTATAAGATCACCAACCATCCTATGACACGGGAGCTCATTGTTGGCTTGTTCATTAGGAAGCAGATGGCACTATGGCCTATGTGCATAAATACCTTATATCCAAGAACATAATGCTTAAACTTCTCTAGAGAAAACACCACTATCATCAATTCTTTTTTTATGGTGGTGCAGTTCAATTGTGCACCCACAATGCTTTGCTTGGCATAGTGGATGTATTATGGACATTTCTTTTCATCTAACTACACTAGCATAGCTCTCAAGGCATAATTTGATGCATCTGTCATGATGTGAAATGGCCTAGACCATTTAAGTGCTTGTATGATTGGAGTTTCTACAATTTTTTCTTTTAGTTGATGGAATTATTTTTCACATTCTATAGTCCAAACAAAGGGAGCATCTTTCTTTGTTAGCTTGACCAATGGTTTTGTAATCTTAGAGAAATTCTCTATGAATTTCTCGTAGTAGCTAGTATATCCAAAGAATGACCAAACATATTTAACTATTTCTAGTTGGTGGGTAATTCCTTAGATGACTCTTATTTTTTTCAAGGTCTACCTCAATTCTTGCTTGTGAGATTTTGTGCCCCAGTACAATGCCCTCCTAGACCATGAGGTGACTTTTTTGCCAATTGAACCATAATTTGGTTTCAACACATCATTTCAACATTTTCTTAAGGTGGTCTAGTGCTTACTCAAATGTAGCTCCATAGGTGGAGAATTCATCCATGAAGACTTCTACACACTATCGATCTATTGTTGAAAAATGCTTAGGACCAGGTGTTGGAATGTGGTAGGAGCATAGCATAGACCAAACAACATCTTACGATATGCAAAAGTTCCCTAGGAACTTGTGAACGTTGTCTTTGCCTAGTCTTCTGGTGAAATTTGAATTTGGTTATAGCCACTATAACCATCTAGAAAATTATAGTAACAATGCCCAAATATTCTATCGAGCACCTCATCAAAAAATGGCAATAGAAAGTGATCCTTGAATATTGTCATGTTTAACAACCTGAAATCGATATAGACTCACCACTTGTCATCTTTCTTTAGTACAATTATGAGTGGACTAACCCACTCACTATCCGCAATGGGATAGATAAACCACACCTTTAGGAGTTGCTTGATTTCCTCCTTGATGATTTGCTTCAATTTAGGGTTCAACCACCTTTGTGGTTGTTGTTTGGCTTCATGGCCAATTCAGTGTAGATGCGATGCTAGCATATCCTAGGATCAATCCCTATGACTTCAAGATATGACCAAGAAAAAGCTACTAACCATATTTGAACTAATTTTAACAACATTTTTTTTGTTCTAGAACAAGTTTTGCATTGATTATAACTAGCTTCCCATTTTTTAAAATACATATTCCATTCCAGTTGGTGATGTTTTCAACTCAAGGGGCTCTTGTTCAAATTTTTCAGGAATTTCCAACTCTCCCCAATGAGTATCATCATTATGTCACTAGACAGTTGGTGATGAACTTGCTTTAGTTCATCCATGCCTATGACATATGCATATGTTAGGCTCTTAGCTATTTCCATGCAAACTATGCTACTTTCAAAATCAGTGGTCAACCACTAGGTGCCCTCCTATTTTGTGACTGCTGTATACAAACACTTTTGAATTTCTACTTCTAGTGTGCATTGTTTGCATGTAGATATATATGCTTACTTTATAGCCCATAGTTTTGCACACAATTGCACCCACTATTTTTGTACATGATTGATGAGTGGCGAGGTACCCCTACACTCAACCATACAAATACAAGTGTTTCACACGTAATCTGGTTGAACTCCAAGGACCAAGTGCTTATGCACCCTAATGGAACACTCAGGGTTAATCAATCATTATCTTCCCAAACTTACTTGTATTGTCATAGTTGTATGGTTAAGTAAGCTTGAGGTACATGATTTTTATAACTTTTATCTTTTTGATGTCTTATGCTAATAAGGGAAATGGAAAGAGAACTAAGTGACTAACTTACATTAACTACTCATTAACTAGGTTCTAATTATTCTAACACCAGTATCCATTCCCACTTGCTGTACACATCCTAAACCAGTGCAATGCTGCTGGGATTACCAAATGCTAATCATTACTAGGTTACCAAGTGCTACATGCATGCTCAAAGCGGTCATATTGAGTGTACTTAACAAAGAGGGTCAAGGGTTGAGAGAGAAATTAATTAACTATCAAGGTGTTAAACATTCAATAATAATTAATTACTAATTAGCTTAATCTATATGCTGCAAGGTTTATCATAAAGTTCATCTTTATTGCCATAAACAAATGTGTGCTCAGGTACAAATTGCTTGAATAAAGATCCGTTCACTCTATGACTCCTACTGCGGGCACACAGAAATTATTCTAACTTTGGAATGATAAAACTGCAAGAGCTTGGCTAATGGTCTAAGTCTTACTACTGGGAACAAAGGGTGCCATCTATTATTTATAGAAGATGAGGTAGGATGCGATATTTCATACGTGATATCACATGGTGGATGCAATATTGCATACACGATATCGTGTACATGATATCACAGCTTATCATACCCCCATGACTGAACAAAATCTTGTCCTGAAGTTCCATACAAATTATTGGGAAGGTATGAGATTATTAACTTGAATGACACTAATGATGAATGGGGTGACATGTGAGTAGATCAACATTACAATACATGGAAACATTAGTGTTCATGACCACAAGAGTGAACACTATACACATTTGACATCTAGCCTTATTTGACAGCTGAGAGAGAAGAGAGAGAGAGAGAGAGAAGGAGAAGACATGTTGCTACTGATGCCAAAATTGTGCCTTCCATTTTCCATCCATGAGTATGCCATCAATCTTGTTCCTTGCATGACTATTCCAACACTAGTCCATCCTGAGTGTTTCCTCTAGGTCTAGTTCATTACTATATGATTGCCATTTGCACACACAACATAATCACATATGAGCAAGGATAAGTAAATTACAATACAATTGATACCTTGCCTCAATGTAACGTCCAATGGCTGAGTTGTGATATGGCCAATACGGATTCTAGAGATAGAACACTAGTGACTACCCAAGGTGTAGGGGTCAAGAAAAATTGAAAAAATTGGACTAGGGCCCCCATGACTAAGAGCGATCCTCTAGTATTGATAGAATGGAAAAAAATAAGGAATAAGAAAGATGGAATAAAAATCAAACAACGGAAACATTGATAAAATGGATGTCAAAGGTGGAAATGAACAAAACAAATGTTGATTGTAGAAATGTTTTAGGGAAAGAAGTTAACTGATTCATCAAATAGAAATGCTAGTGGGTCCTCCCCAAAGCAGACTCATGCCCTTTATGCCCTAACAAACCCACAATCAAAGAGTCCATAGGGTCTGGAAATGTCATTCAGAAGTAAGAGTTAAAGTCTTAACCACAAGAATTTACCAAAAAGACAACAATGCATCTACCAAAATATAGACTACTGATACAACTGGCAATGAGGTGGAAAATGGATAAAGAATGATGGAAATAAGAGAATGGAATGGAGTCCCAAGAACAAGGTGGTGTACAGCCCCTTGTGTATTGATGGTTAATGTCACTTAGTAGATCTCATTCAAAATCTAGCCTCAAAAAATCCTCATCCAATGACTTTGTATTAATGCACTTGGCCAATCCATCCACTTGAAGTAACAAGAATGCCTCTGCCAAAGAGTCACCACCATTCCAAGGAAACAAAAAAGGAAAAAGTAGGAAGTGAGAAAGGGAATTAGTTAGAGGGAGCATGTTTATTTAGTTCCATAACCAGTGCTTGTAGCCTAGATGATTATTGTGTCTAAGGGGTGTGCTTTGAATTATCACTATTTTTTTTTGCGTGAGAACCACACCATGCAAAGACTTATTTTTATTAGCTCAACTTCCCAAAAATGGAGCAGTGTTAGAATGGTAAGGAAAAATCAAGAAGAAAATATCTAAGAACCCAAGAGAATGGCCAGCATAGATGCATCAAATCCCCTTAAATTTACATACTTTTCAGTCCTTGAGCCCTTCCTCAATTTGAGAAATTCCCAATCATGAATTCATCAATAGTTTTATTATTAAGAAAGGGGTCGTAAAATTCCAAGCCAAGAGAGACCATAGAAATTTATGAATGCATGGATGACGTGGACTCATTACCTGTTATATCAAAAGAACCATACCATAGTATCAACATTATAACTTAAAGGGAAAACCCAGACATTAACAATCAATAGAATACAATTGATACCACCATCAGGAGCACTTATTAGGTGATGAACCTAACAAAATAAACAACCACACAAAGAAATGAAAGAGTATAAACGATGTTGCAAAAAAATAAACAAGAAAACTTAAAGAAATTTGTAAAAAAAAATATGTAAAAAAAAAAACATAAAAAGAAAAAGGGACTGAGGGCCTCAATTGGTTAATAGAGGTGGCCATCTTCTGCATGACTGAGTTGAAAGGAGGAGATCTGAAATAATGAGCAAGGTCATCCCTTCTCAGAGGTATTATGTGCACTAACCATTCTAAATTCATGGAAAGGTTTGGCCTATTGCACATAGACAAATAATCTCTTATTAAGGTTTTTGTTTGACTTTTTTAGGAATTTCCAACTTTCCCCAATTGATGTTTTCTAGGTTAAGGTTTGGAAGTTGGTGACAAACTTGCTCTAGTGGATCTATGCTTTCGATGTAGGCATGATTTATTCCCTCAGTTAATTCCATGCACGTTAGTGAGTCATTTTTTGATTAGTTATTAGCCACTGGGTGTCCTTTTGTTATGTGGCTACTACATATAGGCACTTTTGTAGTTTAAGATCTTGTGCATACCAGTTGCATTCAGGAAATGCTAAACTTTGCACAACCCATGAATTCTGCATGCAATCGCACCCTGGGTCACTGTATGTGATGTATGGAACCTTCTTCTTCTTGTTCTTCCAAAAAGTATTCTCCTTAGATATTTCTAAGGAAATATCACAGATTCCTAGGTGTGTATCTATGGTACTTAGCCATGCCCTTGCCATTATTATTAGGAAGTCCCCATTTTCATTATTCACTTGTATCACTAGGAAATTAGTTGGGTACAACCACCCACACATAGTGGTAACGATGTCCTCCACTAGTCCCAAGGGGATAGTGATGGACTAGTTGGCCAACCCTAGGAAAATATTTCTCTTCCTTAATGGAGGTAGGTTCTAGGCTTTGTACATCTCTTGTGATATTAAGTTGACTCCAAAACCTAAGTTTAGAAGAGCTTTGCATGGTTCATTCCTAGCAATTTGGAGATAGATTAGAGGGCTTCCAGGATCAAAGAATTTCCTAGGAAGGTGGCCAACCTTAGTCCAGTCAGTAACGACATGTGTTAACATAAATGTATGGGTTGAGCTCGGTGTTTGGTTTGAAGGGAGCTCTGAAGCCCTATTTGATAAGGAGGTGTTCAGAGGTTCAACCGCTTGTGGTTGTGAGGACTTGGTTAGACTATTGGTTTTGAAGAAATGTCTTTTCTTCTTACAGTTGTCAAAACCAATAGTGGGCTAAAGATTCATAGCCCTCATGGCATTGCGTTGTTGTGGTTGAGTAGAGAGTTCCCCTTGCATTGCTAGAGTAGGTGGTAATGGAGCCATTGGTGTGAGAGTTGCAAATGGATTTGAAAGATGGTATGTTTGTGGGTTATCTCCACTAGAAGAATGAGTTCTATAATACTCATGAGCTTGGTAGTGATGTTGTGGTGTAATGTGACTAACAAAATCACATGGAGAGATTGGATGCTACATGTAGTAGCCATATGGGTCTGGCTACTGGTAGGGGTATTGTTGCCTTGGTGGTGGCATCCCCCATGACTATGGGTATTTCCACTATTGATGTTGCTCAACAGGTTGTGGTGGAGTTCCACTTGGATAATATGTTGAAGGTTGGTGGAGCTACCTTGGGTTACCTTGGGGATAAGGTAACCATCAGGGTGCTTACCATTTGTCAAGTTGTGGGTTGAGTGCATACATCCCAGACTCTTGTAGATGTGAGATCACTAGGCAACATCCCTTAGGATGGTTGTATTGGCATATCTCACATCCATCATCATTATCCATGTTTGAATCCACAACCTCTTCTATGATGGCCATTTTTCCCTTACCCTTGTTACATGCATTATCCACTTCTCTCTTTTTCTTTTTGTCATGCTCACTACCTCACTCCCTAAACTCCTCTACAATTTTAAGAACAGTTTCAAGCCTACTATCTAGGGAGTCCCACATTTGGTCTACCTTTGTTGACACTTCTATTGTTAACTTTTTGAGTGGCAAATTTTTCCTATTCACCATCTCTTCAAGTGGTGACTCCTCCTCCTCCTTACAAAATCTCACTCCCCTTTTTCAAAGGGAAGGATCTCAGTTGTACTCTTCCACACTTTCTCTCTTTCATAGCTCACCTTCTTCCTTGGCTACTTGCTCTAACAATCTATGAATTTGATGAGACCTAAGCTCTGATAATCTTCCTTGGGCATACATTCCAAGGGTTCTTCTTGTTTCATGCCTAAGTCCATCCACGAGATGACATAGTTGATCCTGCTGTGAATAACCATGGCTAGGGCAATGATGTAATAGTGCATAATAGTAGCCCATGGTAGCATCCAAGGGTTCATGATTTCCTTGCTTCCATCCTTGGATTTTCTTTCATAGGTTTGACACTCAGGAGTACATTTGGTACTTATCATTAAATAGTTCTAACATTGTACTCCACCTCCAAATATATTCCGGTTCTAAGGACTAGTACCAGCTTTAGGCTTCTTTCACTAGTGTCCTTGGAAACAACTTCAGTTTTTTCCATTCATTCTCTATGTTTTGCAAGGCACATGCATCATGGAATTCTTGTAAATGATTTTGACGATTAGCGTTGTATCCCCCTTCAAATCGTGGGATGTTGTTCATGTCTAACCTCTTGATCCTACTATCCTTTTGGTGCCTTGTTGGAACTCTTACAGCCTTCATTATATCTAGCATGCTTCTAGTTGCGAGTAGGGGTTCTTCATGGTCATCTCATTCATAGCGTCTATGGTGTCTATGTAGTTCCCTACTCTTCCTTCTTCTATGCCTTGATTCCTTAGAGAGCCCTCATCCTCATTCTCGACTATCTCGTTGATTTTTTTCACTCTATTTTCCTTTATCCTCATGATCAGGTTCCTTATAACCATATCCAAGCACTAAAGGAGAGGGTGAAGGTGATGATCAATATGAATAAGAAGGAGAACCATCACCATGATGATGTTTTCTACCTTTTCTTTGGTGATCTCAACCTCGATCGTGATCACGATCAAACCATCCATCCTTATCATGTGTTCGTGTTTCCTCATTGAACACTTCGTGTTCATGGGTATCAAAACCAAGGTTGTGAATAGTGTAGTGGAGGTTTTGATACACCACCTCCTATCCATCATTAGGATGGGGAACATTGTTTTGTGAGGAACCTATTGAGATAGGTTCACCATCCCCAATTTCGCTCAAGACATGTAGAGCATTATGGAACCATTTACCCTTCAGGGATGTATGTTATCTCTCTTGTCACAAGTTCCTTTGACATTGTGCTTCTGTGGGATAATAATGCCTTGTGTCATGATCACATGCAATGTATTCTGCATATAAAAGTGGTATGCCTATTCGTGTGAGAGCATAAAGGAGCATGTTGGGGACTGATCAGTCTAGAGTCAACACTATATTACCCTCCAAGTCTCTCCAACGCATTTGTTCATCTTGGTGGAAAAGAAAGGTGAAATTGGGTACATACTCATTCTGATGAGTATATACCACATGAAATTTTTGAGGAACTAGCAGATCTTAGTTACGTGTAGTATGCTGCCAACTATCTCTTGTGTTAATCCTAGGCAGTGAAGTGCTCTTATGTGAAGAAGAAGACATATTGTCTTGTTCGATGTGCAATGTATGGTTGTCTTGTTATTCTTTGATTAACCCTAAGGTTTGTTCTAGTCTCCTAATGATATGAATGATTTCCTATGTTCTATGTAGCAAAAAAAAAAAAAAAAACTAAGTCCCTGGCAACGGTGCCAATGATGAGTGGCGAGGTACCCCTACACTCAACCATATGAATATGAGCATTTCACGTGTGATCTAGTCGAACTCCAAGGACTAAGTGCTTACATGCCCTAATGGAACACTTAGGGTTAATCAATCGTTGTCTTCCCAAACTTGTATATCATGGTTGTATTGTTAAGTAAGCTTAAGCTAAATGATTTTTATAACTTTTATCTTTTTGATGTCTTATGCTAATAAGAAAAAGGGAAAAATAACTAAGGGACTAACTTACATTAACTATTTATTAACTAGGTTCTAATTGTCCTAACACCAGTATCTGTTACCACTTGTTGTACACATCTTGAACTAGTGCAACATTGTTGGGATTACCAAACACTAATCATTACTGGGTTATCAAGCGCTACACGTATGCTCGAAGTAGTTGTATTAAGTGTACTTAACTAAGAGGGTCAAGGGTTGAGAGAGAAATTAATTAACTAGGAAGGTGTTAAAAATTTAATAATAATTAATTACTAATTAGCTTAATTTGTATGCTACAAGGTTTATCATAAAGTTCGTCTTTATTGCGGTACACAAATGTGTGCTTAGGTACAAATTGCTCGAATAAAGATCCGTTCACTCTATGACTCCTACTACGAGAACACAAAAATTATTCTAAATATAGGATGATAAAACTACAAGAGTTTGGCTAATGGTTTAAGTCTTACTACTAGGAACAAAGGGTGCCACCTCTTATTTATAGAAGATGAGGCAAGATGCGATATCACATATGCGATATCACATGGTAGATGCAATATCGTGTACACGATATCATGACTCATTAATTTTGCATGGAACTCTCTTCTTCTCAATCTTTCCAAATGCATTTTCTTTATATATCTCTAGGGAAAGATCTCTGATGCCTGTTCTTGGATCGATGGTGCTCAGCCATGCCTTTCCCATGATTATTGGAAAATCCCCTTTGCAATTCTCCATTTTAATTACCGAGTAATTGCCAAGATAAGACATCCATAGATAGCAATCATAATGTCTTCTATCAATCCCAATGGAATAGTGATAGACTAGTCTACCAATTCTAATCTTTTGTTGTTCTTCTTAAGAGGAGGCAAGTTCCAAGTAGTGTACATTTGATAAAAAATCAAATTAACACTAGCACTTGAATCGAGAAGAGTCTTTCACGATTCATTCCTAGCAGTCTACAAGTAAATTAGAGGACTTACAGGATTAGCTAATTTCCTAGGAAGGTTTCCTGCATGGATCCAATCAGACACAGTATGGGTAAGCATTATGATATGGATCCCTAGAAGAGTTTTGTTTGAAGGAGGCTCAAAGGAATTTGATATGGAGAAAGCAGCAGGATTAGGGTTGCCAATCATAGATTTAGATGAAGGCTTAGGTGGACTACAAGGTTGAAAGAAAGGTGTTTTCTTTGATCAGGCATTTGACCCTTCTAATTAATGATTTGATTGCAAATTAATAGCCCTTGTAGCATTTACATTGTTATAGTTGAGTGATTAGTTCACCTTGCATTGGTGGAGCAGGTGATAGCTGTGCAACTAGAGGAGTATGTGTAGGGATAGGAGGAGGATAAGAATAAGAGGTGGTGTCCCTTCTTTCATGTGGTAAATGAGCTCAATAATAATAAGAATGATGGTATTGAGGCTAAAAATTAGAGACATTACTAGAGGAGTGACTTGGAGACATGGCTTGCTACACGTGGTAACCATATGGATCAAGCTACCGATAAGGCTATTTTTGTCTTGGCAATGCTAGCACCCATGATTGTGGTTATTTCCATTGTTGATATTATTCATACAATTGCAATGGAACTCCACTTGGATAATATAGTTGTTTCTAGTGGAACTACCTGAGATTACCTTTAGGATAAGGTAACCTTCTATATGTTTTCCTTTGTGTAAGTCATCGATGTAAGGCATACATCCCAGACTCCTGTAGATGTGACACAATGGGGCAACATCCCTTAGGATGTTTATACTGATAGATGTTACATCCATGATCATCATCTAATTCACTATCCATAACTTCTTCTATTATAGTAATCTTGCCCCTTGTGATATGCACATTCAGCTTCTTTGTGCCTTTTGTGCTCATGCTCACTACTTTGTTCTTTAGACTCTTTAGCAATTTTGAGAATAGTTTAGAATCTGTTATCCATTGAGTCCCATAAGTGATCAACCTTGGCCATAAGTTCATATTGAAATTTTTGAAGTGGTAAGGTTTTCTTATTCATCCCCTCATCAAATATGGACTCATGCTCACTATCATAGAATTGAACCTCCCCCTTGCGAATGAAAGGATCATGATTGTACTCTTTTTCACTTTTCCCTTTTCTTAGTTTGTCCTCCTCTTTGGTGAGGTACTCTATTAATATTTGTATTTTATGGGTAGTTAGTTTTGATAATGGCCCTTGGGCATAGACACCAAGTGTTTTCCTCATTTCATTATGAAGCCTATCTATAATGTGGCAACATTAAACCAATTGAGAATAAGCATGGCAAGGACATTTGTGCATCAAGGCATAGTATCAGCCAATGGTGGCATCCAAAGGTATGTGTGTTCCTTGTTTCCACCCTTGGATTTTGTTCCTTAGGTTAGACACTGTAGAGTATGTTGAATAATTATCATTGAATAACTCAAGCATGGTACTCCATTTTCTAATTGATTCTGGCTCTAAGGACTGGTACTAGTTTTCTTCTTCCTTAATGAGTGTCTTAGGGAAAAAATTCAATTTCTACCACTCATTCTCTATGTTCTACAAGACACAATCATCTTGAAAAGCTTGAAAATGATTCCGCATATTAGAGTTATATCCTCTTTCAAATCGATGAATATTGTTCATGTCTAACCATTTGATCTTACTATCCTTCACATGCCTTGTTGGAATTCTTGGTACCTATGCAATGTTAAGCATACTTTGCATAGAAAATAGAGGCTCATCGAGGCCTTGATCATGGTGCCTATGATACCCTCTGCTACCCCTTTGTTTATGATGATATGCCTCTCTTGAACATCTACACTCTTAATCTTTTCTATCTTGATGATTTGTTTGGTTATTTTGGTCTCATCGATTCTTTCATTCATTTCAATTACCTTCATCATAGTCTCAACTTCTATAGTCATGGTTAGAGCTAGAAGAAGAAGATGATGATGGAGTGGAAAAGGAGAACTAGCACTGTAACGACAGAAAATGTCGGTAGCTGGAAAATACCAAACAAAATTTTGTGTACACAGTTTTGACCATGGATCCGCGCGAGGGCTATGCTAGAAAAATGAATCCGCAGTGCCCTAAACGGTCTTGTCGATCAGATAGGGACTTACTAATTAGTAAAACGATGGAGATTGTGAATATATCGTGGATCAATTTTATTTCTATGGGTCACAAAATGAGGGGAAAATAACGTAGATGAGTTATAACAATGATAACGCTAAACATGATAAGAAGAGACTAACACGAGAGAAACGTGTGGTTTCAAGATCTACGCTTTGACTTGAAGAATGTATATTTTGTATATCACGTTACAATGGGGAGACCTCGATTAATTGATGTAAAGAAAGCACAAAACAACAAGAAAACTATCCAAGCAGAAGTCTGATCTACCTCATAGGTCAAAGATGGGATTCAAGGAAGGTCAAGCTCTGACGGCTATCNTCAAAGATGGGATTCAAGGAAGGTCAAGCTCTGACGGCTATCGATCAACTGTTTCTGACCAATAGAGCCTGCAAACTGCGCAAGATGATCTCACGATCTCTGATCTACTTCTTTTGCCTTAGGTAGCTTCTACTCAGAACTGCCAATGATTGCTAGTGGAGAAAGTTGTGTCTTCCCCAAAAGAACGATTGCTCTTGCTACCGATGCTCAAGCGAACTGTGCTCTATCTCTGCTAGAAGGTGATGCTGTCAACAATTGCCAAAGTGCTGCTCTCTGTGTCTCTGCTCAAAGTGATAAGTGCTCCAGTGCTCAGAAAAATGCCCTTGTCTCTTTGATTTGCCAACCGACAACTTTGTATTTTTGTCAACTGGGGTATTTGTAGGCTGCAACATCCTGTGGAAAAGGCGCAACCCTGATGACGTGTGTCCCAAACGTTTCAGGTACCATTGACCTGACTAACTAATTCCATCGCGTTAAATGGCAACATATGCTGTTTGCACTTTGGCTGAAGCTGCTTCATGATTACGCACAATACGCTCATCAGCGTATTGCGCGTATGAACAATAAATGCGTAACTGCTTTGAGAATGATGCGTCAAGCTATTTACGCTTATTTACGTAGCGGAGCATAGTGAAGCGTAAAATGGGCAAATTCATGACAAGTTACGCGGATGTACGCTGCGTAGTGTAACTAGCATAAAATGATTAGTTTGCAAAAAAGAAGAGCCGATTTGTCGCACTTTTTACGCTAAGCATCATCACGCAATATTGCGTANCTGTCGCACTTTTTACGCTAAGCATCATCACGCAATATTGCGTAATGTAGCGTAAAAACATAAAACATAGTAAAGTCCGGGATCTGCAAAGGAAATCGAAGACTTGATGCTACGCGCCTCTTGTCTTGCTTTGCCTTGTTCTTCCTTCTGGAATTCTATTATGTTCTCTCGCCTGAATTGCGAATCTTTGCCTGAGGCCGACTCATAGTTTTTTCACGGTGTTTCAATGGCCCCTCTTTGTTGACGGTTAGAGGGCTTGCCCGAAAGACGTCGATAAAGAATACGAAACACCGGATTGGCAAAAGCATCCACAGCATCCATCAATGGCTACTCAAGCGTTGCCTTGTCAACATAGAAGAGCAAAGCTGGAGGGAATGGGAGATAGGATGGTATAGTAAGAAACAGGTTCGGGGGAGACGTAAATGAGTCAGGATGGTAGGAGTATGGAATACACTCACTGAATGCACGCATACTTATGTCAACAAGAATGCTTTCATACGAGCATGGCGCATCAGCCCAAGATTTCTCTGTTACATATTATAGCAGGAATGCTTGCAAAAGGAGCATGGTGCGTCACTTCTGTGATATCTCTGCTACAACACTTTATCACGTATGGACTTGATTGTAGTGCAAGTATGAAAGATGGATGTTTGCGTATGTAGCCCTTGCATGCAGGGAGTAGGTGGTAGAGATGAAACAAAATATGAGCTAAGGATAAGATTATGAGAGGTAGAGGCATGCACTTCTAAGTGAATGGGAAAACCTGGGCAGCCATCTCAAAATGCTATTTGTACTTCACCGCTCAGATGAACGCACCTTTGAACCACATCCTTGAAACAAGTAACTTGCAACCATAGGAGAAAATAGAGAACACCATTGCACGTGCAAATTAGAGGTGAAGTTGTTGAAACAAGTGCGCTTTGGGACGATACATCGCACGATGGGCTGCAAGGGAGACCATAACAGAAGGCCAAAGTCTCCGATGTTGACGCTCAGCCCAACATACCACTGCCAAAAGACATCAGACACAGTGCAGCTAACTAGTTATGCAGAGAACCAGCTAGGTGAATCTGTGAAGCCAGCGTCTGATAGCGATGATCAGCGGAGGTCACCAAGGTCATTGTCGACGAGGATTTCGTCAGGGCTCCGAGCGGCGAGACTAATCTCTCAGAGGTGCCACCACTGTAGTGGACGCAGCAATGGAATCTCCGAGGGGTCAGTAGTGTGCCTCTTAGCCCATCTAAGGAATCAGTAGGATGCTGGTGGGGTGGCGACGCTGGGACTGTCCTAGTATCCCACCCTGTTTGTTGTGCAACTGTACAGAGATGATCACGCTCACTTGATTTGCCTGGTAGCGGCCTGTAAGTCCCAGTTTTAAGTCCTGGTAGACTATCATTACTAGTTTTAAGTCTCAGTAGACCATGGTCCCAGTTTAAAGGCTGGGCAGACTGAGAAATGCTAGTTTTACATCATAGCGGACGGTGGTGTGTCTGATTTATGATCTCAGCAAACCGTGCTTTGGATGTCAGTTTCGTGTCATGACCCAAGAAAAAAGATGTGCTAGTTTTACATCTTAGCAGATGGCTGCTTACCTTTGCCATTTTTATGTCATAGCGGACAGTTGGTGCCAGTTTAGCGTCGTGGCGGACTCGTGCAAAAGATGCCAGTTTTTCATCTTGGTGGACCTATACAACATTGCCAGTTTTATGTTGTAGCGAACGGTCAATGCCAGTTTAGCATCATGGCAGACGCATGCAAGGAATGCCAGTTTTACGTCGTAGCGGACGGTTGTTGCCAGTTTAGCGTTGTAGTGGACGAGTGTTGCCATACCTGATTGTTCACACTGGAGATGCTGCTAAATGTAATACCGCTTTAGATATACATGATTTACAGGGTTTGGTAGCTTACTACCGTTGACGTTTGCTAATCTAAATGCTCCGTTGCTATATGTATCAACCACCAAGAAAGGGCCTTCCCAATTTGCAGAGAACTTGCCTATTGGTTCGTGCACAGCTTTGAGAACTAGATCTCCTTTCTTGATGGGGCACTGCTGAAGGTTGTGGCGATGTTTCTGTTTCTATTTGTCTTGATACTTTTCAATTGTATCAAGCGTCTGTATTCGCTTCTCTTCCACTGAATCCAAATCCATTATCTGAGACTCGGTGTGTTCAGCCTCATTTATAATGGTGGAGAGGACCATTCTCAGAGAAGGAATTTGCAACTCGAGAGGCAGCACTGCTTTAGACCCGTAAACCAGGCTATAGGGTGCACTACCTGTAGCTGTCCTACATGTAGTACGATACGCCCATAGCACATAGAGAATTTTTTTGTGCCACCATCTCTTGTTGCTGTCAAGCATTTTTTTAAGCAGATTGATGATCACTTTGTTCGTTACTTCAGCTTGACCATTCGCTTGCGGGTAGTAGGGGGAGGAAAAAGATTGTCTAATGCCCAGGTTATCACAGAAGGATTTGGTTTCCGTGCTACTAAACTATGACCCATTGTCGGTCACGATATTCATCAGGAGACCAAATCTGGTTACTATATTGTCTAGGATAAAATGGCAAATCTGTTGAGATGTGCTCTTCCATAGGGGAACAGCTTCTACCCACTTCGTAAAATACTCAGTAGCGGTAATTATGAAGCTATGACCTGCGGAAGATTTCGACGTGATGGGGCCTATAATGTCCAGTCCCCATCGTTGAAATGGCCATGTTATCTACGTTGTATGTAATTCCGTAGGTGACACGTGTATGAGATTCACATGATGCTGACACGTGTCACAAGTTTTAACCTTTGTCAGGTAATCCTTTTCCATGTGTGGCTAGTAGTATCCTAAGCGATGGATTTTTAGAGCCATAGCCCGTGGTACTACATGGCCTTTGCATAGTCCCTCGTGAACTTCACCGATGATATGTTACGCTTGGTTTTTGTCGACGCAAGTAAGTAACACGCCGTCAAAAGAGCGTCTACAAAGAGTACTATCTCCTATGATGATGTATTGCTTAGACCGCTTTCAAATTGCGTCTTTCTACGCGCGTGTCAATTCAAGCGGTAGCTCGCCTTGTAGGAGGTATGTCTTAATGTCTTCATACCATTCTAGTGTGCTTTCCTCGAGAAGAGAAGATATTTGCGCTGCCTAAATGATAGGATATATGCAGTTTGTTATCAATGCAGGACAGGTGTCAAAAAGATGTGAAGGCACATTCAAAGCCAGTGTAGCTAGTGTGTTGTCCGTGCGTGGCACGTGCTGGGCATCGATGGTCGTGAATCATCTCAAAAAATCTTTAGCCTTATCACAGTAGGGCTGCAAATGTATAGCCTTGCAGGCATAGACTCCTATGATCTGATTTATGACAAGCATCACCCCTAATCGCCAGGTGTTGAACATCGAGTTCGTTGGCAGTTAGTAATCCCCTAAGGAGCCCCTCGTACTCTGCCACGTTGTTCGTACAAGGGAAGGTTAAGCGATAAGTTTGTAGACACACATCCTCAGGTGATAGCGTAATAACGGTGGTAGCACTGCCACCTCTGGCAATTGAAGCTCCGTCGAAATACAACGTCGCCTCGGGGCCTGTCAAGACAGGGCTTAAGCTATGTACATATTCGTCTGGGAACTCAGGTTCTATAGTTGCCTGGTTATTAACTGGTAACGTTACTAACTGGTTAGCTATCACTTGGCCTTTCGTAGAAGATTGGCCAATATAATGCAGATCAAATTCTACCGTGATAGCCTTCCAGCGAGCTATCCTACTACTCTCATATAGGTTTTGCGTAATGGTCCTAAGGATGTTATTTTTACAGATGATGTTAACCTAGCTATGGAAAAGGTAGTGTCTACACTTTTTGAGCGTAAAGACTAATGCTAAGAAATTACGCTCGACTTCATTGTACCTCGTCTCGTACGCACATAGAGCATGACTCAAGTAGTAGATGGGCACTTCCGACCCATCATCCCTCCTTTGACAAAGTAATGTTGCTAATGCTACATCCGAAGTTGTGAGGTAAATGTAAAATGGTAAGTCCCTTTGTGGTGGGAAAACCATGGGTAAGTGTTGAAGTTCCTATTTTAGGCTATCAAACGCACGTTGGCAATCTTCCATCCATTCAAAATTAACCCCTTTTTTGAGCAGATGCTGCATAGGGTGTAGCTTGTCGGTTTTGACTCCAAATACGCACTTCTTTGGGTTAAGCCGGAGCTCGTATTTGGAGCATCTTTTAAGGACTAACTCTAGGTCCTCTGAATGATCTTCTGACTTTAAAGACTTCATAGCTATATCGTCTACATAATCATTCAGTCTCCCTAAGAGGTAATCGCTAAAGATGTATGTTATGGCTCATTGATACGTTGCTCCGGCATTCTTTAGACCAAAAGGCATCATAGTGTAGCAAAAGGTGCCCCAGAGCATCATGAATGTCGTGGTCAATTGATGTTCTGGGTTGATTCGAATCTGATTATAGCCTGAAAATCCATCCATAAAGGATAGAAGCGCATGCCTAACTGTCATATCAACTAGTTGGTCGATACTTGGTAGTGGGAAGTTATCCTTGATTGTGGCCTTGTTCAAATCCCGGAAGTCTATGCAGATGCGTATGCTTCCGGTCTTCTTTGGGACAACCACAATGTTAGATACCTAATCCAAGTAATCGACCGCACGGATGAAACCAACCTGATACAGTTTGGTGATTTCATCACGCACGGCTAGTGAGATTTTTGGCTTAATCTTCTGTACCTTTTGCCTAACTACTTTAATCTACGAGTCTAGTATTATGTTATGCTAGATTAACCTGGGATCTAGTCCTGGCATATCCTGATACGACCATGCAAATGCAGTGATATTGTTTGTAGGACCTACTTTATAGAATTGTGCATTTTCTGGTCTAGTAAAGAACTAACTTTAAGCATTTTGGCTTCACCCGTATGCGTGATGATAGAAACCTCACTAAGGGGGTCCTCAGTCTCCAGGTCTAGCATGCGCGTCGACTGTTCTGGCCATTCTGGGGACGTTTCTGACGTGGCTATGGTTACATCGTCCAAAGGGGAGTTAATTTCTACTAGTGTAGGGTCGAATTGCCTAACTACCCTCTCGTATGGGCCTATCAAAGTTAGAGGTGCTGAAAATGTTGCATCCATTTACCTTCTGCCCTACAAAACCGTGAAGTGCGTAAATGATTAGGAGGAAGATGACGTGATGTTGTGAAACGTGGAAAGCTAACAAAATTTTGAATATTGTAAACAGGCTATAATTAATGCTACCCGATTACGAGGCGATAAGATATGGTAGTTTAACGTCATTCCGGACAGTGGCGCATGCGATGTCCGCCACATTAATATCCTCATTTTTGGGTTCCATTTTAGGAAAGTCCCACTGAAATCGGATATCAAGTCGGTGATTCTCGCATATAAGTGAGTAGTTTTCAGTGAGAACGGGATGCTAGCTATTGTGAATTCGAATTCGTAACTGTTGCTGAGCGAGAGGAGAAAGAGCAGAGGATTAGAGCATGTGGTTTTGCAAAGATTTGTAAGTGCTAAACTATGAAAAGTCTGAAGTTGTTACAATGGCACCTAAAATCAAACGAAAGAATGCAAAACTAACCAAAATTGATGAGGTGCAAGGAAATCTAGAGCACGTTTCTTAGGCTGTTGTTGATGTACGTGACCCTACACCTTTGAACTGGTAGGCCATTCCTTGCATGCTTATGTTGTTTTAGTGTCTATTTTTTTTGTAGTATCTTTTGCATAAATGTATATTTCAAATTATGGACCTCGGGTTAATGCAAGGGTTTGTTGGGGTTGCGTCTATCGCCGTTGTCAGGGACGAACCTTGCGTTGTTGCAAGGGTTTGGGCAATTTCAGCATGAATAACTAGGCGTAGTTTGTAGGTTTTCTGCATAAGTCATGCAAGTGTAAATCTAGACGTTAATCTATGTATTGGGTTTTCTATACAGCGTTACGCTAAAGCCTGTTCTGATTGTCTTGGATATTGTTGGGGTTTTTTGTTGTATAAACCCCATCATCCCCAATGTCCCTCGCTCGCAAACGTGGTTGCAAGGGAAGGCCATATGGTTTCGACAAGGTGCGCTGGAGTTTCTGCAGTTCTTACTGTACAACTACAACATCATTGTATGGTTTGATTTGTCCGGTGATATTGCTGGTGCCATTCTAGAGCATTTGCTGGTGGGTTCTGCACAAGGGATTTTGGCCTTCTTGATAGACGGAGGCATCGATACCGGTCGTCCCGCAGACCGAGAACCCAGCGCCTAAGGTTTAAGGTGCTTAGATTGGATCTGGGAAATGGCCTAGTTCAGCTATTATGATGCATATAACACGCTGTTCATGGCTTGCCATGTCTCGACCTACTTCCAGAACCCACAAGGCACAGTGTACTACGTAGGCGAGTAAGCAAATTTCATTAACTGTATTGTTGTTATATGCCAATTATCTATGGTTTACAAAGTATAAGATAAACCTATGTGCGAAGTGTAAGATAAACCTATGTGGTATGGTATAAGTTTTTTATTCATGACAACAGGTTAGTTGGAGATGGAGATACGTTATCATGGGCTGAAATGGCAATAATGGCATTCACCTCAACTAACAATGTACGCGCTGGTGTGCTGGGGCAGATTGGCTACGACATGCGTGAGTGCCCCACCTACTATGCTGACTCTTTTGAGAATTGCTAGAGACTCGGGTGGCTACATGATGACTGGACCCTGGATCCGCCCCTCACCGTTGAGGATGTGCAGAGGAACCTTTCACCATTTCCTTTGCTGTTTGGACCTGGTAAGACTACTGTATATTGGATTATTGCATAGTGTAGTTGTGATTTGTGAGCATTGCGTAATAGTATTTTCGTTTGATTTATGTTTTACATTGTTCAGTTAGGGAATCCCGAGAGATTACCCTTACGATTTCCGGCCGCCAGGTGAATACCATCCTTTTCCGCTATGGCGACATCAAGGATGCCCAACGCTGGCTCAGCCACGTGGCGGCCCCAGTTGCAGTCACAACCAAGATCCAAGGAGCGGAGCTAATGCATCTATTTTTAGCTGCAACTCCTGATGTCCCTGCCAATGAAATGCTGACCCTGGTTAACTCCTTCAACGAAAAGGTAGAGTGTTTTTGCACGTGCGTGCATCACGTACATGTAAGTTTTGACATTGACGCTCAGCTCTTTGAAGACCTTTTTGGCATCCCCTTGGACATCCTTCCCATAGATGAGAAGGTGAAGAGGAGTCTCAACTTCCAGAGGTGGCTGGAGGAGTGGGTAAGGGTCCCGAAAGAGCCTAAAGGGTTTCCTTGCGAAAGATTCAAAATGGGCATTGTCAAGACAATTTATCCCCTTTTCCGGGCCCGGACCTTCCCCAAAATGCTCTCGCAATGGAAGTTCTTTTCCATAGAGCAGACCCGTATTATGCGGGAGGTTCTAGAGGAAGGGACCCGGTTCAATTGGGCAAGCTATTTTGCTAAGGGGCTATGTAATGAGATGATCAAGCTTTGCAAGAAACTTGAGTCTCATTTCAATGTGCATTACGCCTTCTTCATAGCTTGCCTTCAGCGTTTTGCTGAGTTTCTGGTCATCCAAAGGAATGGGATTTGGGTGCAGCAAGACCGAGACCAGCTGTCCAAACCTTGGATTACCCATATCCTCAGCACTACCCGTGGGTAGGATCCATTGGAAGGCATTGGGGAGTCACTACCTATAACGACCAAAGGGTTGGCAGCGTCTCGGCTGCGAGGCCCCGACAGTGTAGGTGGGATAATGCCTACTTACCCTGGCGATGCCTCACGGGGGAAATGCCTAGTGACAGAAATTGTGGAACCTGCAGCTCAGAGAAAGAGGCTTCGTATAACCAAGGCCTCTGCAGAGCCTGGGAGCGGCGCCGGCCGGACTGTAGCGGTCAGAATTCAGCGGAGTAAGCCTCTGCCTAGTACACGTGAAGGAGATGTATTGAAAACTGTATTACGCAATGTTTATTTAGAAAATTTGGAATGATATACTAAGAGTATTGTGATGTAACCAGTGAAAATTACAGAGCAGCTAACCCCTGAAACAGGGGCAGTGGTACTAAGTCATGGGGAAGGGGCCCCAGTTTTGGAAGAAGAGGCCCCAGTTGTTAGCATGAGCTGCGCACAGACCCTGGTGCGTGAGGCGGCCCCACCTGCTAGAACCAGCAACGCACAGACTCATGTGCGTAAAGAGAAAAAGGAGGTGGAAGATGTTGGCGAAGTCACAATTGTCACCGGTAGAGGTAATGAGCGTGTTAGAAATTTTGTAGAATTCTGTTAATAATGAAAGTTTCTAACTTGATTATGCTACAGGAGAAGAGGATGTATCCACGTCTATTGCCATGGGCAGAGCGTGGAGAGACTTTCCTGACAAGTTTGCCTTCATGGAAGGCATTGTTAGTGACATGATCGAGCGCCTAGAGTGCGTCAAACCTGGAGTTGGTACGTTATGGTTATAGTAAGTTTCTGATATTACACAGTGGTAATGTGTCACCAACATTGATAATTTTTATTTTTTCTGTTAGAAGCTCGCCTTCAATGGGATCTCACGGAGCCCATTGAGTTGGACACAGTGGAGCCTCCATCTGATGGGGCAGCCATGCCATGTCACATTTATGAGAAAATGAATAAATGTGCATTATGCTCGACACGCTCCTTATGGGAAAGTAAGGGCGTAAATGAGACCTTCTGGAAAAGGCTGCAGAAGTCAGAGCAGAGGGCGGAGTCTCTGGCCAAAGAGGTCGGAGACCTAAGATCGTGATGCAAATTCCTACAAGCGCGGGAGACGGGGGATGAAGACTGGCATACCGCTGTTATCGACTACTCCCGTTATTGAACCACCATCAAAAATAGCATATAGACCAGTCTAGCGTTGGTAGAGTAGTGGATGCAAATAGAGCTCCTAGCTCAGAAAAGCGAGGATTGGAGGGATTATTGTGCATGTGTGCAAGAGTGGGGGCAGAAGGAGAAAGACCACAAACATCTGTATAAGTGAGAAAGCATCGCTTATCGTAAACTTTATCATGATTCTGCCGTCAAAGCCCAATCCCTGGAAGTCTTCCTGGACGTCATCGGAGCATCAGAAGCCTTCGAGAAATTTGAAGAGCAGGTGACTCTAAGTGTGTCCCTGGAAAGGGAGATGACTCTCCCTGGGGGCCAAACTACAATCCCTACATTCTTCCCTAACCCACCTCGCTGGACTAGCATGGAGAAAGGGAAGGTGAAGGCTAGAGCTGCCTTGGGAGAGGATGTGTGGTCAGATCTAACGGAGGAAGAGATTATGAAGTGCCTGTGGGCTGGTGTGTATAAGCTTCCCTTTGCTGCGGAAGCAGGGCCATCGTGAGTAAGTTTATACATGACTAAATCTAGAAAGTTTCGACTGTGTTGCCTATTCTAACTTTGATGTTATTCATATTTAGGTACCAGAAGAGGATAGGGAAGACGAGGAAGCTGATGAACTAGTATAAGAGGAAGAACGCAGTGATGAAGAGCGTTCTCCTATGGAGTTAGTGCCGGAGCAAAGACCTCATGAAGAGGAAATTCTTCATGAAAGAATACTTCCCAGAAATGACAGTCCACTAGAGGATGATCCATTAGGGCTAGATCCAAACTTAAGAGATACTGGTGATAGTGGCAGTAGAGGAGATGCGTAATTATGGTTTACGCATAGTTTTATTGATGTGAAGTCAAGTATTGTTTGATGAATGACTGAAAAGACGTGCTATGAGACCTGGTGGTTGTTTCAAATGTCAATTAATTTGTTTTTTTTGTCTTTTATGTTTTTATCTGCAAAGCGTGAGCATAATTGTTAAGGATTTTTCCTAAGTTATAATGATAGAATGTAATGGCTAGTTTAATGCCATCGTGGGCCATCATATGATTCTACGTAAACTAGAGAATAGTTTAAGGCCATTGCGGGCCGTCACAAGCATTTGCGTAATTTGAGAACTAGTTTTAGGCCATTGCGTGCCTCGGCTAGTTTAAGGCCATTGCGGGCCATCTGCGTTACGTAGAAAAAGTGTAAATGATGATAGTACACAATTCTGTGTAACTAGTTTAAGGCCATTGTAGGCCAACTAGTTTAAGGCTGTTGCGGGCCATATACGTAATACAGCAAGCGTAAACAATACTGTATACAATTTTGCATAATTATGCTAAGGTGATCAGAAAACGTGAATATCATGCGTATGAGAAATATAATAGCGTGAAAAAAAATGACAAGCGTAAAAATTGAAAACGAATGTAACGTAAAAATGTATGAAATAAAACTACTAAGTATGAGCCGCGATAACTTGCCAAGACATGATGACGTGCGCAAAAGCCATTGTTCAACCATTAATACGCAATTGTCTCTTAATAGCCTTTGTGTTGAGCATTGCATAAGGGAGAGAGGATTTATGATCTAACTCCTCTACACTACCATTCGGAAATGGCAGGTTGGCCCAGGCTAGACTATCATCATTGATGTCGGTTTGTTGAGGGGTTTGGAGATGGGTCTGATCATCAGTTGTTTCTATCTCCGAACCCCATTCTTCTTCAATGTTACTGACTGTCCTGGGGGTGATTTCATCACCGTGTATCACGACCTCCCCTCTAGCATAGGGTAGGTGTATCTCTTGGTGTATCGGTGATGAAACCGCCCTCAGCTGGGCTAACCACGACCTCCCCAAGATCAAGTTGAACCCTAGCATCTCCTCGACAACTAAGAAGGTGGTGTCTATTGGGAATTGATCCCCCACCACAAACTCGATACACACTATCCCCTTAACTTGAACCCATGCCCCGTTGAACGATTTTATGCATGATGTCGTCATGGGAGTGATTTGGTCGACCAGTCCCAACCTATCCACGATAGAATAGGGAATGACGTTGGTAGTTGTGCCATCGTCCACGTGCACTCTTCGGATCCGGTATTGACTGACCTGGATAGTGATGAATAAAGGTTCAGTTATGACCTGACCTTTCTCAGGATCGTCTTTAATAGACTCATCATGAAAGGTCAGCGAGTTAGGCCTAGATTGCTTAGCTTCGAAAGGAAACATGACAGCATGTATCGCTTCCTCCTCTGCTGGCAAGCTTTCATCCACTGATATGGATGCCAGCATGTGAACCATAGCCTCACGGTGTTCTCGAGATGTCATAAGCAGGTCATAAAGGCTCAGCGTTATGTTTTTTTGTTTGAGAGCCTATTTGACTTGTGTAAATGCGTCGAGGAGGTCCTTCTCTCGGCTGGGTTGTTTGTCTCCCTTGTCCTCTTCCATTCGGCCCAAGAGATGGATCTCTCAAGCTGGACCAGTGTCAGTCGAAGGGTTGCTCTTTTTCTTGCCAAGGGAAGGTGGCTTTGTTTCTGCGCCTTTGTCCTGTTTCTGAGGCAGAGACGAAGGCACAGAGGCCAAGGGCCTAGGCTTGAGGAAGCCGAGCGTAAAATGGTCTTTCGTTGCGTTAACTGATGCATCCTCTCCTCTTTGTTTGGGAGGCAATGGTTAGCTATTTTTACTAGAGGTCTACCCCTGTGTGAGAGGAGCAGCCTATGGTTTTGGTGCCCTGATAATGAAGGGTGCCCTAGGCCTGGGCGCAGACGAAGCCATGGCTTAACTGTTGCTACGTGACTGAGGGTGTATCTGAGAAGGTGCCTATATAATGAAGGGCGGCCTCGAGACCCCACTGGCTGCCGATCAAATGGTTGCCCCCCTTTGTGAGCTGGCGAGCACACGCAAAATAAAAGGCTGTTTTGGTGGCCTCTTCTGCTCACTGTCCATACTCACCACATTGATTGTATAAGGAGTGTTGTTTGCGTTCAACGGGTCCTTATATACATGCAATGTTTGGTTTTCTGGGCACGTCGGATTACTGCCGTTTAGTTTTAAATGACCTTTGTCGATCATGCATTGAATATCGTTCTTCAACGCCTAGCAGTAATCCGTGTTGTGACCACATAGCTGATGGTAGTCACAGAAACGATCCAGCCTGAAAGATCTTGGAACTGGTGGTTTGTTAGGTAAGGCTAAAGAAGGGTTCTTCAGCAGTTCACAGTGACATCTATGATGCTTCAGAGCTTCCTCGGATACCTTCTTAGGTTGAATGTATCTTGCCACTAACAGTTGTCTCAATAGTTTAGAATGTTTTACAGGCAAGGCCGCGTACTTTGAACGATCTTTATGCTCAAAGTTTGGTTTTGGCTGGGGGGAGCCTTCAGGTGCAGCTTTGTCTTGGCTAGTGTCGACACCAGCCGTGGTCTCAGGTGATGTTGTAGGTGCTTTCTTGGTCTTGTTCTTTTCACCTTCAGTCAGTGCAGCTACTGTCCTTGTCGCCGCCTTACCTTTGTCTTTGACCTTGTTGTGAGCATTCCTGTAGGCGACATACGCTGGGTCTTTGCTGGCCTCCACGGCATCTTGGATGCTTCTGACTTGAGCAAAAGCCTGGTGTAAAGAGTTGGGGGAAAGGTAGTACAGCTTTGACTTAATAAATTCATTGACTTCTACTTTGAATATAGCCAATAGATGTGAGTCTGTGATTGGCTCGCGGATCTCATTCAAAGTAGCATTCCAACACTGTATGAACCTTTGGACTGGCTTGAGCGGGTCTTGTTTCATCCCCATGAGTTGATCCAACGTGACTTCCGACTTTAAGTTGCATTTGAAGCAGGTCACAAATTGGGTCAGTAGCTCTTCCAAGGTTGAGATAGAAGAGTGTGGGAGGGATCTATACCAATCCAAAGCTTTCCCTATCATAGACATAGCAAAGACTTGGATAATCGTGTGTGGCCATTGTTGTAGCAACAAGGACTCAGATCTGAAGGTGACCATGTGAGTGTTGGGGTCTCCCTCCCCATTATACTTAGTAAAATGAGGGAGGGACATCCCTGGCGGTAATGACAGCATTAGGACCGATGGACTAATAGGATCATCCTGGTAAAATTCCATGATCTGAATGGTATCAGAACCAGCGGCTTTGAGGCATCGAACCTCCTCGGTAAGAGTCTGGATAAGCTGGAAGGCCTGGTCTAGACCTGTTGACAGAGGTGTCTGTGCAAAAGGCATGGGAGGTTGGACTGGGAGTGCGGCGCTAGGGAATGGAAATGACGGAAGAGGTTGACTGGCTGCTGGTGGGGTGGGGATCCCTGCAGGCAAGGGGGCCTGTGAAGAACACCACCCACTGGTTTGTGAAGAGAGGTTAGCTGCCGCCTACTGCGCAAGATAAGGGTTGGGATACTGCGGGACCACCTGTGGAGCCTGTGTTGCAGGTGCAACCGAGGGCTGCACACCATATACTGCAGACTGGCTATATTGCGCTGCAGGGTTGGCCCAATGACTTGCGGCAGGTTCTTAGATGTATGTTTGTGGCTGAATGGCTGCAGTGATCTATTGAGTTGGAGTGGGCAGGAGTGATAAAGTCTGCGCCAGGCGCGTTGTTGATATAGTGTGGGGTTGGATTTGTGGAATGAAATGGGGTGCGGTGGTTGCTGGAACCACTACCGAAATGCTGAGTACACGAGGTGATGAAACCGCCCCTGTGTTATTGTGAGGTATTTGTACTTGCAGCCCAGACGGCTGCACAGTGGCTTGTGGAATAACAGGGATATGCATCTGTGTGGTCATGGGAAGGTTAAGAGGGGCGGCTTCTCCATTGAGTAAGAATGATGGATTTACGTAAGTATGGGGGCTCAGAGTGTGGAATGAGTGCTCGGAATAGGCTGCAAACTCATCATCTTCTTCCTCCCCATTCTGAGGTTCCATCATAGCCTGTGCAGCTTGGCTCTTGGCCATGACCAGCTGTGTTATAATTTCATGTTGATGTTCGGTCAAAGGAATGATGTCGTAGGCTATTGGTTTGAAATCGTAACCCCCTCAGTGGATCATTTCGAAATTCTGCTTCGCCTCGATTTTGGCTCGGCTAAGGGCAAGCTTTGCCTGGATCTTGACGTAGATGAAATTGTATTCCTTAGGGTTTATGACGGTAAATGTAGGATCTTTCCCCTGCAGTCTCAGTGACCGACGTGATGGTCCTGCTGCACCAGGAGCTGGTCTGGTGACAGTGATAGGGTTCACAGATGTGGCACCCAAATCGGTAGGGACCATGGCGATTGTGGTTGTGTAAAAGGAATCCATTGATCAAAGCGATTAACGATGACTGATAACAGGATCTAAAAGATGGCTGGCAATAAGATCGCAAATAGGATTTCTACCCTCTAGGATTCCAAAGGAATCGTTCTTGAGATCGATCTACACCACATGATTTACCGTTTAACTTCCCTGGAGGTATTACGTTTACGATTTTGGGTATAGATCACTAATAGGGCTACCCGAAAAATATGGATCGGAGCCTAGCAGGCCCTCCTTCTAGCGCCAGAAAACTGTAACAATGGAAAATGTTGGTAGTTGGAAAATACCAAACAAAATTCCGTGTACATAGTTTTGACCATGGATCCGCGTGAGGGCTATGCTGGAAAAACGAATCCGCGGCGTCCTGAACGATCTTGTCGATCAGACAGGGACTTACTAATCAGTAAAACGATGGAGATTGTGAATATTTCATGGATTGATTTGATTTCTATGGATCACAAAATGAGGGGAAAACAACGTAGATGAATTATAACGATGATAACGCTAAACACGATAAGAAGAGACTAACACGAGAGAAACGCATGGTTTCAAGATCTATGCTTTAACTTGAAGAATGTATATTTTGTATATCACGTTACAATGGGGAGACCCTGATTACTTGATGTAAAGCAAGCATAAAAAAACAAGAAAACTATCCAAGCAGAAGTCCGATCTACCTCGTAGGTCAAAGATGGGATGCAAGGAAGGTCAAGTTCTGACGTCTATCTATCAATTGTTTCTGACCAATAGAGCCTGCAAACCGTGCAAGATGATCTTGCGATCTCTGATCTACTTCTTTCACCTTAGGTAGCTTCTGCTTAGAACTGCCAATGATTGCTGGTGGAGAAAGTTGTGTCTTCCCCAAAAGAACGATTGCTCTTACTGCCGATGCTCAAGCGAACTGTGCTCTGTCTCTGCTAGAAGATGATGCTGTCAACAATTGCCAAAGTGCTGCTCTCTATGTCTCTACTCAAAGTGATAAGTGCTCCAATGCTCAGAAAAATGCCCTTGTCTCTTTGATTTGCCAACCGATGACTTTGTATTTTTGTCAACTGGGGTATTTGTAGGCTGCGACGTCCTGTGGAAAAGGCGTAACCCTGATGGCGTGTGTCCCGAACGTTTCAGGTACCATTCACCTGCCTAACTGATTCCGTCGCGTTAAATGGAAACATACACTATTTGCACTTTGGCCAAAGCTGCTTCATGATTACGCACAATACACTCATCAATGTATTGCGCGTATGGACAATAAATGCGTAACTGCTTTGAGAATGATGCATCAAGCTATTTATGCTTATTTACGCAGCGGAGCATAGTGAAGCGTAAAATGACCAAATTGATGACAAATTACGCGGATGTACGCTGCGTAGCATAACTAGCATAAAATGATTAGTTTGCAAAAAAGAAGAGCCGATTTGTTGCACTTTTTACGCTAAGCATCATCACGCAATATTACGTAATGTAGCGTAAAAACAGAAAACATAGTAAAGTCTGGGATCTGCAAAGGAAATCAAAGACTTGATGCTACGTGCCTCTTTGTCTTGCTCTGCCTTGTTCTCCCTTCTATAATTCTATTATGTGCTCTCGCCTGAATTGCGAATTTTTTCCTGAGGCCGACTCGCAGTTTTTTCACGGTGTTTCAAGCACCATCATGATTCCTACTACTGTCTCTTCAGCAATCATGACCACAATCATGATCTTGCTTCTTGTTTGCATCCATGTCTTGACTTGCCCCTCTAGATCCTTCTTTGTCATTAGATCCCTTGTTACCAAAATTAGGATTGTGAACCATGGAGTGTAATTTCTAGTTTTGACCTCCATCACCAAAGTCAAAGAGAGGACTTTTATTTAATTAAAAATCCACAGAGAAGGGTTCCCCACTAGCATATTGGTATAATAGGGATGGAGAATCCTTAAGTCCTTTTCCCTTAGAAAATTCATAACACTACTCTAGCTATCAATCCCACAAATATTTTTCTTTGGTGGGATGGTAATCCTGATGTTAGCATCTTCCACAATATACTCCCCATGGTGGTCTTGAAGACCACATTGTGCAAGCATTTGATAGAGCATTGTAAGAGCAACACGATTAGGTAGTAACACAATGTTGCCCTTCATTCCATGCCACTACAACTATTCATTATGGTGTAGGATGAAGGTGAAGTTCAACACATAATCATTAGGATGAGTATATATAATTCGATAATGTTAAAGCTTTAGTGGATTAACTCTATCAACCTTGGGCAGAGAATCGCTCCTATGAGAAGAAGACATTTTCAACTAACAAATAAAAGTCATAGTGTGCTCTGAGAATTTATTATCGTAATTATGAAATAAGATATGACTCTAAGGTTCATTCTAATGATTTAAATAATTTTTACTAGGTCCTAAATAGTGCACAAAAAAAATGTCCCTAGCAATGGTGCCAATGATGAGCGATGAGGTACCCCTACGTCCAACCATACGAATCACTAAGGTGTTATGCAAAATCTGGTCAAATTCTATAAACCTATATTTTTCTAGTATACTATCTCTTCAAGGAAGTGAAATGGGAATTACAAATTTTTGTTCTCTTTCCAACTATACTTGTGAGGTTTGAGGGTATGGTTTAAGTGTAATTGAGATATAGGATTTTTCTTACTTTATATTTTATGGATTTGGTCATCTACAACAAGAATGAAGAGTAGAGTAATTAAAAATCTAATTTGTTATTGTCTATCTAGCCTAACACAAGTGAACATCCCACTTTCTTGAACACATATAGCACTATTGGACTACCAAATGTTAAGTGTTGCTAGGTTACCAAGTACTATATGAATGCTCGAAGTGATGATGCTCATGTTCATTAACTGCTTGAAATAAATTGCTTAATTCAAATGCATTAAAATAAATAGCATGAAAGTAAAATGAAATGAAGAAAATATTAAGCTATTCTCAATGCTACAAGTATTTTCAAAAGAGTTTATTTTATTCTTGTCATATTGCTGCACTTAGGTACATCAGTGCTCAAATAAAGAACCGTACACACTAGACTCCTTCTACAGGCACTCAAAAAATATTCTAACTCTGAGGAAAAGAAATGGAAAAAGCTTCACTACTCTAACTAATAAATACTAAAAACTAATTGAAAACTAGAGCCCAAACATGGTATTTATAGACTTGGGATATACATCCCAATGTCGCATATGTGACATCATACTTAGACCTTAATGTCTCATACATGACATCGTGACTCCAACATCACTTACCTAACATCAAAGTAGACATAAAACATATTTCATCACTATCATTCATACCTTAAACTCATGTAGTTATCATTGGGATTACCAAGTGGTATAACTTCTAAGTGAATTAAGCAACACCACTACTAGGTTACCAGATAACTACAAGTAGTGTTTGAAACCAATCATACCCATTGTGCTTACTTATAACATGTAAAATATAGTTCTTAAAAGGTAAATGATTAACTAGAAAATTAAGAAAATTATTCTAAGTAACCATAAAGAAAAATAAGTGGATGTTGCAATGATGAAAAGCAATCTTGATCTTTATTACTAGTTAGAAAATATGCCCAAGTATAATTCATTTGAATAAAGACACCGTACAATTTCTCAACACCACACTATGGGCATTCATATTATTCCTAACTACGAAAAAAAATTGTAAGAGTTCGAATATGTGTTGAAATGAAAAGTTGTTGATTGTGCATCCAGGTGCTAGTATTTATAAGGCTACACAGATCCCGAGACATCACATCAATGATGACATAGGATGGGCTATGACATCGTAGCTACGATATCATAGATATGATATTGCATGATTACAAAAAGTGATTTTATTAAATCCTATGCATGTGCCATAATGCAATAAGTTTAAAATGTTATGAGAAGGACTTTATATCATCCATCCAACTTTTTCTTATAGGGCCATGATAATTTACCATCCATCCAACCTTTTAATATGTTTGTTAGCCAACATACAATAACTTAAGCCATTCCTAGAATCCTAAGTAACTAACAACACTGACACCTTTGCATAGGAAAAAGCACACTATTTTTTGGACCTCCTTCTCTCAACATAGTAGTGGGGGAGATGATCATTCATACTAACAACTTAATAAGGCTAACCAATTCTAAGCCTTTTTGTTTTGCAATGTTCTTCATATGTTTTCCATTTTCTTGAATATTTGATTGATTATTTTATATATTTTCTTTTCACCTTGATTAATTTCATCTAGTTTTATTGGAAGTTATTGATTTTGTTTATTGCTACTGCAAAATGTTAAAATTTATTAATGAAATATATCAAAATTATGATTAATTAACTAAAAGATCAAATTTTATCTTTGGATAATGTTCTTTAAGAATAATTTGTTAATTCTCTAGTGGGAACAAGTAGTGAGTTCATGACATCCACTCATTCCATTTGATTCCATGAGATATCTATACCCTAGAAACATGAAAGTTCTTTCACATTACAACTTAAAAGTAATCAATGATCTTGATACAAAATGAACTAGGAAAGGATCAAGTGGGAATGGAAAATGGTATGACCTTAAGGGGATTTGATATGATTTCCATAAACATCATTCTTAAGTTCTATGATACTCCACTAGTATATCATCATTCCTATTTTAAACAATAATAGGAACTAGACCTTTGCATGATATGGTTCCTGTGAAGAAGAAATAAATACATGAAAATTCAAAGCATACTCCTTAAAATTAATAATATGCTATAAGCAATAGTTATGAAGCTAGAAAGACATGTTATCCACACCTAAAGGCACCCTTATAACTAAGGTCTTCTCTACTTTCTTCTTCTCTTGGAGTGAAAATTTTCCTTTGGGGTTGTCCTAAACTTTTGATCAATGTAGAGTAGGCATATGTCAATGCAAGATCATTGAAAGTGGAATGGCTTTGGTCTAGACTTGGAATAGAATGGTATTAGATCATCTTAATCACAATTTTCACCAAGAACATCATGTAACTAGGATGTTGATTATCTCTTCCACGTTCTTTCTCTCTATCATTTATTTGTCCCATGTTCTACCACCTCACTGCTTCATACCATAGCAAATTATTTAGGTCTTTTTTTTTTCTAGATAGCATAACCCTGAAATAATTGCTTTCATGGGTATGAAGTTTAACTTGACTTAACCAGTCATCATCCTTAGGGCCTACAAAATATTTGCAATGAAGGTATGCAAGGGCATAATCAACATATGCTTACTTTGGAAAGGACCCACTTATATTCCTTTGCTCTAACTTAAGTTCAATTCTCTACCATGGATCACTTGATTGATCAATCATCTCAATAGCATTATAACATCCAATTTTTCTCTTCTTTGTATCATAACCTCCTTATCAAACTCATACAAATTCACTTGAATTAATTTTTCTAGGCTAAACCTACTCTCTTTCATATTGCTATCATCATTCCACATCTTTTTGGCTTCCATTTGGCTCTTCTTTTGTTTGAAAACTTGCCTAAGATTCCTCTAGTTCTCAATGGAAACAATAGATAAGAATTGTTGTGTTGATGCATCCTTGTTAACGCAACCCTAGTGATGTAGCATAAAAAGCCTATAAATACACGTGACACTCAACTCTTTTTTCACCATGTTTTCAAAGAACTAGAGGAGTTTTTACAATTTTAGAGCCCAAGAACCTTCCAAGCATCTTAACTTCTAAACCACTTACTCATTTTCACCTATTTTTGACCCTTGAGCTATTGGAGATATGCTTTATATCATGAGGGACACAAACCTTTGGTTTTTTTTTCATAGAAAATTTTGAAATTTTTCTAAATCCCCATGGTTAATCCATTAAAATAATATTAAATTAATTATCATAAATAATTAATGCTAACTAACAAGCTCCGATAGCTATAAATAAAATCATATTAAAATAATACACCTAGCCCATAATCATAAATAAGCACTTAAAATAATAAATTCTTAATGACCAATAAATTAACATAACCTAATCTAATGAAGAAAGATATTCAATATCTAAAGGTTATGAACTAAAAAGCTAATCATGGTTTATTTCTATGATCATAGATGGCACCTAAACAAGGACCATAAGCGAGAGGGCCATTGCAACCCAAGAAAAAGTAATTTCAAAGCGGAAGGGGCCAAAAAAAATAACCCCAAAAATAAGTAATCGAGGAGATGCATGCTATTAGACCTCTTTGGAAGGAACTTGAAGTGGAATCCATCAGGTAGATTCCCATTGTGGAGACAGGCCAATATAGATAGGATGAGGCTCCTAAGTTGAGATCTAACCTATAGGTCACCATTAAAGAGACCTACCTAGAACAAATTAGGACCAAGGAGGTCCAAAGTTCCATTCTTTAAGATTTGAACATTGGATCCTTCTTGTATTTGGCACCAAAGAAGATTAGAACACAATTGCAAGGGTTTGTCTTGTGGCTCATTCTCTCTAGTAGTAGATAGTGGTACATAGGGAGATGTACAACTATAAAGATGATGCATCAGTGAAAATCAAGGACATCATCATCTCTTCTTTAATTGAGGTCATAGTAAAAGCCATTAGTTTATCCAACATTGGATCAAAACTTGCTAAGATCTTGATATAGGCACAACAAGATGCAAAGAATGAATGGGTCTAGTGATGCTATATAGTGAACCATAAAGAGTATGATGCCCTAACAAAGAAAAAACAAGCTTATTTCATGATTGCAACCTATCACCTAAACCCAACGATGAGGCCAAGTAAGGTGATAGCCTTCTCTAGTAGGGAATGCATAACTCTAATCAAGAAATTCCTTCTTAACCTATTCTAGCTCATCTTCCTAGAGATTGAAGAATGCTTGAAGGAAAATGAGAAGGATAGGAAGACTATAACCTTCCCATGCTTGATAAGGAAATTATGTAAAAGGATGGGATAGCTTGCTATTCAAATGATGTAGTCCATCATGCTCTTACTACATCATGATAAGAAATGATGAAGGACAAGTAGTAGCAAAGCTACAGAAAGAAGAGTAGCCATTGCCATCAATACTTGTATCCTTAGAAACCACACTAGAGATGATCATAGTTACTGAATGACTTAAGAAACTTTAGGAGTAGCTATTTTAGTAACAACAAGGATTTATAGGTGGTGGGAAGTCATCTTTTTACCATCCAATCATAAGCCATCTAAATGAGGTTGCAAGGACTACTAGTTAACTGAATAGTGAAATAACCCTACTATTCTCTAAGTAGAGGAGCCAAGCATCTACAAGGCCTAATCCAAGTGCCAAGGAGATCATGGTGTCCATTATTGAACAAATATTTCCTAAAATTTTAGGAAATGCTACAACCTTCTTAGTCATGTTGGAGGAAGATGAGGGGCAATGGTCCTAGTAATGCAATATGAGGGCTAAGAGATAGCAATAGAGATTATGGATAATCAAGTAGTAGAAGTCCTTAATGCTCTTGTGACATCTATACCATACATTGCTATCATGGTAGATATCCATGTGTCTAAAGGAGTAAGAAGTAGTTAGATGAGTGTTTCCCAACATGAAGAGGTGTTGGAAATACTAGTGGAAGTTAGGAAACTACTTCTGATGATCTTTTATCTCTTGCATTAAATTACTGCAAACTAGTTATAGTTACTCAAGACAAAGGAAAAATTGTTGGTTGCAATTGAGTAACTTGAGGAGGCCACCATGACCTATCAATAGTTGGTCACTGAAGTTGCTAATTTAAGAACTCATCTCTCTAACCTTATCATTCTCTAGCCAAAACTTACATGAGATGAAGCTTTTTAACAACTTTAGAAAAAATATCAAGAGGATGAGAATGTAAAAAAAATGATGATCTTCGATGCATTTGTGTTAAAGGCTATGGCCAACAATACTGACATGGACCTATCATAAGTTTACAAGGAGAACTTGGTCTTGATCAAGGATAATCACTACCTACAAAATGCTGAGTAGCAAAAAGATCAACTAGTCAAATATATTTTCTAGTAGAAAGATTAGCTTGTTAAGATGAACTTGGACTTGAGGAGATTGATAGCTGAAAAAAAAATCTCTTAATGGAAGAGGTCCATGCTCTTTTCCAAAAGACTCTAATTAAGGTAGCTACCTAGAAGAATGAGGCCCTAAAATTTAAAAGAGTGAAAAATCATTACACAAAGTAGGTTAGGCTACTCAAGAAGGTTAATGAAAAAGAGATAAAATTAGCCAATGTGAAGATGAAGGTCCTCCAACAACTCTAGCAATGAGGTAATGTATGGTAGCCAACCTTTGATGAACTATATACATATAACAAGATAGAAATCTATCTAAATGAGTTATAAATTGAGGAGATGATAGAATACATGAAGCTTGCCAACCTTCGATATGCAAACTTGGTAATGCTAATAGTAGTGAGGACAAGATCTGAATTAAAGTAGTAGCTTGCCAACTACTACCTTTTTTATGAGGTGAATTTCAAGCTCTATAAAGAGACAAAACAAAAGTTGGAGATAGTCAATGTGAAGCTTGAAGTTCTCAAAAGAAGATTCACTAATCAATAAACTATTACTAAGAACCTAGCAAGGATAATGAATGACTATCATGAATTGCATAACCTCATAAAGATGTTTGATATTGAACAAAATATATTAGCATCTTGGTTGTTCAATGTGAAGCAATTATTTCCTTTAATGTCATGCCTATGGAATATCCTTACACCAACCCATGTAGGCAAAGTAGCCTAAACTGTTTATGATCATAAAGCATGGGGGAGAAGATGAAAGCACTCCTGGATGCTTTTCAACTTCCAGTAATAGTAGGGAAACCTTAGCATTTAGTAGCATTGGGACATGGTGAAAGATCATTTGAGCTAAGAGCCTTCACCTCCAAGCACTATATGGGAGTTCATGACATCTCTATCCATTAACAAGCTCCTGTTAAAATTTTGTCTATGTGTATAATTTTTTTGTAAAAGGGCATTCATTTTTTGTAAAACTATACAATTCGACACTAAGAGTTTGTTAGATTTAGTCAATTAGTTAGTCTTTTAATAATTTTCATACTTCCCCAAATTTTATAAAAAACTTGTTCCCAATTTTGTTTACTCAAGGAGAAGTTTTTAGTTAATCATAAGGGTATGATGAACCATCAATAAGATAGGCTATGTTGATGCATGCCCATTGATACATGCTATGATGTGTTGATGTAGGTATGTCAATTCTGACCTATTCATTACATATATAAATGCGTACACACCTTGCATTTATGACACCTTTTGGATTGTGGCCTTAGCTAAATTCTTACAGTTTCTTGTTTTGAAAGTTAGAATATTTTCTCTTGAAGTCACCATAGTGAGGACTTAAGAGATTGTATGGCACTTTATTTGATTTCATATGCACCTAGACACATTTGCATGGATGATAATAAACTTGAGATTTCCTCTATTCATTGTAGCCCTTAGACTAGCATAATTCTACTTTTCAGCAATTTACTTTACATGCAATTTACATTCTACGACTTAAGTAATTAATATTAATATTCATAAGCAACATAAGTATGACCACTTTGAGCATGATATATTAATGCTTGGTAATTCTAACTATAATTACTTGGTGTACCTAATTCTATAAACTTGGTAACCCAAGAGCATTAATATAGGTTTAGGATGTGTACACCAAGTGAAAAAAAATAGTCTACATTAGGCTAGTTAGACAATGAAGGAGTTAATTAGTTAGTTAATTTAAATTATTAAATATTTATTCCTTTAATCATTCAGCAAATAGAATAAAATAATAAAAAGTACAAAAATGAATATCTTATGCCTCAACCACACTTAACCATACATACAAATTATCATAAGTGTGGATTAAGAAGATGATGACTTACAACTACATAATTCACTATTTAGTAATATCAACCACTTAGGTAAATAATTTCACAAAATTAAACTATATTTTATATGAATGCTTTTTATTCATATGGTTTGGCATAAGGACTACCCACCACTTATCAATTGAAAATTTCTTTGGACATCTAAGATTTCTTGTCAGAATGCTAGACAGTCATAATCGAGATGTCTCTGAAGATGTCTTAAGTTTTCAAGATATCTTGAAAGATATATAGGCATGCTAAGATGTCTAAACTTCTAAGGAAATCTTGAAATACATCTAGATTAAAGCTTGGAACATCAAAACACCTCCAAATAAGTCTCCATTAATCCTGGAACACCATGAACTTGTTAAAACATGCTCAAATACATTCAAACTTATGAAAAATACATCAAAACTTAAAGAAAAGATACACAAACATTTGAGAAATGATACATTAGACTAGGTGATGTACTCATCATTTAAGTGAACCATGAGTTAATCAAAAGTCATAGTAGTTTGTCTAACCCCCTATACTTCAAATCTTATTTTACTTTTATAATTAAAATACAAGTCATGTTCTTGATTTGGACTGAGTATGAGTCATGATCTTTAGAAAAACTTGAATTTCACTCCCCACAAGTTGTGGTGAGATCATGGTCTATACCATGAATTGTGGTTGACTTGTGGTTTTGTAAGAAAAATCGAGAACAAAAAATTCATGAATTTCAGACTAGACTTAAGCAAAAATAACAACTCCAAGGTCATAAAAGACTCAAAATATTATGCATGATCTCTAAACATGTTATTTAAGATATTAATTAGAACAAAAATATCAAAAAATTATTGATGAGCGGTGAGGTACCCCTATACCCAACCATACGAATCACAAGCATTCACATGTAATCCAATTGTATTCCACAAACTATAATTACGAAGTATGCTAGAGCTAAATAGTGTATGCATGTTGTTCAGTTGTTGTCTTCCCAGTCCCATTTGTGGAATGCAATTGTATGATTAAGTGTGACTAAAGCATAAGATTTTTATTATTTTTTACTTTCATGAAATTACTCACCTAGAACAAGAATGAAGGTAAGAGTGATGAATTTCTAAGTAAACTATGGTCTAATATAGCCTAACACAAGTAATCATTCCCACTTCCTAGACACATCCTAAACTTTGTGCAAACACTACTGAGCTATCAAACGCTAGTCATTTCTAAGCTACCAAGTGTCACACGTATGCTTGAAGGGGTTGTGTTTATGTAATTTAACTATTTTCTTAATTGATCAAAATTAATTACTACTTAAATAACATCAATGTAAATTGCATGAAATAACAATATGTAAATGCATAAGAAAGAAAATCTCAAGTGCTATAAGGAATGCATCAAAGAGCTTGTCTTTATTGCCAACATAATGGTGTGCTTAGGTACATCAATGCTTGAATAAAGATCCATTCACACTTAGACCTCTTGCAGTGGGCACTTGGAAAATATTCTAACTTTCAAATGGACAAAGTACAAAATTTTCACTACTTGACTGCTAAAAACTACTCTCAATTGTGTGCTGAGGTGCTATATTTATAGACCCAAGAGTAACCCTGCGATATCAAATGTACGATATCGCATCTTGGGTTGTGATATCACGTACCTGATATCATGTACCTAACATCATGACCATCCTAATATTAGAGTGATGAAAAAAGAATTTATCATACCCCCATGACTAAATGAAAACTCATCCTTTAGTACAAAAGAAGAGGAACAAGTTCTTTACAAAATATAATAGGGGGTGTGGACTTATTTGACTAACATGCAGAGTGACATAGAGAAAATAGAAAAATATAAAAGTTCCTGAACATACAATATTATAATTGTGCATAGAATTGGGTGTTCATGTCAATAGGAAAGAACACTAATAGATCCAAAGGACGTTCAACTCCTCTTAGCAACTGAAGAATGAGGGAGAGGAAAAAGAGATCCAGTGGTCATGAATAATCTCCTGTGAGTGAGATGATTGCATCCTCGTTGGTGATGATAGTCCCACTTCCAGTCCATGCTTCCCACTAAAATCACAACAAAACCAAGGATTAGTATATATAGTGAAATAGATGATGGTTGAATACGTTGTCTCATCAACAATTTTATCTCGCCAAGTTGTGATTATGATAGATTGGTTGCTTGATGTTATTAGTGGAAAGACTAATGAATGGATTAAATAAGAGAAGTGATCCATACAATTCAAAAAAAGCTTGACACAAGGAGTAATAGAAAGAGGGTATTCAAAACAATAAAAAGTAGTTCATTACAAATATTTGTGAAGGTGCATACAATTGAATGACATGGATGGGATAAATAAAAAGAATTTGATTATAACAGTGTCTAAGGGTAAAGAACTTAACTTAACCAAAGAAAAATATATACAAGTGGGTCCTCCCCAAAGCAGACATAGGTCTTTTATGCCCTTGCATAACTTCAAACTAAGGAGTCCATGGGCACCATGGATGATTAATGGTTACAAAAAGTTAAGTACAAAAACCTAGAAGTAACTAACTAAGAAACCTGACACATCAAATCAAAACACTAAATCAAAACATGAAATCAATAGTGAGGTGAGGCATGAAAAGCATAGATGTATGAGAGAGAGAATGGAATGAAATTCATAATTATGGTCACATGCAATGCCTTGTGGAATTTGTGGTTAAATGACTTAGTAGGATCCATCCTCAGTCTAGATCAAAACCAACCACTTCCAGTGACTTCGCATTGACATTCTAAGGCTAGTCCATCCCCTGAGACACTAGAATGCTTCCACAAAACAACCATCATTCCAAATTGGAGAGAAAATAGGAAGTGATAAAGGGCCTTAGTTATAGGAGACAAGATAAGTCTCATAACTAGTGCTTATAGCCCTTTTATTTGGTCTAAGGGGTGTGCTTTAAATTCCCGTGTTTTTTTTCTTCAATGGAAACCACACCATGAAAAGACCAATGCATTTTTCACATTTATTTTGTCAAAGGGGTGTGCTTTGAATCCTCATCTCCCCCACCTAGCTTTTTTTATGAGGACCACACCATGCAAGGACTTATCTAACTTCCTATTGTGAAATGATGTGGAATGGTAAGAAGCTTATGAGAACACTCCTGCACATAGGGAAAAAAAAGCACGATGAAGATCACATCCTTTGAAGCCATACCCTATCCAAACCTTTGATTCCTTTCCAATTCTAAAAACTACACAAGTCACCAATTTATTAAAGTTGCATTAATGAAGAAAAGACTACACACTTCCAAAAAAAGGAAAACCATAGAGTATGTGAATGGGTGGATGATGGGGACTCATTTCCCATTGCATGAAAAGAAACCATGTCCTAGTCATTAGTAATGACATTCAAAGTTAGAAACCAAACATCAATAATCAAATTAGAAATGAAACATACCACCATTAAGTAGCACATTACCATTGTACTTGACACCTTATTAGCAAAAAGAATAGAGAAACATACTAACAACAAGAAAATATAAATATAAATATAAAAGAAAATAAAAGAGTATGCAATAAATATCAAATATTCTAACGATGGTGTAAAACAAAACTTAGAAAAGATCAATAACCTTAAAAACAAAAAGTTGTAAAACAAAGAATATGAAAACAAAAAGTTATAAAACCAAAAAATGTCAAAAAAAAAGTCAAAAGATACTTAAGAATCTTAGAAATTAGAATGGGGTATGACCCCCATGACTAAACATTTGGTCATAGCCTAGATTAATAAGTGGATGAATAGGATACATGCATGTATGAAATGTTAGGGGTCTGTCATGCCCCAACCATTGGGTGTCTATTGGTGGTATGGTGGATGGGTAGAGAAATCATTGATCACACACCTAATTATAGAAAGAATAGTGGGGAAAGTTAGATGATGTGTGTAAATTATGAGGTAAATCTGACCCACTATGACATCCTTGACTAGATGGTGGTATGCACAGGTCTTTGTGTCCCTTCACATCGGTGAATTCATTGGATCGTGTGGATGCTGGAGTGTGAGGTGGAGGCATGGGTATGGTGACAGGGGCTATTGATGGGGCTAAGGAATGTGTGGTACCAAGTTTCCTTAGCTTGATTTAGAAGGTGAAGTAGGTTTGAAAGTATGATTCTTCTTCTTATGGTCATGCCTAAAGAAGGGATGCTTCCCATGTTGTCAAGGGAACCTACTTCCATTAATAGTAGCAACGTAAGTTACATTTGTTTCTTGGCATGGTGGTGTGGAACCATCTGATACATCTGATGGTAGTGTAGAAGGAGGTGAAGGATGAGAATACTAAGGATGAGGAGAAGTGTGAGGTGGTGATCCCTCAGGAGAAGACATAGGTCAATGGTACTTAGGAGAGTGATAATGGTGATCAGAAGTAGAGGATTTAGAATTGGTTGGAGAAACAAGATGTTGAATATAGTAGGCATTTGGTTTTGGCAGATGGGGAGGATGTGGCTGGCTAGATCCATGCATGTGAGTTTTTCTACTACAGTGGAGCAAAGTGTTGATGCTGGTAATAGCTCCCCTCAAGATACAACAATGGGTCATGGGGTTATCCATAATTACCTTATGGAATAAGGATGTGCCTAAATTGATACCTTTGTATGAATTTTGGGTGCAACCTCCCTGTCCAATGCTCATATAGATGTGCCAAGACTAGGAAATGGCCCTTTGGATAGTCATATAAAAAAACATCACATCCATCCTCATTATCTATAGTTGAGCCTTTGTCCTCGTTACTGTTAGCCATTCTCCCTGGTTTCTAAATAGTGTCCTTAACTATTTCTGATTTCTATGTCATATGTTTGTTTTGATTTCCAGGTTTATTTTGGATGACCCTCTCCCTGATAATGTCTTCTAAGTTCACACTTTGTTCATTTGTTCATATGGTCATCTTGTTATGTTTTGCCCCAATTTCATCTATCGATTTCTGTATTGGTAGAAGTTGGGACTGTATCATCCTTTTAGAATTGGTTGTCTCTTTTTTATTGTGGATTCATACCCTTGTTGTTTCTAGAGTTAGGTCCTACTCAAATTCTTTGGCATTCTCCCATTTAGATGATTCTCTCTCTTCTTTTGCTAGATGCTCTATTAGTTCTTTAACTTGGTGACCTTGGAGCTTATATAGTTGTCCTCGGGCATACTTTCCAAGGTTCACCCTTGTTTCATTGCTACACTCATCTATAATGTGGAGTATCTGCTCTTTATTGAAGAACCTATGACCTAGAAATTTAGTTAGTAAGGCATAGTATCTATCTAAGGCCATGTCCAAGGATTACTATTGTTCTTGTTTCCATCTTTGGATTTTTCTCCTCAACGTGGACACTTGCACATAAGTCTAGTATCTTTTAGTGAAAAGTTCTAGCATGGTTGACCATTGTTTGATCAAATTTGGTTCCAATGATCTATACCACACTTCAGCTTTATCGATTAGTGTCGTCGAAAAGAGCCTAAGATTTTTCCATTTACTATCCACATTGTTGAGTACACAAGCATCATTGATGGCCTATAAATGATGTTGCAATTTTGAATCATAGCCTCCTACAAATTTTGGAATATTATTCAAGTCAAACTTAGGTAGTTTTCTCTTCTTGCAATGCCTATGAGATATCTTAATGACCTCTATGATGTGCATCAGGCTTTTAGGAACTAACATGGGTTTATTATCATCATCAGATAAGTGGTGATTAAAATCTCTATTTGATCGATGGTAATCATGGCACTTGTATTTAGGTTGATGACCTTGAGTGTGTCCTTGGGTTTGATTTTTGCTTTTACTATGACCCTTTCATGGAGCTCTATCTCCATTCCTACATTCATCTTCATTAGAACTAGACATTGAAGTTGAGGGGGAAGATGAAAAGGAGGAACTAGTAGGATAGCCATGGCTTCTATAATGTTCCTCATGATCCCTTGGTTTATCATTTCTAAGTATCGAGGAGGTTTTAGGCCTTGAGTCATCTCCTAGTTCAGGATTGATGTCATCTCCTTCAAGATTATCTACCTTAGTTGAATGTAGTCTTTGAGTGTTGTTAGGATGGAGATGCTCATGAAAAATCCCTTCATAAGATGGATCATTCCAATACTTTTCATTATATAATTTGTTAGTTCTCCAATGAATAGTTGCACTACGTAGTTCATAATCATTTCCATGTGAGTGAGACATTGTTGTTGATTTGTGGTGTGAGTTTGAATACTTTTTGAAAGATATATCATTAATACCCTTTTACATTTATCTTATATCATAAAACTAGTCTAGATAACTAGCATCATCCCTAGCAATGACGCCAATTATGAGTGGAAAGGTACCTCTACACCCAACCATACAAATCACAAGCGTTTACATGCGATTCAGTCAAATTCCACAGACTATATTTACTAAGTGTGCTAGAGCTAAATAGTGTGTGTGTGTTGTTCATTCGTTGTCTTCCCAATCCCACTTGTGGGATGCAATTGTATGGTTAAGTGTGACTAGGGCATAAGATTTTTATTATTTTGTGCTTTTATGAAATTACTTGCCTAGAATAAGAATGAAGGTAAGAGTGATGAATTGCTAAGTAAGCTATGGTCTAATCTATCCTCATACAAGTAACTATTTCCACTTCCCAAACACATCTTGGATTTTGTGCAAACACTACTGGGCTATCAAACACTAGTCATTTCTGAGCTACCAAGTGTCACACATATGCTTGAAGGGGTCATGCTTGTGTTACATAACTATTTTCTTGATTGATCAAAATTAATTGTCACATAAATAACATCAATGTAAATTGCATGAAATAACAATATGTAAATGCATAAGAAAGAAAATCTCAAGTGCTACAAGGAATGGATCAAAGAGCTCATCTTTATTTCCAACACAATGGTGTGCTCAAGTACATTAATGCTTGAATAAATATTCGATCACACTTAGACCTCCTGTTGCAGGCACTTGTAAAATATTCTAACTTTTAAATGGACAAATTGCAATATTTTCACTACTTGACTACTAAGAACTACTCCCAATTGTGTGTTGGGGTGCTATGTTTATAGACTCAGGAGTGCACCTGAAATATTGAATGTATGATATTACATATTGGGCCACGATATATTGTATCCGATATCGTGTACCTGATATTGTGGCCACTCTGATATTGGAGTGATGAAAAACATGATTTATCTCTTATCTAATTCTTTAGATTTATAGAACATGCCCCAACAACATGAAAACATACAAAAATTCTTTCATCCATGTTTAATTGACCTTCTACCCATTAAGGAACTCTAATTAAAATATAGAAGAACACTCACACAAGCTGAGTGAGCATACACATCAAACGAAATGAGCTTTTACATTAAATTATGAGGATGAGTATAAAAAACTCCTTAAATCAAAAACATGCATGAGAGAATTAAAGAAAAAATAACATGAAGAATATTTTTGGGAGTAAATTTCTCAATTCAAAGCATAAATCTTATTCTTACTACTTCAATTGTTAAAAGGAAACATAAATAAATATCCCATTAGCTTTAGACTCTTCACTTCTCAATATGGAAGAAACATTCTTATAAGAATGCACAAGTTACACTTGAAATACTTAAATAGAAAAAAAATTCTTAACTCACTTCAATGAGCTTGAGAAGTTACAAAGATATGGGTTTTCCTTATTTATACCTTTTTCAAGAAGATCTTTCCTCTTTTAGCATGGACCTCTCATGAAAATTTTTCATCTCTTCATTTCTTTTTTAAAAATTAACTTTTAACCTAATCTTTCTATGATCCTTTTTTTAAAAATAAATAACCTTTATAGCTTCTAATACATTAAAGAAAGAATTTAACATGAAAATTGAAGCTATCACTAAGTTCTACTCTACTCAACATGAAAGAGATAAGTTCATGGAGGAGTTGCAAACCATACATTCACATTATTTCTAAAACATCCTCCTTTAGTATGCAATGTATGAGGATCATTTTATGTAAGATTTATGGGTTTTCCTTGCTTATTTAACCTTTTTAATTTCAATTATCTTGAAAATCTAGTCTATCTTTAAAAGCATGTAGTTACATGATGAGAAGATCAACCAATTAGTCTTAACTTGACACATATTTTGGCAACATGTTTTCATCCTTCACTTCTTGTTTGATAAGTAGTGCTTAATGTAAATATGATTTGATTTTTTATGAAGGACATTCTTCTTGGAGAGTTAGATAAATGATGTATTATCCACTATAAGCTCAATGGATAAAAAGACTTCAAAACCCAATTAAGCGAAGAGTTTCTTTAGCCACAATATGTGTTGGATGCAATTAGCCATATAAATAAATTTAGTCTCACATGCTAAAAGATTCATTGTACCTTACTTCTTACTGCTTAAATAAATGGGTTTAACCCCATGAAAGATGACTAAGTTTGATGTTGACTTTCTCTCTTATAGATCTCCTCAGTTAGCATAAAAAAAATATAAAATTTGTTATTTCCTTTAACACACTTAATCACAATTTCTATGGTCCCTTTTACATATCTCAAGACATGCTTAAGGATATTCATGTAGCTTAGTCTAGGCTCTTGTATGAACTGAGAGAGGTATGATGTGGCAAATTCAATATCAAACCTTAAGTGGCAAAGAAACCTCAAGGATCCCATCATGCTTCTATATATAGAAGCTTCCCTCAATGAAATTTCATCTTTAACTTGCAATTTGATGTTTAGAGAAAGTGTTACTAGAGCTATCCTTGCATCTTTTATGCCATACTTTTTTATGGGTAGTTCAATATATTTTATTTAATTCATATTAAATGCATTCTCCTATTGCTTACATTTTTAATAAATATTTCAGTATGCCTAGATCCTTCATCTCAAATTCTTCATTCATGTCTTTCCTAAATTATGAAATTAATTTTTCAAAAACTAATATGAAGACCAAGTCACCAACATACAAGGAGATCAAGATGACATCCATGTTCACATATTTAAAGTAAAGAATAGGCTCAAATATAACTTTTATAATCACTTTTAGGAGAAAGTCATTGATTCTATGAAACCAACCTCTTGGTACCTTCTTGTGTCTATAGAGAGCCTTGTGAATCTTGCACATTTTTTCCTATTGCTTATTGATCTTGGATTTCAAACCCTTCACTTTGAAGGATGTATACTTATTCTTTAAAAATAAAATTGAGGAAGGGTATATTCACATCCATTTGATACATTTCACCTTGAGATGAGTAATAATGGATCACATAAACTTGATTGTTTCAAACCTTATAACAGGGGTAAAATCCTCTTCATAAGCTATGTTCTTATTTTTCTTGAAGCCCCTTACTACCAATCTTACCTTGTGTGTAGAGATGTTACCATGTTCCTCAAATTTTATTTTGAACACCCATTTAGTATCAATTACATTCTTTCGCCTTCATTCTGCTACTAAGAATAATGTTTTGTTCTTCATTATGAAGTCATACTCCATAATTAATGGTTCATTTATTAGGACTAAGTATGCAACATCAGATTTTTCTTGACTCATTGTGATCCTTCTTTAAAAGTTAGTGTCTAGAATTTGTGATGAGGGATGTTATTTTTCTACACATGGCCTTGGCTCATAGAGCTACTTCTTCTTCTTGTCTTCTTCTTGCCTATAGAATAAGTCAAACTCCACTATTTTCTTATCAAAGATCACATTCCTTAATATATGCTATTTATTTTTAAGTGGATCAAAGCATTTGTATGCACTTGTTTTGGAAACATATCCAATAAACATACATTTTCTTCTCCTATCATGTAGCTTTACCACAAGAGCATTCACACTTTTTACATAGTATACATAACCAAAGACTTTGAGATAGGGGATATTTGGCAACTTGCCATATAGCAATTCATAGGGAGCCATCTTACTAATGGGAGAGGTGATAAGCCTATTTAGGATATATGTAACCATGTGGATTTCCTTATTTCAATATAAATTAGAAGAAGAGGTACACTTTAACAAGCATATGCACATTTATTATATGACACCATGCTTTCTTTTAGCCACTCCGTTGGTTCATGGCTCATATCCACATCTAGTTTGTTTGGTTATGTCATGACTTTTACAAAAGTCATTAAAGTATTTACTTAAAAATTTACATTTCTTGTCACTTCCTATGGTTTTAATTTTTTATTTTCTGCTAGATTCTTGAAATTTTGAAAGATACTAAAAATCTTATCTTTAGAGTGAAGGATGTATGTCAAAGTGTACCTTGAAAAATCATCAACAATAACCAAAAAAAAAAAAACATTTATCTCCTTCATGTGAAATGATGTGCATTAGGACCACAACATCATGTGAAGCATTTCCAATGGTTTTTTCCTCCTTTCACTTGTGACTGAATGTGGAATAATCTTTTACTTTCCTTTTTGACATCTATTACATACTTCTAGAGATGATTCTTGAAATTTGACTCTAATGGCTACTTGGTTATTGATGATATTCATGAGGTTGGAGTATGAGGCATGACCAAGAATCTACTATCATAATCTTACCATGCCATGTTTGAATGATTCTTAACTTAGAATTACATTTTTGAAGTGAATTGCTCCAAAATAATAGATCTAATTTTCTAGCATTGGAATCCTAGCTATTTGACCATGAATAGCTAAGATTATGCATTCATTATTTTCGAAGCTAACCTTGTTATATCTTCTCAAATTTTTATCAAATAAAAGCAAGAAATTGGACAATTATGATACATAAAATACATCATGGACTAAAATTTGAATACCATCCTCAATACCTATGTGCCACTTACCAATGCCTTTAATTTTTACATATGTCTCATCATAAAATTTAATTGATCCAAGACTACTATCTTCTTTAAACTCAATGAAAGAATCTTTACAAGATGTTTTTAATCATACTAGATTCATCATCAGTTACAATTATAATTTCCTTCTTTGTTCCATAGTTAGCAAATTTATATTAGGAGGGATTACAAGACCATTCTTAACATAGGACCACATGTCATTAATGTGTTAAAGAAACTTTACAAGATAAGGTCAATAGGAGAAATCTTAGAAGTCATTGAAGATTACACTACATCTTTGAATATCTTTTGAAACCATATTTTTTCTTTAATTTTGAAAGTTCTTTACTCTAATACCACTTGTTAGCACTACATAATGAAATAAGCTTCATGTCTTCTACTTGCCTCTAAAATCCTAGCTTTCAAACTAGAATTTTTACTAACAATGAGTGGGATTATCAAGTGGTGGTAGTGGTCATGGTCAATTTTTGTTAAAATCTTGAGTTGTGATTGGATCATGATATTTAACCATGGGTCATGATGAAATAATGGTTCTATAGAATAGAGATAAAAGCTCAAACTAAATAAACCATGTGTTGACCATAGGACATGGTGGTTACTTCGATCCCTGGTACTTCAAATCTTCTTTCTTGCTATTTAATCATAAGTCATGGCTTTGATTTGAACTAACCATGACATGATCATGAGTTATGATCTTTAGAAAAACTTCAAAGGCACTTACCATGAGTCATGATGAGGTCATGGTCTATATCACAAGTTATTGTTGACTTGTAATTTTGTAGGAAAAAAAAAAGAGCAATGAATTTGTGAATTTTAGACTAGATTTGGGTATGAATGGTAACTTCCAAGTTACAAACAAGACTTAAAACATCATGCATGACCTCTAAAAATGTTATTTAAGGTAAAAATTGGGACAAAAAAATCAAACACTTCTCTAATTATTTAGATTTATGAAACATGCACCAAAAACATGAAAACATGTAAGAACCCTTTAATCTTCTATTAATTGACCTTCTACATATAAAAAAATTGTAGTTAAAACATGGAAGAATAGTCACACAAGCTGCAATGGTTTGAAGCAAGCTCATAAATCAAGAGAATTGAGCTTTTGCATCAAATTATGAGGATGAAAATAACACCCTTCTTGAACTTCAAACATTCATGAGAGAATTAAAGAACAAATAATATGAAGGAGATGTTTGAGAATGAATCCCTTAATTAAAAACATAATTCCTCTTCTTACTAATTTAATTATTAAAAGGAAACATATAGAAACATTCCATTAACTTCAAATTCTTGTGAGAACATGAAACATGTAAGAAATATAAGAGAAATAAGTAATCATGCTTGATAATGAAAGAAATTATATCATTGGAGTATGTGAAAGCTTGATGAATCGTGGTTGGTCAAGTGCTGATATCAGACCCTTGATATTGGATCCTTGTTAACCAAGTGCTAATATTGAACCCCTGTTATCAGACCCCTAATATCTGATGAGTCCTAATATTGGACCCCTATTATCAGACCCTCGATATCACACCCGCGATATCGCAGCCTGGCAAGTGATATCACATACATGATATCATCGTTCCTGTGTGAGCCTATAAATACATAATGGGGCACACAAGAAAGTAATAAGAAGTTAGTATTAGAGTAGGATCTTTTTGCTAATTTTTCTCTCAACCCTTTCTCTCAGTGCATGCCTGCAATGTGATTATTGTAATTGTACAACATCCTTTATTTGAGTGTGACGTACTTGGACATGCACATAACTGGAAATAAAGATCAAGATTACTTCATCATTGCAACATTCACTTAGTTTAATTACTTAATTGTCATTATTATTAAATACAGAATGAGTACGAATTAATCACAAGCATCTACATGTGATTGCTTGGTATCCTAGTAGTGTACTTGGGCCATGCACTTGGTAATCCCAGTGGTAGTCATGCACGAGGCCTAAGATGTGTATGGATTATTAAGGAATGGATGCTCATCACATTTAGGCTAGCTTAGATTCTTTCTCTCTATCTCCTCTTAGTATATATCTCTCTCTCCCTTTTCCCTCCTAGCTTAGCTAAGATTATTTTCCATCGCCTCCAAGAGTATCATTAGTTTAGGAACACATCATACATCTCACTCTACACTAAACCATATGTGACAAAGAAAATACTAGTCCAAGTGGGAAGACAGTGAATTGCAATCAGCAAGTAACTATCTAGATATCACAACTAGCCCATCTGCAGAGTTTGACCAGATCATGTGTGAAACACTTGTATTCATATGGTTGAGTGTAGGGGTACCTCGCCACTTATCATTGGTGCTATTGCTAGGGATGGTGCTAGTTATTTAGATTAGTTACATCATACAAGATTGCTGTAACAAAGTATTAATGATATATCTTTCAGGAAAAATAATAATAAATAATAATAATAATTACAATTAAATCACACACAAATTTACAACCATGTCTCTCTCATAAGACTATAATAATGCAACAACTAGTAAGGAAATTCATTGGAGAACCAACAAATTATATAATGATGAAGATGAAGTTTGGAGTACCCAATCTGATGTAGGGGTCTCCTATGATCATAAATGCAAACAACGTCATCCCAACTTACAACTGCATAACATACTTAGTGATGATGAACCCCTACTGGCCACTACAATCTTAACGCATATAGAAGAGGCTATTCAAATATCCTATAGGCATCACAAGGAAAGTCGTTTACCCAAGCTTGATTTAAACAACTTCCCCAAATTCTCAAGAGGCTATGAATTAGATCCGCAACAACATTTACAAGCCTTCTACGATGCCTGTGCATGGAACAACATTGATAATGGATGGAAAAAACTTAAGCCCTTTCCTTTGACACTCGTTGGCCAAGAAAAATTATGGTATAGGTCCTTAAGACCAAAATAAATTCGATGTTGGCCAACAATGGTATAACTATTTAATGAAAGATATAAAACCTACACAAGAGTGTCAACCTTGAGGAGAAAAATCCAAGAATGGAAACAAGGACAATATGAACCCTTGGACATGGCCTTAGAAAGATATTATGCACTATTAAATAATTTTCTAGGCCATGGGTTCTCCAAGGAAAGGCTAATGTATTACATCATAGATGCGCTTCATAATGAAACAAGGGAAACCCTATGGATGTATGCTCAAGGTCAACTATATGAGCTACAAACCCATCAACTCCAAGAGCTTATTAAGTGGGTAGAAAAAGAAGAAGGAGAAATGGCTAAATGGGAGAATGCTAAAAAATCTCAACAAGCCCAAAAATCAACAAGGGCCCATCATTATGAAGAGGAAAAATCAACTCACCGCAAGGAGGTGGAACATCTTTGCCAGTACTACAATCATTGGATGAAATTAAGGAAAAGATCAATAGGATGATGGAATGGATACATAAGACATATGGAGAATATGCCAACATTATTGGAGGTAGAGTCATGATGAACTAAGAAGTAGGACAAAATACCCTTAGAAAATCAGAAAGAAGGGTTAAAAAAAATAAGAGCTCAACTGTCAATCATATGTATCAATGTAACATTTACCTGTATGATCATCCCAAGGGCCAATGCCCAATCTTTTCACATTTACAAGAGCATTGGAAAAAAATTTTACATCCAGAGTTCGTACAAAGATACTATGTTCAATCATAATAGCAACAATCCCAGTCGTGGGGTAGGCCACCCCCAAACTAGTTACATCCTTCATAGCATCCAAACCAAAATGCTTATCAAGTTCAACATCTTGTTTCCCCAACCAAGTTAACATCATCTATCTTACCATATTATTATTATTCTCCTTAATACTATCAACCCATATCCTCTCCAATAGGACCACCACCTCGTGTACATTACACTTCTTCTCAATTTTAACATTCTCATCCTTCACCTCTTTCTATATCACCACCAAGTGTTCTAGAAGGGTTTGCACCATAGAAGAAACCCATGAATATTACTTGTGCTTCTGCTGATAATAGCAGTGGGAACTCTCCTCAACATCGAAGACGCCCCTTCTTTCAGCATGACCGGAAGAAGGGATGGTACAATTTTGAGCTCACTACATCCTCCAACTCAACATAATTCCAACACTATGGTGCATCTTCCTCTTCAAACCCAACACCTCATGTTACCTTATTAGGGCCACCACTCAATACTCCAACAACCACAAGGCCTAATGAATATAGCCACATGACAAGACATGATGATCCTTGCATGTCATCTTACAGTCACAAGTGTCATAGTAGGTCAACCACTCATCCATTGACTACATCTTATAAATTTCCCCACTATACTTACTATAATCAAGTGTGTGATTCCTAGTGGGGGTACGTTCCAACCACCACATCAAAAGATGCCTAGTGATTTAGATATGACCGTATCACAATACGTCCAACATGCAAGGATTCTAACTTTTCATTTATTAATTCTCACTATGATCAACCATTTAGCTATGGGGGGTAACCCCCATGCTAATAATAAGGAGGATTAATAAATAATTTTTCATTTTCTTTAATTTTGAATTTTTTTTTTTTAGTTTTTCACTTTTCAACTTATTGTTTAATATTTTTTCCTTTTTGTTCTTTTTATATTTTTACCTTTCTATGAGTAATCTCATCTAGAAATAAAACACTCATGTGAATCATTGGTTGAGGTGTTATTTTATGCTATCAAGTCTCACTCAATACTCCACATCGATTGTATGGTTAAGTAAGCTTGAGGCATATGATTTTTATAGCTTTTATATTTTTATGTCCTGCTGCTAATAAGGGAGGAGAGGGAGATAACTAAGTGACTAATTTAACTTAACTACTGATTAACTAGGCTTTAACTAATCCTAACACCAGTATCCATTCTCACTTATTGTACACATCCTGAACCAATGCAACACTACTAGGATTACCATACACTAATCGTTACTGGGTTACCAAGTATTACAAGCATGCTCAAAGTGATCGTATTGAGTGTATTTACTTAGGAGAGTTGTAGGGTGATAGAGAATCATTAATTAACTAAGAAAGCATTTAATAATATCAATTAACACTAATTAATCTATTCTAGATGTTGCAAGGTTTATCATAAAGTTCATCTTTATTGTCATACACAAGGTGTACTCAAGTACACAATTCTCAAATAGTATTCATTCACCTGATGACTGCTATTGCAGGCACACAGAAATAATTCTAACTGTGGAGTAACCATTTCTCCTTCTTCTTTTACTACCCACTTAATAAGCTCTTGGACTTAATGGGTTCGGAGTTCATATAGTTGACCTCAGGCATATATCCCTAGGGTCTCCCTTGTTTCATTACAAAGCCCATCAATAATGTGGTACACTAGCCTTTCCTTGGAGAACCCACCTCATTTTTACTTATCAAGGCCACCACTCAATACTCCAACAACCATGGGACCAATTGAATATAGCCACATGGGGAGACATGTTGATCCTTTCATACCATCTTATGATCACAAGTACCATAGTGCGTCAACCCCTTATAAATTAACCACATCTTATAACTTGCCGCACTATGTCAACTCTAATCAAATGTGTGAACCCCAATGGGGTAAGTATGACTAGGTCCCAATATTTCCAACATGCAAGGATCCCGACCTTCCATTTATTAATTCTAGCCATGCTCAACTATTTAGTCATGGGGGATATCCTCCATTCTAACAAGAAAAATTAATAAATAATTTTCATTTTCTTTAATTTTACATTTTTTCACCTTTTAATTTATTGCTTTATCTTTTTGTCTTTTTATCTTTTTATAAGTAATCTCATCTACGAATAAAACACTCATGTGACTCGTTGGTTGAGGTGTTGTTCTATGCTATCAGGTCTCAGGTAACTAATTATTTGAATAGCGTGCCCACAACATCCATCCACCCAATCTATTAATAAGAGGTTCTACCCTAAGCAAAATGATATTCCTAATCATTAAAACTTAAAGTAATCTTGTGTTATTATTCCTAGAGCAAAGAAGGATGGACTAAGTGGGAATGGCCAGGGTGTGACATCAAGTGGACTTGTGAATTCTCTTTGGTGACATCTGTAGGAGTTATCATGCAGCTTGGTTGTACTAAGATCCTTGTAGATATAATGAAAAATGGAAGTAAGAGTAATCATAAGGCACTCAACCAAATAATAATAATAATGCTATTCTAGGAGGTCCTATTGGAAAGACATGTACCCATGCCTAAAGGTAGGTGGCTTCTCTAAATTAAGTAATACTTCATAAAAAAATGAGTGCCACAAAGCAAAATCACTCCTCCCTTGAACAAAATGCCAAGTGATCGTACACCTTGATGTCACGGTGCTCTTATGGTTGTCCATCATCGGAAGAAGCAATGCGATGTCATTGATCAGAGAAATGGACTTGGTCCTGATTTTGGAGTGATGGGTTAATGACACATTAATCATGCCTTACATTGAGGATTCATTCTTCCTTGGGTCAGTTACCTCATGTCCCAATTTATACAATCCCTTATACAATTCATCTCATCTCACTGTTCATGTAATTTTGACTTATGTCTTGTATAACATTGAATTCATACCTCATTACAATGGTATCTACATGTGTGTGTTTTGTGAAACTGGTGTAGATTACATTTAACCCTTCTAGTGCCTACAGACATTTTAAGGTGTAGTTACGTAAGGGCATTATTAGCAGGAACCTACTTTGGGGAGGACCCACTAGCATAACTTTTGTAATTTGTACTTGTTGCACACCACCACATCATTTTATACCCTCCAAGTACTTCATTTCCAAATATATTCTTTCCTTTTTCATCATTTCATCAAATGTTTCTCAAAACCATTACATATCCTTTTATGTGTCACCTAAACAAATCAGGTCCAATATTAAACTTTTAAGGCAACTTCCTTGATAAAATTTCTAACTCTAAAATCACACTAAGCAAAGAATTCAACATTTATTAAAAGGTAATGAATAAGGTATGAAATCATTGAAATTATTTCAATTATCTTACTAACAATTTATCTTTGTGTGATTATAGATGGCCCCTAAAAGAGGACAACAAGGAGGACCTCAAGGTGCAACTGAATGACCAGGGGGAGAAAGAGGCCAAGGACCTCATGTAGAACATGCAAAACAAGAGGCATAATCATTTAGCATCAGTCATGGAACTCCTAGTACTACATCATCTATCCAAGCAAAAGGAGGAGACGTCAAGGCCCAAGCCTATGAAGAGGAATGACGGCTATTTGTGGCATGGCATGTCAAGGCCAATCAAGTGTTCCCACAATTGTTGTATCCATGAAAAGTGGAAACTACATTAAAAATTGGAACATTAGCATGGGTGGCTCATAATCCATGCATAGAAGAGAAGAAATGTCAAGCGCTTCTTCAATGGTATCAATCTTAGAAGCTTGATCGTGCAGGACAAAGGAAAGGCACCCATGGAGGATCCATTCCCACTAGGAACCACATGAGTTCTAATAAATTTTGTAATTTTGTGCTTATGTCCCAATTTCATTTTGTTCAATCCCACACTATGGCATGAATAATTCCTAGTTAGTCAACAATTAGATACCTATCCACTGTGTAATCCATTGGACTTGTTCTCATTTTTTTTGACTCGAGGATGAGTTGTTATTTGGTTGTGGGGGTATGATGAGTTATGGTCTATCAAGTCCAATTATTGGACCCCTATTATTGGACCCCTGATATCAGGTACAAGATACCAGGTCTGATAGGCCCCAATATCGGACACCCATTATCGAGTACGTGATATCGCGACCTCACAAGCGATATTGGGTACATGATATCATGGTTCCTATGTGGGACTATAAATACACATATAGGCACATGGGAAGATTCAATTTTTTTAATCAGTTTCTTAGAGTTAGTTTAGTATTAGAGTAGAGTCTTTTTCCATTCTTTTCCTCTCAACCCTCTCTCCTAGTGCATGCCTACAGTGTGATGATTGTAATTATACATAACCTTTATTCGAGTGTGACATACTTGGACACGTGCATGATAGAAAATAAAGATCAAGATTACTTCATCGTTGTAGCGTTGACTTAGTTTAATTATTTAATTTTTCTTGTTATTTATTACTTTCATAGTTAATATCTCTTCATCCTAAACCTCTTAAACATAGAATGAGTATGACTTAATCATGAGCATTCAAGTGTGACTACTTGATATCCTAGTAGCATTCCTAGGCCATGTCCTTGGTAATCCTAGTGGTAGTCATGCACGAGGTCCAAAATGTGTACAAATGATTAAGGAATGGGTGCTCATCGCACTTAGGCAAGCTTAGACTCTCTTCACCCTTTCTCTCTTAGCTTAACAAGTTATTTTCCATTGCCTCTAGGAGTAGCACTAGGTTAGAAACCACATCATACATCTTACTCTAGACTAAACCATACGTGACAAAGTAAATACTAGTCCAGGTGGGAAAACAATAAATTGTGATCAACAAGTAAGTATCTAGATACCACAACTAGCCCATCTATGGAGTTTGACCAGATCATGCATGAAATGCTCTCATTCGTATGGTTGAGTGTAGGGTTACCTCACCACTCATCACCTTGAACATATTGTGAAATTCTTGTATTTGTATGGTTTAGTGTAGGGGTACCATAGTTGAGTAATATCATATTTTAAGGAGTTTAGGGTGAAGAGATATTAACTACAAAAGTAATAAATAATAATAATAATTAAATAATTAAACTAAGTGAATGCTACAATGATGAAGTAATCTTAATGTTTATTTCTAGTCATGTGCGTGTCCAAGTACATTACACTCGAATAAAGGTTCCATACAATTACAATCATCACATTGTAGGCATACATTGGGAGAAAAGAGTTGATAGGAAAAAATGACAAAAATACTCTACTCTAACACTAAACTGACTTATTGACTTTGACATGTGCCCCATTGTGTATTTATAGGCTCACATGAGAACCACGATGTCGTGTATACGATATCGCTAGCCAGGCCATGATATCGCATACATGATATCATAGGTGCAATATTGTGGGTGCGATATTGGGGGTTCGATAACAGGGGTCCAATATCAGGACTCATTAAATATCAGGGTTGGCTATTCTTACTTCATAAATTTCATACGAAAACTAGAAAATTTCATAAGAAAATTTCATAAGAAAACTAGAAATAGAGTGAGATATGCCATGGTTGGCAAGTGTCTATTTTAGTAGTTATAAATAACTTTCTTTTCTCTTCTTTTTAGAATGAAAATAAATAATTCTATCAAGGTGAAATATTTTTTTAAAGAGAATTTTTTATGTTGAGAATCCTTAGAACATAAAATACTCCATTGTGATTTTAAAATTTTAATCATAAATCTTGTGTTTAATGTGTGCTTCATGGAAACCATGTGGTCATCATTGAGATTACCTTTGGGAAGATAGGAGTAACCACCTTTGCTCACCTTAGATTGTTTGCATCATTCAAATGTGGTGTATCATTGCTTAGTATATCCAAGAAGAAACTTGATCATGACACCTCTTGGAAGAAAACTGGGAAGATCTCCCATGGGTCTTTATGGCACTTTGCATGAGCCATCATCATTTTTGTTTTTAGAAATAGCTCTATTGAAATCATAGGTATCAACATTTCTAGGAACATAGGTGATTCAAGCTAATTATGATTTTTAATAGTGTTTAGCTCTAATGATGGAACCAATTTTAGTTTCAACAATAGCAACAAGATAACATGGTGCCAAGGGATAGAATTACAGATGGAACCATTGAGTAGAATAGGAGGGATAGAATTACAAATGGAACCATAGAGCAGAATAGGAGGGATAGAATTACAAATGGAACCATTAAGTAGAATAGTAGGACAAAGCTACAAAATTTCAAGTTATACAAGTGGCACCACCAACATGGCAAATGACACCAACGATTAGATATAGATTGGTAACATGAATCCTTAGTTAATATTGGTGACATGAATCCTTAGTTCATACTTTTGTAGAACTCCAATAGTAGGAGTTGGAGGCTAAGATGGATGATCTGGTGCTACCATCTAAGGGCCCACATGATGCACATCTTTATAGCTCCAACACCTATTCTTTCATCAATTCTCTTGGGCACCGTCAACTCTACTTGCATTCCAATCTAATGCACTCCTTAGTGTTACTATTAAAGAGTTTTATGTTGCAATGGCATCCTCCTTTGAATTCTATGGTATGGATTTTGAAGTGTGGCATTTTTTTGATGAAATGCATAAACGTAACATCATGTAACATAACAACAATAGTAATAATGTAGTTGTGTTATAGAGACATCAGAACTATTTGTTGGATAATCCATGCTTTTCTCCATGGCTAGTAGGCTATCAATATATTTTTTATATGGCCTAATTTCTATTTTTTTGTTAATTTATTTATAGATCATTTTGCAGTGTTTCTATGTAAAATCCATTTCACCTATGTTTTTGCTCTTTATGTTGGAAAACATTTTCCTAAACATTCACTTGATCTTGCCCCTATTATAATTTGCATCATTCTTGAGTTTCTCAAAGAAAACTAGATTGCCGAATGTCAGATGAAATATTCTTTGTTTCATGATGATAATGTGAGAAATACCTTGCTCAAGAACATTAGTATATTCAAATTCTTCCAAACCTTAGATTTTTATGATGTCATATTCAATAACGAATTCATTGTGCAATTCAAGAGATGAAAAACAAAAGCATAGGACAGAGAGTTAATGTTGTGGGTGATATAACCTATTTCAGTTATTATTCATTGTATTTGGTCACTTTATCTAAAATGAGGAAGAAAAAAACCTTGATTCCAACAGAGTTCTTGATATGGTAGTTGATCTTTTTGATAACCCTCATCCTAGAAAATCCATTGTCATCAAGAATGGGACTTAGAATCTATTGCATCTCTTTTTCCTCATTATTTTTATTATCACAATTGTAACCTTTTTCTTAAATTTTCAAATAGACCATACAAAAAAGAAGTGAAATCAATTTTGACATCTACTCCATCAAATGGTCAAATGTGACAACATTTCTTACCTTCCTTTTTACACTTTTGTTAAAAAACATAGAATTTATTGGAAACGTTTCTTTCTACATAGAAATAGAAATATTTTTTAAACAAAACTTTCATCAAACTTAGGGTTTGATGAAATAAAAACCTCATTCCTAAGAAAACTTAAGAAATTTTAAAGAAAATTTTTTACACAAACTATTTTGTGGGTGGAAAGAGAATGGTTAGAGTAACTCTCTTAGGGATTCTCTTATTGAGAGTCCTTTCATATGTTATCTCCATTGTGATGAATTATCTCCTTTCCTCTTCTTGCTAAGTTGAAGCCTCAACTTAATTCTCTTCAACCTTGTCTTCAACAAATGTTTTTTTCCTCTTTGCATCCATCTCTTTAGTTGTTGATTTATATGGTTCTTCCTAGCTAGATGCTTATGTGTCTTGGGGCACAAAAGCCTCTCCCCAAGAATCATCTTGGTTGGATTCTTCTTGATTTTTAGCTTAAGTATTAGATTCATGAAAGTTTCCCCAAACATTAGAATGTATGGAAAGTCCACTAGTGAGAAATCTAAACTCATCTGAAAGCCAAAGTAGAAAAGGGTTTTCACTTGATGCTCCACAGGTAGTTGACTTACAATAGGCTCTCAACACAAGTTCTGGATAACATCCCATGACATATGGGATAAATGGCCTTCTCATTGCCCTATCTCCAAGAATCATCTTCTTTCTCACACTCACACACTTCACTTTCTTTCTCTACTTAAGCCTTCAATTTTATTATCTACTATTTCGTATACTAAATATTAATATAGTTACCTACATATATATATTATTATACTATATACATACATACACACACACACACACATACATATAGATTCAAATTTTGGACAGTTGTCCAAAATAATGTTTTATATACAAAACATTATATGGAAATTGCAACTCTATCCCATCAAGTGTTGATAACTTGTATGTATCTTTAGATAATTTTTCTTGATTTGAAATGAACCAATCCATATGGCTGAAAACTTATTTAGCTTCATCATATTTCATAATAATATGAGAGCACTAATCTTAAAAGTTCTTTTTAGAGACTTTCTATCAAACCATCTTTTGACTTGAGAAGCATTCTTTAGTAAATTATCTCTAGCTCTATTCATTTTAGCTTCTATTTTGATGAGCAAGGTCATAAAAATTCTATTTTAATCAATTTTCTCACTATATTTTTGCACAAAATCTAATACCAAATTTATAACTCTATTCGTAATTCTTGTAGAAAATCCATAGACTAAATTATAAGTTGAATTTCCAATAGCCTTCTTAAATCTAATAAGATCAATCCATGATGCATATTGCAAATAATCAATTCAATTTCCTAGATTTCTATCCATTTATCTCTTAATATAGGAAATAAGTTTTTTATTTGTAAATTTAGCTAAGCCATTTCCTTGAGGATAATAATTCGAAGAAGCAAATAGAAAGACAAATTTTTTTGATGCCCACGTTATAAATTCTTTAGATTGAAAAGCAAATACATTATCAGATACCAATACTTTAGGTAGGTCAAAATGACTTAGAACTTGATCTTCCAAGAACTTAATCACATCTAATGCTAATATTTTCATTAGAGCCTTTTCTTCAGATCATTTAGTAAAGTAATCGATAGTCGTGAGAATAAACTTATGTCTAGCTCTCAAAGGAGTAATTGTACCAATGAAATCTAAACCCCATTGTTGAAATGGTCTATCCACTATTACCAATTTTAAAGGACCTCTAGCCTTTTTAACCTTTGGTCCATGAATTTGACATTTTTAACATCTTTGAATTTTCAAACTAATATCTTGATACATACTAAGCTAATAAAAACCATAGCAAAGTATATGTTGCATGGCGAATTTAGGAGATTCATAAAACAAATTGGAATGATCATGAAATTGTTCTAAGATAGGACTAATTTGATCATTGTGAACACATTCCAAAAAAACCCCTCTAAAATTATTTTTGTATAAGATTCCATCTTTGACTACAAATTTATTTATCTTTTTGAAGAAAGCTCTTATTTGACTTGTAGTTAGGTTATTAGGAACTTTTCATGTATCAAGGAATTCTAGAATCTCATCATACTAATTTCCTTCATGAGTCTTTAGTATACATACTTCATTTTTTCTAGCCATTAATTTGGCTAATTCCATCCATTTAATGGTTTTTCATATTTCTAATGAATATTTAAAATGCTGAAGCTTTATGAGCCACTTTCATCTTTTCAATCCAATTTCATTTTGGGCTAAAAATTGTTTAACTATAGGCTCTATTAGTATAATATGAACTAATAAGCTTTCTAAATAATGCTTGAAATGCTAAAGTGTCTTGGTAACTGCAAATGCTTGCTTCTCTAAGTTAGAATAATTTAGCTCTAAACCTTTCAATTGATATCCAAAAAATCCAATTGGTTGATCTTGACCTTCTTATTTTTGAGTTAAAATAGTAGCAACTAAATCATTTGAAGCAAAAGAATATAACTAAAAGGCTTCTTTCAATTTTATCTTTACCAAGTATGGAGCTTCTTGAATGACCTTTTTAATTTCTTCAACGGATATATCTAATTCTAGTGTTTTCGCTACTAGGAAATCTTTCTTTAGCATATACATCAAAGGTTTAGTAATTTTTATGAATCATTGGACAAGATTCTTAATGAAATTTATATTTCCAAAGAAAGATCTAAGAGACTTTTTGTGTGTAGGATGCTCAATATTCTTTACTATTTAAATTCAAGAGTTATCTATAGCAATTCCTTCTTGATAGATTACATGGCCTAGTAAACTTCTAGACTTAACCCCAAAGATACATTTTCTTTTGGGTTTAATGAAATACCGTACTCATGAAATCTGTCAAAAACTTGTTGTAAATGACCAATATGATCTTTTTTCCTTTTTCAAAAACTAGTGATAGCGTCTAAATAAACCACAGCAAACTTTTCCACTAAACCTTTAAAGGCTAAATCCATTGCTCTTTGAAAAGTAGCTGTAGCATTTGATAATCCAAATGGCATTCTTTAGTAAGAAAAAGTTTCCCAATTGGTAATAAATGCTATTTTATATTTGTTACCCTTATCTAACATGATTTTATTATAGCCTAAAAAACCATCTAGGAAAGAATATACCTGACGACTTGATATTTTAATCAACATTTAATCAATTCTAGGAAGTGGGTATTTATCTTTTTCTAAGGCATCATTCAAATTTCTAAAATCTACACAAAGCCTAACATTAACACTCTTCTTTCTTACTAGAACAAGGTTAGCAAGCCATATCAAATATTGGATAGGATATATGATTCGATCTTTTATAACTTCTTAATCTTAGCTTCTATAGTTGGCTCAAATGATGGATTAAATTTCCTTTATTTTTTTTTAACTATCTTACATCCATTTATCAAAGGGATTTTATGTATCATCACCTATGGTCTAAAAGCTTTAAGATCATCATAAGACAAAGCAAAAATTTTCCAAATTATTTTTCAAGAGTAATAATAAATTTTTCTTGAAAACTGAGTCCTTTTCCTTTGTGATATTTAACATCTTTGACATTTCAGTAGATCCGAAATTCATTGTTTCATAAGCTTGATCATCTAGATTCCATATATCCTTTCTAGTAAGCAAATTTTTGTTAAACTCATGTTCATAATCAATCACTTTCTTGGGAATGGAATTTAGCCTAAACCTTAACATTATTTCTAGTATGATTTAACCTTCAAATTCTTGTTTATTTCTCAAGTATCTAAGCAATTGATCATAGTCTTCAAATACTTGTAAATGTTTTATGTTATTTGGTATTGATGGCTGATGTATTTTCTCAATCATTACACCTTCATAACTCTCTATTCTTTTCACATGTAATGATGAAGCTGCTTTTGCTAAGTCATCTACTATACAATTATCTTCTCTACATTTATGTTCTACTTGGCAATGATGAAATTGATTTAGCATTTTGCAAAAAAAACTATTTATAGGATTACAAGAATGAACTCTTTACTAAACTATTACCTTTGACCTATTCACATACCTATCTTGAGTCTCCTTTAATGGTAATTACCTTGATTTCTTTTTCCAATGCTATTGTAATTCCAATACTTAGAGCTTCGTATTTATGCTTGTTATTAGTACAAGGGAAAGATAGATGGATTTTCTTGAATATTTTTGGGGAATCATCTTTCACTAGAACTATTTCAACTCCTAAACCTTTAAAGTTATAAGAACCATTGCAGTGTAGTTCCCAGTTGTTTTCATCTTGAAATTCTTCTTTTTCTAAGTTTTCAACTTCTTGAAGTGTGAAAATTCTAGTTTCAAAAGCTCTTGTTTCAACATCCTTGCTCTTTACATTTGAAGTAATGTTTTCAACCATCAATGATTCACTATATATGTAAATTTGATTTGGTTTCCCTTTTCAAGATAACCACATATGTGAATAATCTATTGATATGTAAGCAACGAAATTCTTACTCCAACTCCTACTCAACAAAAGACAATGTGAATCTAGTATATCTACCACTTGAATAGTCACTTTACTTTTGATATGAGATTCAGAAGAAATTTCTAATAGAAAATTGGGCAATTAACCCACAATATTCACTCTACTTTTTTCCACTTGAACAATCTTTTTATTTGATTTTTCTAGAATCATACCAAGTTTTTTGCATATAGATAATGGCATAATAGTGGATGTAGCTCCAAAATCAATTAAACAATTATGAAGATACTTGCCATTTAACTTCATCATCAAAATAAAAGGAGGAGATTCCTTATGAAGAGTACAATCATAGCTAGTTTTGTTTGTCTCATTATTGTTAGATATGTAGCTTGACTTTGATTCTCCAATTTTCCTTATACCTTTAATAAACTCTAAAGCCTTTCTTTGCTAATCACCTATCTATAGTAATTGATATATGCTAATATTAGCTTTGACATGTTTGAGATCTTCAAGTAGATCATATTCTCCATCTCCATAAAATCTTGGTTTCTTCATCCATTTATTAAGAGTTTGATTTTGAGTACTCTACTCTACTTCATCTTCTTTACTTTTATTTTTTTCTCTTCTACTTGGTTCAAAGACCTTTTTCTTAGGAGATGGATTAGAAATGATGTTTGGAGGTCTAGACATAGTTGATCTTTCTTTTAATCATATATTATATCCATTTTCCTCATTGTTATTACACTCTTCATTTGAGGATATATCTTCTTTAGAACTTGATAGAGAAGAAACATCACTAGATCCATTGTTAGAAAATTTACTTGCATAATGAACACTAGATAGCTCATTATTTGATTCAATATCAAGGAAGTTGGACATGATAAGATCACTTTCATCCTCATCTTCTACTAACTTAGTATATTGATGTTTATGTTTTCTATTTTTCTTTTCATCCTTGATTTTTACTTTTTCCAAAGCATTTTCTAGTTTTAGTGCTTTGTTGGAAAAGTCTCTCATCAATTTTTCTTTTTCAGATTCTTTTCTTTTTGATTCTTACTCTATCTTAATATGAGATAGACTTGGTAATGCTTTGAGTTAAACAAAATCTTGCATGGAAATCATCATTTTTTTCTCTTTTTTGAGTTATGATTATTTCTTCATGATTTAAGTTCAACTATTTTTCTAACTATATAGCTTCACTAAAGTAGTCATTCAATGTTATCAAGTTTGGAGTTCTTCTTAACCAAATTGAAATATTAGGATTCATATCTTTAAGATAATTATCTCTAAGCATGTCATCTGGTATTCTATATTGTCTTTGAAAGAGCCCATAAATTTGTTGAAACTTAATGTTAAAATTTCTAATTGACTCTTTGACTCCTTACTTAGCTTGTACTAGCCCATAGTATAGTTGTTGTTGATCTAATTGATTTCCAACTTGGGCCAAGAAAATACATTCCATATCGTCCCAACTTGTGATACTATTGGTTGGTAAGTTTGAATACCAAATCTAAGCCATATCCTTTAAATTTGCTACACACAATCTACAAGCTAGATCTTGATGTTAAACATTTGCATGAGCTAAAGCTAACTCAAACAAGTGAATGTATTCTTCAGCCAAGTAAGCTTTTTTAGGAATAAAAGGATTCAAAAAATATTTGTAAAATACCCTAGGAATATCATTATAGTTTTGAAATCCTAATCATGTAACTCTTTGTCAAGGATTTTCCATTCTATTAGAATTTTCTTTGATTGTTGAACTCTTAAACTTCTTTGGTCTTCTCTTATAGACTAATAAACTATATTAAAAGGATGATCTTCTTATCCTTTTGGTCTTTATTTTACTACTTTTTCCAAACTCAAGAACCTTTTTATGTTCTTCTTCTAATGAATAGTCGACCTTTTAATTAAGAATTTCTTTGAAATCTTTGAAATCTTCCAAAGTATCAATCTTCTTGGTTATGAATTGAAAATAGTATCTAATTTCTTAAACCATTCTAGCAACAAAGAACTATTGGTGTGCTAGGATTATCAAACTTATGAACTTAGAGGACAAATTTTTAGCCCTCTTTCTAGTGCCAAAAGAACTATTGGTGATCGTTTGGGACTGGACTACCAATGTTGGGTGGCCTCATGGTCTCATGACTTTAGGAGTCATAGGATTGAATGTGTTCGTCAAATAGGGTTTAGGTGCTTGCTGATCTTTGGTAACACCAAGGCCCACATACCTCCAAATAAACATGGTAGTTATAAACTATACTAGACATGAGTATGTATTTGTTGTTGTGAATGTTGAAATGGTTGGGTTGTGTATAAAACTGTAATCAGTTATCATAAAAGAGATTTAGCTAAATTTGTCAAATACTATGAGTTCTTAAACGTTCCTATTTTGCTCAATCACTTAGTGATGAGTGATAAGGTACTTCTACACTCAACCATACAAATACGAGCGTTTCACGCATGATTTGATCGAACTCCAAGGACTAAGTGCTTATGTGCCTTAATGGAACACTCAGGGTTAATCAATCATTGTCTTCCCAAACATACTTGTATTGTCACAGTTTCATGGTTAAGTAAGCTTGAGGTACATGATTTTTAAAGCTTTTATATTTTTTATGTCTTCTGCTAATGAAGGAGAGGGAGAGAGAACTAAGTGGCTAACTTACGTTAACTATTCATTAACTAAGTTCTAAATGTTCCTAACACCAATATCCATTCCCACTTGTTGTACACATCCTGAACTAGTGCAATGCTGCTGAGGTTACCAAACGCTAATCATTACTAGGTTACCAAGTGCTACACGCATTCTTGAAGCGATCATACTGAGTGTATTTAACTAAGGGGGTTGAAGGTTTAGAGAGATAGTAATTAACTAGGAAAGCATTAAACAATATTTAATTACTAATTAACTTAATCTATATGCTGTAAGGTTTATCATAAAGTTCATCTTTATTGCTGTATACAAAATTGTCCTCAGGTACAAATTTCTCGAATAAAGATCCATTCACTCTCTGACTCCTACTATGGGCACATAGAAATAATTCTAACTTTGGAATAATAAAACTGAAAAATTTTGGCTAAGGGTCTAAGTCTAACTACCTTGGAAAAAAAGGTATCGCCACTTATTTATAGAAGATGAGGCAGGATGTGATATCGTGTATGCTATATCATGTGGCAGATGTGATATCGCGTATGCGATATCATGGCTTATCATATTGCCATGACTAAATGAAAACTTGTCCCTGAGTTCCTTACAAAATATTGGAAAGGTATGGGATTATTGACTTGAATGACAACTTATGGTGAATGGGATGACATGTGAATGGATCAACATTACAATACATGGCAACATTAGTGTTCATGACCACAAGAGTGAACACTATACACAATTGACATATAGCCTTATTTGGTAGCTGAGAGAGAGAAAAGAAAAAAATGTGTTGCTACTGACACCAAGATTGCGCCTTCCATTGTCCATCCATAACTGTGCCATCAATCTTGTTCCTTGCACAACCGTTTCAACACCAGTCCATCCTGAGTGTTTCCTCTAGGTCCAATCCATTGTTGTATGGTTACCATCTGCACACACAACACAGTCACATATGAGCAAGGATAAGGAAATCACAATACAATTGATACCTTGCCTCAGTGTAAGGTCCATTGACCGAGTTGTGATATGGCCAATATGGATTCTAGAGATAGAACATTGGTGACTACCCAAGGTATAGAGGTTAGGAAAAATTGAAAAAATTAGACTAGGGCCCCCATGACTAAGATTGATCCTTCGGTAGCGATAGAATGGAAAAAGATAAGGAATAAGAAAGATGGAGAAAAATAAATAACAAAAACATTGATAAAATGGATGTCAAGGATAGGAATGAACAAAAAAAATTTTGATTGTGGAAATGTTTAAGGAAAAAAAGTTAACTGATGCACCAAATAGGAGTGCCAGTGGGTCCTCCCCAAAGCAGGCTCATGCCCTTTATGCCCTAACAAACCCACATTCAAAGAGTTCATAGGCTCTAAAAATGTCATTTGAGAGTAAGAGTTAAAGACTTTTCCCAAAGAATTCACCAAAGAGAAAACAATGCATCAACCAAAATATAGACTACTGATACAACCGGCAATGAGGTCGAAAATGAAGAAAGAATTATGGGGAGAAGAGAATGGAATGGAGTCCCAAGAACAAGGTGGTGTATAGCCCTTTGTGTATTTATGGTTAATTTGACTAAGTAGATCTCATTCCAAATCCAGCCTCAAACAATCCATAGCTAGTGACTTCGCATTAATACACTTGGCCAATCCATCCACTTGATGTAACAAGAATGCTTCCACCAAAGAGTCATCACCATTTTGAAGGAATGAGAAAGGGAAAACTAGGAAGTAAGAAAGGGCCTTAGTTAGAGAGAATGTGTTTGTTTAGTTCCATAACCAATTCGTGTAGCCCAAATGATTATTTTTTCTAAGGCGTGTGCTTTGAATTCTCACTATTTATTTTTTGTTGTGTGAGAACCATACCATGCAAAGACTTATTTTTATTAGCTCAACTTCCCGATAATGGGGAAATGTTGGAATGGTAAGGAAAACTCAAGAAGGAAACATCCAACCACCCAAGAGAATAGCTAGCAAAAATGCATCAAATCCCCTTGAAGTCACATCCTTTTTAGTCCTTGAGTCCTTCTTTAGTTTGAGAAATGCCCAGTTACCAATTTGTTAATAGTTTTATTATTAAAGAAAGGGACTGTACAGTTCCAAACCAATAGAGACCATAGGAATTCATGAATGCATGGATGATGTGGACTCATTGCCTGTTATATCAAAAGAACCATACCTTAGTATCAACATTATAACTCAAAGGTAAAAACCAAACATTAGCAATCAATAGAATATAGTCCATACCATCATTAGGAGCACTTATTAGGTGACAAATCTAACAAAACAAAAATAACAAACAAAGAAAAAAACAAGAACAAAAACAAAAATAAACAAAATAGAAAAAATAAAAAATCACATAAAGAAATGAAAAAGTATAAACGATGTTGCAAAACAAAAAGAAGAAAAATTAAAGAAATTTGTAAAAAAAATGTGTAAAGAAAAAACTTAAAAAGGAACTAAGGACCTCAAATGGTTAGTAGAGGTGGCCATCTCTCCCATGACTGAGTTAGAAGGAGGAGATCCAAAATAGTGAGTAGGGTCATCCCTTCTTAAAGGTATTATGTGAACTAACTATTCTAAATTCATGGAAAGGTTTGGTCTATTGCACATTGACTAAAAATCTCTTATCAGGGCTCTCAGGTTTGTATATGGTCATGGCCCCTGCAGGAAAGGTTGTATGAATAATGTAAAGTCCTTCCCACAGTGTTTGAAATTTTGTGTGTTGTGGCACATGTGTGGGGTTCCAGTAGAGAACCTTATCTCCTAGTTGATACTTAACCTTTCGAATCTTCAAGTCATGATGTTGCTTGTTATATGCCTTGTGTAACTCATTTGATGATAGGGCAGCTAATTGATTTTTTTCTAGTGCGTTTAATGTTGCCAACCTTTGTTTTTGTGCTAGATCAAGATTGAGGTGGAGGTCACAAGCCATTGATAGTGTACAGAGCTCAATTTGAATCAGAGGTGTTGGAATCTTTCCGTACAATAACTCATAGGGAGAGTAGCCTATAGGGAGTTTCCAGGTGGAGCAGTATGCCCAAAGAGCATAATTTATTTTAGTGCTTCAATCTTGCCTATACTTGCTAATTTTCCTAGTTAATATTTTAGTGATCTCCCTGTTGGTGACCTTAACTTGTCTGTTAGCTTGGGGGTGATAAGGTGTAGTCAATTTGTGTTCAACCCCTAAGCGTTGCATTAACTTTTGAAGAGTTGCACTTGTGAAGTGTGTTCCATTATCTGAGATAAGTGCATATGGCACACCAAACCTATTTATGATTTGTTGTTGCACAAATCATGCAGCTGTAGATGATGTGCAATCTATAATAGTAGCTACTTTAGACCATTTCATTTCATAGTATATGACAACTACAAGGTAAGATTTTTCATTGGACATTGGTGTAATATGCCCCATAAAGTCTATTCCCAAAATGTCGAAGGGTTCTAATAGTTGAATCCATTGTTGCGGATCCTCCTTTTTAGCAGTCATTCCCCCATGATGTTGATAGCACTCACAAGATTGGACAAATTGATGGGCATCCCAAAATAATGTTGGCCAATAATATCCTGCAAGCAAGATCTTAATATCCATTCATCTCCCCACATAGTGACCCCCACAAGGTCCCTCATGAGCATCTTGGAGAACTCTTAGTCTACCTTGGCATGCACCATCGAACCAAGCCATCAGGGCACACTTTGTAAAGTTATCCCTTGATCTCCATGAAGTACTTGGCTCTATGAAGAAATTTTTTTTTCTTCCTGAAATCCATCTCTTATGGTGTTTGTTGAGTAAGGAGATAGGTGAGAATGCTACTATACTAGTTTGTCTCTGTGGGTTGGTTATTCACTACACTAGCAAAGAGGGCTTCATTAGAAAAATGATTAGACATTACATATTCATCCTCTTTGCTATCCTAGTGCAACTGAGATAAATAATCTACAACTATGTTCTCGATGCCTTTTCAATCAATCATCATTAGATTTAACTCCTGTAGGATTACCAACCATCGTATAATATGAGGGCTAACCGTTGGCTTGTTCATGAGGAACCAGATTGCATTATGATATATGTGGATGAACACTTTGTAATCAAACACATAGTACCTAAACTTATCCAGTGCAAACACTATAGCCATTAATTCTTTCTTTGTAGTTGTGTAGTTAAGTTGTGCACCGACGATACTTCTACTTCCACAGTGGATGTATTAAGGGCATTTTTGATCATCTAACTATGTAAGTACAACTCCTAAAGCATAATTGGATAGGTCAGTCATTATGTGGAATGGTCTAGATCAATCAGGAGCTTGTAGAATGGGAGTTTCTACAAGCTTTTGTTTTAGAGTTTGGAATGCTCATTCACATTCCCTTGTCCACTCAAAAGGTACATCCTTCTTTGTTAGCTCTACCAACTATTTGACAATCTTGGAGAAGTTCTCAATGAATCTTCTATAGTAGCCAATGTGTCCAAGGAATGATTGAATGTCTTTTATAGTTTTTAATTGATGGGTGATTCCTTGGATGGCCCTAATTTTATCTGGGTCTACCTCTATTCTTGCATGTGAAACCTTATGCCCAAGTACTATGCCTTCTTGGACCATTAAATTTTTTTTCTGCTAGTTAAGCCTTAAGTTGGTTTCTATGCATCTTTTTAGCACTTTCTCTAATTGGTCCAAGGATTCATCAAAACGTGTTCCATAGGTGGAGAAGTCATCCATAAAGACTTCCACTCCGTTCCCTATCTACTATTGGAATATGCTTAGAATTAGGTGTTGAAATGTGGCAAGAGCATTACACAAGCCAAATAGCATTTTTTTATATGCAAATGTTTCCCAAGGACTAGTGAACATTATCTTGGCTTGGTCTTCTAGGGCTATCTGTATTTGGTTGTATCCACTATAGCCATCTAGAAAACTGTAATAGCGATGCCTTGCTATGGTTTCTAAGACTTGGTTAATGAATGGTAATGGAAAGTGATCCTTAAATGTTGCCATGTTCAACAGCCTAAAATCTATGCACATCCTCCATTTGCCTTTCCTTTTAGGCACGATCACTAGAGAGCTAACCCATTTGCTATCAGCAATGGGATATATGAACCCAGCCTTAAGAAGCTATTCTATTTGTTCTTTTACTACTTGCTTCAATTTTGGTTTCAATCGCCTCTACCATTTTTTTCAAGGTTTCATGGAGGGGTTAGTGTAAATCCTATGGTAGCATATCCTAGGATCTATTCTAGTTAATTTGGGGTATGACCAAGCAAAGGCTTTTGACCACTTATTTATCACTTTTAGTAGTCTTCCTTTTTGTTTGGCAATAAGTCTTGCATTGATGATTACCAATTTTTTATTTTCAAGGATCATATATTTCAAACTGGTGGACAATGGTTTCAATTCTAGGGGCTCTTGTTTGAATTTTTCAGGAATTTCCAACTTCCCCCAGTTGATGTTTTCAAGGTTAAGGCTTGGAAGTTCTCAGCGGACTTGCTCTAGTGCATCTATGACTTCTATGTAAGTGCAAGTTATTCCCTTAGTTAGTTCCATGCACATTAATGAGTTGCTCTCTTGATCAGCTATCAGCCACTGGGTGTCTTCTTATTATGTGGCTGTTGCATATAGGCACTTTTGTATATTAATTTCTTGTGCACACTAGTTGCATGCAAGCAATGCTAAACTTTGCACAACCCATGATCTCTGCACACAATTGCACCCTGTATCACTGTATGCAATGCATGGAACCTTCTTCTTCTCAATCTTTTCAAAAGTGTTCTCTTTAGATATTTCCAAGGAAATATTGTGGATTCCTAGGCATGCATCTATGGTACTTAGCCATTCCATTCCCATTATTATTGGGAAGTCCCCTTTACCATTATTTACTTGTATCACTAGGAAATCAGCTAGGTATGACCACCCACACATAGTGGTGATGATGTCCTCCACCAATCCCAAGGGAATAGTGAAGGTCTAGTTAGCTAGCTTTAGGCAAATATTTCTCTTCCTTAATGGAGGCAAGTTCCAAGCTTTGTACATTTCTTGTGATATTAAGTTGACTTTAGAACTTGAGTTTGGGAGAGCTTTTCATGGCTCATTCCCAGCGATTTGGAGATAGATTAGAGGGCTTCCAGGATCATAGAATTTCTTGGAAAGGTGTCCAACCTTGATCTAGTTAGTAACGGCATGTGTTAACATAACCATATGCATTAAGCTTGGTGTTTAGTTCGAAGGGAGCTCTGAAGCCTCATTTGATGGAGGGGTGTTTAGAGGTTATTATTGGGAAGTCCCCTTTATCATTATTCACTTGTATCACTAGGAAATCGGCTAGGTATGACCACCCACACACAGTGGTGATGATGTCCTCCACTAGTTCTAAGGGAACAGTGAAGGTCTGGTCAGCTATCTTTAGGCAAATATTTCTCTTCCTTAATGGAGGTAGGTTCTAGGCTTTGTACATTTCTTGTGATATTAAGTTGAATTTAGAACTTGAGTTTAGGAGAGCTTTGCATGGCTCATTTCCAGTGATTTGGAGATAGATTAGAGGGCTTTCAGGATCAGAGAATTTCTTGGGAGGGTGGCCAACCTTGATCCAGTTAGTAACGACATGTGTTAACATAACCATATGCATTAAGCTTGGTGTTTAGTTTGAAGGGAGCACTGAAGCCTTATTTGATGGGAAGGTGTTTAGAGGTTCAACCGCTTGTGGTTGTAAGGGCTTGGTTGGACTGTTGGTTTTAAAGAAAGGTCTTTTCTTGATACAATTATCAGAACCAATAAAGGGTTGAGGATTCACAACACTTGTGGCATTGCGTTGCTACAATTGAGTAGGGAGTTCCCCTTGCATTGCTGGAGCAGGTGATAATGGAGCTATTTGTGTGAGAGTTGCGGATGGGTTTAAAGGATGGTATGTTTATGGGTTATCTTCCCTAGGAGAAGGAGTTCTATAATAATCATGAGCTTGGTAGTGATGTTGTGGTATAACATGACTAATAGAGTCACGTGGAAAGATTGGATGCTACACATAGTATCCATATGGGTCAGGCTATCAGTAGGGATATTGTTGCCTTGGTGGTGGCATCCCCCATGACTATGGATATTACCACTGTTGATGTTGCTCAATGGGTTGTGGTGGAGTTCCACTTGGATAATATGTTGAAGGTTGGTGGAAGTACCTTGGGTTACCTTGGGGATAAGGTAACCATTAGGGTGCTTGCCATTTATTGAGTCATGGGTTGAGTGTATACACCCTAGACTCTTATAGATGTGAGATCATTGGGCAACATCCCTTAGGATGGTCATATTGGCATATCTCGCATCCACCATCATTTTCTATGTCTAAATCCACAACCTCTTCTATGATGACTATTTTTCCATTACCCTTATTACATGCATTCTCCACTTCTCTCTTTTTGTTTTTGTCATAGTCACTACCTTGCTTCCTAGACTCCTCTACAATTTTGAGAATAGTTTCAAACCAACTATCCAGGGAGTCCCACATTTGGTCTACCTTTGTCGATACTTTTGTTGTTAACTGTTAGAGAGGAAAATTTTTCCTATTCACCATCTCTTTGAGTGGTGACTCTTCTTCCTCCTCACAAAATCTCGCTCCTCTTTTTCAGAGGGAAGGATCTCGGTTGTATTCTTCTGTACTTTCTCTCTTTTGTAGCTCACCTTCTTCTTTAGCTACTTGCTCTAGCAATCTATGAATTTGATGGGACCTAAGCTCCAATAACCTTCCTTAGGTGTACATCCCAAGGGTTATTCTTGTTTCATGCCTAAGTCCATCCACGAGATGGCGTAGTTGATCCCACTACGAATAACCATGGCTAGGGAAAAGATGTAACAATGCGTAATAGTGACCCATGGCAACATCCAAGGGTTCATGATTTCCTTGCTTCCATCCTTGTATTTTCTTCTGTAGGTTTGACACTTGGGAGTACATTTGGTACTTATCATTGACTATTTCTAACATTGTACTCCACCTCCGAATGGATTTCGGTTCTAATGATCGGTAGTAGCTTTTAGCTTCTTTTACTAGTATCCTTGGGAACAACTTCAACTTTTGCTATTCATTTTCTATGTTTTGGAAGGCACATGCATCATGGAATGCTTGTAAATTATTTTGAGGATCAGTGTTGTATCCCCCTTCAAATCGTAGGATGTTGTTCATGTCTAACCTCTTGATCCTACTATCTTTTTGGTGCCTTGTTGGAACTCTTATGACCTCTGTTATATCTGGCATGCTTCTAGTTGTGAGTAGGGGTTCTTCATGATCATCTCATTCATAGTGTCTATGGAGTCTATGCAGTTCCCTACTTTCCCTTCTTCTATGCCTTGATTTCTTAGAGTGCCCTCATCCTCGTTCTCGACTATCTCATTGATGTCTTTCAATTCGTTTTCCCTTATCCTCATAATTGGTTTTCCTATGACTGTGTTTGGACACTGAAGGAGAGGATGAAGGTGATAATGAAGGTGAAGAAGATGGAGAACCATTTCCATGATGGTGTTTTCTACCTTCTCTTTGATGGTCTCAGCCTCGATCATGATCATGATCAGAACATCCACCATTATCATGTGTTTTTGTTCCTTCATTAAACACTTCATGTTCATGGGTATTAGAACTAGGGTTGTGAATAGTGGGGTGAAGGTTCTGATACACCACCTCCTAACCAATGTTAGAAGGAGGAACATCATTTTGTGGGGAACCTATTGAAGTAGGTTCACCATCCTCAATTTTACTCAAACTATGTAGAGCATCAAGGGACCATTTACCCTTCAAGGATGTATGGTATCTCTTCCTATCACAAGTCCCTTTGATGTTTCACTTATATGGGATGATAGTCCCTTGTGTCCTGATTGCATGCAATATATTCTACATAGAAAAGCACCATGCCTCTTCGTATGAGAGCACGAAGGAGCATGTTGAGGACTGATCAGTCTAGAGGCAACACTATGTTACCCTCCAAGTCTCTCTAACATAGTTGTTCATCTTGGTGGAGAACAAAGAGGAAATCAGGTACATACTCATCAGGATGAGTATATACCACATGAAACTGTTGAGGAACTAATGCATTCTTGTTATGTGTATTATGTCACCGATTGCCTCTTGTGTTAGTTTTAGGAGGTGAAGTGCTCTTATGCAAAGAAGAAGACATCTTGTCTTGTTTGATGTGCAATGTACCATTGTCTTATCTTTCTTTGATTAACCCTAAGGGTTTATTTTAATGTTTCAATGATATGAATGATTTCCTATGTTCTACGTAGTGCACAACCAACTAAGTCCTTGACAACGGTGCTAATGATGAGTGGCGAGGTAGCCCTACACTCAACCATATGAATACGAGTGTTTCACACATGATCTGGTCAAGCTCCAAGAACTAAGTGCTTATGTGCCTTAATGGAACACTCAAAGTTAATCAATCGTTGTCTTCCCAAACTTACTTGTATTGTCATGGTTTTATGGTTAAGTAAGCTTGAGGTACATGATTTTTATAGCTTTTATATTTTTTATGTCTTCCGATAATGAAGAAGAGGGAGAGAGAACTAGGTGGCTAATTTACATTAACTAAGTTCTAAATGTTCCTAACACCAGTATCCATTCCCACTTGCCATACACATCTTGAACTAGTGCAATGCTACTAGGATTACTAAATGCTAATCGTTACTGGGTTACCAAGTGCTACACACATGCTCAAAGCAATCATACTAAGTGTATTTAACTAATGGGGTTGAAGGTTAAGAGAGATAGTAATTAACTATGAAATCATTAAACAATAATTAATTACTAATTAACTTAATCTGTATGCTGTAAGGTTTATCATAAAGTTCATCTTTATTGACGTACACAAAATTGTGCTCAAGTACAAATTTCTCGAATAAAGATTCGTTCACTTTATGACTCCTATTGCGGGCACATAGAAATAATTCTAACTCTAGAATAATAAAACTGCAAGAGTTTGGCTAAGGGTCTAAGTCTAACTACCTTGGAACAAAGGGTGCTACCTCTTATTTATAGAAGATGAGGCAGGACATAATATCGTGTATGCGATATCGCATGGCAGATGTGATATGACATTTGCGATATCATAGCTCATCACTTAGTCTATATGGTCCCTATAATACCTACTTATAAAAAATTATAATTTTACAAAATAATTTGAGCACAATTCTTCCAATCTACTCTTAATTCCACCTAGCAAGAAAATTTCACAAGAAAACTAGAAATAGAGCGAGATTCAATGGACTTAGAAAGAGAAAGAAAAGAAAGTAGAATTATATGAAATTTCAAATATTTAAGCAAGATAAATTGACATGAGAAAAAAATGCACATTAAAGTGATTCCTAATTTAATAACTAAGAATTAAATAAACTTTCTGAGCTCAACAAGTAATTTCATAAAGACAATGTTATTATACTACCAAAAATTGATGCGTAAGCTACAATGTATGATTCTCTATTTTGGCTAGTTAATAGATGCCAAAGATTGCATTCAACAGAGCTTTAAAAAAGATTTGATAATTTCTTGACTGAAATACCAAGGCAATTTCTTTGGCATTTTAATCCCATCAAAATACCAGAGATTTTCCAAACCTTCTAGGCTCAAAGAAAAAGACAATTTCACAAAGACATTGCTATTAAGTTGTTCAATAGGCTTATCAACAATAGAGGCTCTTTGACAATAATCTTAATAGAAGTCTTAATATCCTGCAATAACAAACATTACTACTAAATTGCTCTTGAGGCTTTTCAATAACATAGGCTCTTCTATAGCAAACATTAATAGGAGTTTACTATTGCATGGAATAGAGCTATATGAGTGTTCTAGAAAAAATCAAAAAATTAAATGCCAAGCATGATACTATCTAAACTAATAGCTAAGAAACTAAAACAAAGTAGTTCAGATTAAAAAAAAGTAGCTGAATTGATGTCTTTCCCCAAAAATAATTCACTTTTCCCTATCCTTGAAGCTCTATTTATAGTGGCTTTAGGGTGGTTACAAACATCATGAAAAATTATGGATATTACAAATATCTAAGGGGATTACTTCATAGCCATCCTAGAAAGTTAGGATATTTTTGAGAACCACCTTTCCTTTCCCTTCTTTTTAGAATGAAAATAAATAATTATTTCAAGGTGCAATCTACATTATAAAGATAATTTTATACATTGAGAATCCTAAGACATAAAATACTCCATTGTGAAATTAAAATTTTAATCATATATATTATGTTTAATGTTTGTTTCTGTTGGCACATTTTAGCAATTTAATGGAGCAAGCTTTGTGAGGTTGTGAAGATAATCATATAACTAACATTCACCCTGATTTAAACATTGCCAATATTTTATTGGATGAAGATTTTTCAGAGGTGTTGGGTTGGTAGTTTGAAAGGTTTTTCTCTAATTGATTCACTAGCAAATACAATTTTGTTTAAGACAAATGACCAGCTTTTTTAGTGCCAAAGAAGTTCACTGGATCTACAAACATGTATTGATGTACAAGTCAAGAAGTGGGTTTGGTTAACCTCCATAAGGTTTGGAGGAATAGTTAATTGAAAATAGTAGAAAATTTTGAATATGGAGAAACATCAATTTGTTGAGGCAGAGCCTCAAAGAATATAAAAGGAACTCCCAGAGCTAAAGAAGTAGCTTGATTTCATAGAGTATGAAAAGAAAAAAAGCACAAGGAAAGAAATTACAAAAATAGATGATTTTTTTTTACGGATAGTAACAAGCATGATTATGATTGGCTTTTGACTCCTCCCAGTAGTCCACCCTCCTACGATAACATTGCAAGAACAACAGCCATATCTTTTCTGGCCAGGCATTGATGTCGAAAGTTCATTGAATCAGCAATCATCTATGTCTCTGCCTCCTGTGCGAACCTCACCTGGGTCATCAAGTAGCAGCAGCAGAGGAGCAATTATTCCTTATTCGCATCAAAATGCAAACTCAAGCCGCAGCTACTTCCAAGATTCCGACCATGGTAAGGAGAACATCCCCATCGTGAAATTGAAATTAGTGGCCAAATTATTGCAGAGCCGCCTCCCAATTGGAGAACCTTAGCCCCACCGAAGCGTTCATCGTCTGCCAAAAAGTATGACCTTCAATGTTTGTAGTTTCTACAACACCTGCTGTAGAATCTACCTCAAAATCTAGTCTACGGGGCTATGAGGGTTTTGAAAAGAAATCTGTATGATGTCAGCATTTTTTTGGATGGTGCGATCCTCTTCCAGCACCAAACACGCGAGAAAGTGCCTAGGGTTTGATCCTGATGAAATCCTCCATCATCGAATACATTACTTACCTTCCTATGCGCTGGAAGAGGGATCTCCTGCAATAGCGGTAGCTACGCCTATGTTTATTGAGTGTTTCTATGGCACTTAATGCACCATACTGCAACGTGGCCCACGTGTAGAAGTAGGTCATCATCACCGAGGGTTTTTAGTTCCAAGCCATTTCACTGCTGACATGGGAGAGATGGCAACTGCTGCTAAACCATGCGTAGAAGTGGTTCTAACTACCATTGTATTTTCAGGAGGTTTAGTGGGTGAGACAAGTTTGGTGGAGTGGAGCATAAGCTGCGAAGATGGGTTGTGCGCAGGAAAAGCTATTGAGCAGCTAGTTTAACTGCATACTGCATCCTCCATGATATCTCAGTTAACTTTGGAAAATTATTTAAGGCCTTCACTTTTGAAAAGTATATTTTCTTTCATTGGCCATCCCCTAAATCAATTTTATATTCAATTATATTCGTTTGTGAATATCTAGTTTCCTCACTAGACATAGGAGTTTCTTGTGTAAAAATGAAACATTTCTAAAGCCTCAACTTAATGGAGATGAACATTGGATGTAAATATTGGATACCTCTATATAAAAATATATTCAAAGAAAAAAATTCATGGGATATTTACCCAATATCATACATGAACTAGACACTTGTTAGCTGCAGCTTTTTTATCTATATGATGGTTACAACCACCTAAGATTTTTTGTAACTTACCTAACTTGTTGGGCAAGTAACCTCCTAACTTGTTGGGCAAGTAATCTCCTAATTGGTTGACCAAGTTACTTGGGAGAGAAGTTAGGTAAGATATTTTTGAATATGTAAGTACCTTTGAACCCTATAAAAAGGCTTCAGGGGTAAGAAGAAAAGATCATCATCAAGGGTCTCACTTATCATACTTGAGAGAAGATACTTGATACATCACACTTTGGGAAGGCTACTAGTTAGCACTTGAGCTCTCACTTGGAGACACACTTTGGATTCTGGGAAGAGCTTGTAAGAAGAAATTGTGAACGATTGCTTGATGGCTTGCTAAATAAAAAATTTCAGCCTCTTTTTCATGGTCCTATGAGTTGTGTTTTATTTTTTTTATTTTTTTTAAATTGATTAGCTAGTGGTTTAGATAGTATCATCCTTGGCAAGTAATTTTTGGATTTTTAGATTTCTCTTATTGTTCTTGTTGCTCAATAGAAAATTTTTGTTAAAATTTTGCCATAGAAGTGCTTGTGTTTAAAAGCCTTAAGAGCATTTTAGTAGTAAATTTGGTTATTGTGCAACGTATAAGAACCGCTATTGGGATTATTGAAAGAGAGCCTCTACTTGTAGTCATGTCGTTGAACGATTCAATAGTTACGAGGGTTCAGAAAATCTTTGGTATTTTGATGGGACCAGAATAGCTTCTTTTCATCTTTCAAGTGAATCTCCATGGTATTTCAATCATAAATTGTCAAATATTTTGAAGGTTCTATTGAATGCAATTGTTGACATCCATTATCTAGCCAAAATGGAGTCTCGTACGTGGCAGTTTACGTAGCAATTTTTTGGTAGCATAGTAGGATTGTCTTGAAGAAATTTCTTATTTGAGCCTTGGAAGTTTGAACAATTCATAGTTATTGCATTTGGGATAGCTTTATTGCAAATTTTTTACTCATGTCATTTTACCTTATTTAAATATTTGAGGTCCATGCAAACCTGCTTTCTTTTTCTGTCTATTTCCATTGAATCTTGCTCTATTTCTAGTTTTCTTGTGGAACTATCTCTTTCTCTGGGGAAAATTAGAAGTAGATTCATAGAGTTGTGATCAAATGTTTTTGCAAAATTTTATTTGATACAAGTAGGTATTATAAGGATCGCGTAGACTAGGCAATTGAACAAAATAGGAACTCTCAACAACTCATAGTACTTGGCAAAGTTGGCTGAATCTCTTTAAGATAAGTCATCTATAGTTCACACATAATGTAATCATTTCATTTTTCACAACCGCACATCGTAATAGCACATTCACATACTCACATTAACTACTGAGTTTATTTGGAGGTATCTGGGCCTTGGTGTTGCCAGAGACCAGCAGGCACCTAAATCCTGTTCCAGGACACTCATTGGTGTTCACGTCCCAAACAGTTGCCAACAGTTCTTTTGGCGCTAGAATGAGGGCTGAAAATTCAGCCTCTAGGTTCATAAGCCTTATTAGCATATCAACAATTCTTTGTTACTATAAAGGCTTAAGAAATACTATTTTCAGTTCATGATCAAGAAGATTGATAGTTTGGAAAATTTCAAAGTTTCAAAAGATATTCTAGATTCTAAGACTGATTCTTCATTAGAAGAAGAAGAAAAGAAAGATTTTGAATTGGGAACAAGTAGTGGAGTGAAAACTAGAAGATCAAGAAGATCAACCATTATATTTGGTTTATCTATTTATAAGAGAAGATCTAGAAAGTATAACAGTTCAATTATTCAAAGGAATAGGATGGTAAATCCTTGGCAGGGAGTTACACCATTAGGATTTCAAAATTATAATGATATTCCTAAGGTAGTTTACAAATATTTTCCTAAGCCTTTCATTCCTAGAAAAGCTTATTTAGCTGAAGAATATATTCATATGTTTGAGTTAGCTTTAACTCATGCAAATATTCAACATCAAGATCAAGCTTGTAGGTTGTTTGTATCAAATTTAAAGGATATGGCTTAGATTTGCTATTCAAATTTGCCAAGTAATAGCATTACAAGTTGGGATGACATGAAAAACCTTTTCTTAGCCTAGTTTGATAATCAATTAGATCAACAACAACTATAATATGGGCTAATACAAGCTAAGCAAGGAGTTAAAGAGTCAATTACAGATTTCAACATCAAGTTTCAATGAATTTGTGGACTCTTTCAAAGACAATATAGACCATCAGAAGAAATGCTTAAAGAAACTTATCTTAAGGCTGTTAACCCCAACATTTCAATTTGGTTAAGGAGAACTCCAAACTTAGCTACGCTAAATGACTACTTTAGTGAA
>MNCI01002923.1:951954-1019055 GCA_015680685.1 Gnetum montanum
TTCACCCGAAATTCTCAAAGCAATTCATTTCTCTTTCCCTTGCACTAACAACAAGGCTGAGTATGAAGCTTTATGTATCGGTATGAGAATAGTTTTAGAGAAAAAGATCAAATAAATTACTATAAAAGGAGACTCAAGATTAGTCTATGAACAAGTAAAGGGTAACTGTGTAGTAAAGAGCTCATTCTTGAGACCTTATAAGCAACTTTCTTGTAAGATGTTAGATCAGTTTCAACATTGTCGAATAGAGCATATAAACAAAGCAGAGAATCTTATAGCGGATGATTTGGCAAAGGAAGCTTCAACATTGGATATGCAAATATTAGAAAGTTACAAAGATTTCATGATTGAAGAAGAACATCATCCATCAATATCAGATAATATAAGACATTTACAAGTATTTGAAGATGATGATTAGGTACTAAGATTTATGAAAAACAAGCAAGAATTTGAGGGTTAGGTGACACCTGAAACATCATCAAATTCCAAAGCTAATTTCATTCCAAAAAGGATTATTGATTTGGAACATGAGTTCAAGAAAAATTTACTTACCATAAAAGATTTACAAAACCCATATAGTCAAGCTTTCGAGGTAGTGAATTTTGGATTAGACAAGATGCCAAAGATGTTGAATGTTACAAAGGAAAGAGACTCAAGTTTCAAGCAAAACTTGTTGTCATGTCTAAGAGATAATGTGGACAATTTTGCTTGGTCCTATGATGATCTTAAAGCTTTTAGGTAAGATGTGATGACACACAAGATTCTTTTAATAGAAGGTTGCAAAACAGTCAAGCAAAAACAAAGGAAATTTAATCCATAGTTTAAACCAGCTATGGAAGCCGAAATCAAGAAGTTGTTACAAGCACAAATCATATATCCAGTATGATATTCGACATGGCTTGCTAACCTTATTCTAGTAAGAATGAAAAATGGTGATATAAGGCTTTGTGTAAACTTTAGAAATCTAAATGATGCTTTAAAAAAGGATAAGTATCCACTTCCAAGAATTGATGAGATGTTGATTAAAGTCTCAGGTTGTCAAGTATATTCTTTCTTAGATGGTTTATTAGGTTATAATCAAATCATGGTAGATAAGAATGATAGATACAAAATATCATTTATCACCAAATGGGGGACTTTTGCTTACCAAAGAATGCCATTTGAATTGTCAAATGCTAGAGCTACTTTTCAAAGAGTAACAGATTTAGCATTCAAAGATTTATTAGGCAAATTCGTGGTGGTTTATTTGGATGATATTATAATATTCTCAAAGAAAAAAGAAGATCATATTGATCATTTTCAGCAAGTTTTTGATAGATGTTGTGAGTTTTGTATTTCATTGAATCCTAAGAAGTGTATCTTCGGTGTTAAATCTGGAAGCTTATTAGGCCATGTGATATGTCAAGAAGGAATTGCCATAGACAACTCCCAAATTCAAGTAGTATAGAATATCAAGCATCCCACAAGTAAGAAATCTCTTAGATCTTTCTTTGGGAAGATAAACTTTGTGAAAAAGTTCATCCCTAGGTTTACTGAAATTACCAAGCCTTTGATGCATATGCTAAAGAAGGATGTCCAAGTAGAGAAAACACTAGAGTCAGAGAGAGCTTTATCAGAAGTTAAAATTGCTATACAAGAGGCTCCATATTTGGTGAAGCCTAGTCTTAAAGAAGATTTTTGGTTATATTTTTTTTCTTCAAATGATTCTATCGCTGCCATTTTGACACAAAGGGATAGTGAAGGTCAAGATGAACCAATTTGATTTTTTGGGTATCAGTTGAAAGGTTTGGAGTTAAATTATTCAGACTTAGAGAAATAAGCTTTCACAGTCGTCAAAGCACTTCAGCATTTTAAATATTATTTGGAAAGTTCATTAGTCCATATTATGCTAATAGAACCTATAGTCAAGTGATTCCTAGCCCAAAATGAGATTGGATAAAAAAGAGGAAAATGGCTTATAAAGTTGCAAAGTTTTAGATTTTCATTGAAAATATGCAAGACAATTAAGGGAATGGGATTAGCCAAGTTACTGACTAGAGAAAGTGAAGTGTGTACACTTGACACACATGAAGAGAATTGGTATGATGAAATTCTCAAATTTTTTAATACAAAGAAAATCTCAAATAACTTAACTACGAGTCAAAAGAGAGCTTTCTTCAAAAGAGCATAAAGATTTGTTATTAGAGATGGTATATTATATAGAAAGGATTTTCGGGGAGTTTTATTGGAATGTGTTCATAATGATTAAGTTAGTTTCATTTTCAAAAAATTCCATGATCATTTGAATTTATTTTATGAATCCCCTAAGTCAACTATGCAACATATTCTTCGATATGGATATTACTGGCCTTCCATGTATCAAGACATTAGTTCAAAAATTCAAAAATGCTATAAATGTCAAATCCATGGGCCCAAGATTAAAAGGGCTAGAGCTCCTTTAAAGCCAGTAGTTGCAAATAGACCATTTCAACAATGGGGTTTGGATTTTATTGGTACAATTACTCCTTCAAGAGCTGGACACAAGTTTATTCTCAAAGCTACTAATTATTTCACTAAATGGTCTTAAGCAAAGGCTCTAAGAGGAAGTTTAGCATCAGACATGATTAAGTTTTTAGAGGACCACATTCTAAGTAGATTTGGTCTACTCGAAGTGTTAGTGTTAGATAATAGACTCACCTTCAAATTCGAAGAGTTTATCATATGGGCATATAAAAAATCCATTTTCTTATTTTCCTCATCAAATTATTATCCTCAAGGAAATGGCTTAGCAGAATCCACCAATAAAAAGCTAATCTCTTATATCAATAAATCAATGGATGGGAATCCAGAAATTGGATTGATTATCTACAATCTGCATTATGGTCAGATCAAATCAGATTCAAGAAAGCTATTGGGACATCACCATATAACTTAGTCTATGGTTTGCTAGCAAGAATTACAAACAAGATTGTAAGATCAGCTTCTAAATTTGTACAAAGATATAGTGAAAGGACTGATAAAGATCAAAGTTTCATGACTTTGCTTGTTAAAAGAGAGGCTGAAGTAGATAAAGCAAGGGATAATTTGTTACAAAATACCTCTCAAGTTAAAATATGGTTTGATAGGAAAGCTTTCAAAAGAACTTTCAAGATAGGGGACCTTGACCTATTATGGAATATGATGAAATCAAATAAATTTACCCTGACATGGACTGGTCCCTTTCAAATTACAAAGCAATTGTCAGAGGATACTTAAAAATTATCAACTTTGAATGGCATGGAATTGCAATTTCCATATAATGTTTTGCATAGAAAACATTATTTGGGACAATTGCATACAGCTTGAAGATGTCATTACCCAAAATAATATATGTATACACTATTAGGTAAATATTACTAGGAATATAGTATCAATTAATGTGTAATTATGCTTTATTTAGATTAGAAAATAATTTTCCTTCAAGTGAGGCAAGTGGAAGCCTACAAGTGAAATAAGTGGAATTTTACAATTGTGACAAGTGGGGAAGGTGACTCATCCACCACTTAGTGAGGATTATGACAAATGGTTAGAATGCCTAGAAAGAAGGAAGCTTAGTTGAAGTCTATTTGTGGAAGATTTTTCCTAGGAATGAGGTTTTTCTCCCATCTTATCTTATGTTAAATGAGAATTTTCCTCAAAAAAAGATTTCTGTTCGGCTATAAATAGTCAATGGAAATTTTAGTATGTTTCAGTTTCAAAATGAAGCTACATAAATTTTTTTACGCTTTTAAAGGGGGGCAAAAATGTTGGCACATTTTAGCCATTTAATGGAGTAGGCTTTGTGAGGTCGTGAAGATAATCATATAACTAAACATTACCAATATTTTATTGGATGAAGATTTTTCAGAGGTGTTGGGTTGGTAGTTTGAAAGGTTTTTCTCTAATTGATTCACTAGCAAATACAGTTTTGTTTAAGACAAATGAACCACTATTTTAGTGCCAAAGAAGTTCACTATATCTACAAACATGTATTGACGTACAAGTCAAGAAGTGGGTTTGGTTAACCTCCATAAAGTCTGGAGGAATAGTTAATTGAAAACAGCAGAAAATTTTGAATATGTAGAAACATCAACTTGTTGAGGAAGAGCTTCAAAGAATACAAAAGGAACTCCCAGAGCTAAAGAAGCAGCTTGATTCCATAGAGTATGAAAAGAAAAAAAGCACAAGGAGAGAAATTGCAAAAATAAATGATTTTTTTATGAACAGTAACAAGCATGATTATGATTGGCTTTAGACTCCTCCCAGCAATCCACCCTCTTGCAATAACGTTGCAAGAATAGTAGCCATATCTTTTTTGGCCAGGCATTGATATCAAAAGTTCATTGAATCAGCAATCATCTATGTCTCTGCCTCCTGTGCGAACCTCACCTGGGTCATCAAGTAGCAGTAGCAGAGGAGCAATTATTCCTTATTCGCATCAGAATGTAAACTCAAGCTGCAGCTACTTCCAGGATTTTGGCCATGGTAAAGAGAACATCCCCATCATGAAATTGAAAATAGTGGCCAAATTATTGTAGAGCTTCCTCCCAATTTGAGAACCTCAGCCCCGCCGAAGCATTCATCATCTACCAAAAAGTGCAACCTTCAATGTTTGTAGTTTCTGCAACACCTATTGCAGAATCGACCTCAAAATATAGTCTACAGGGTTATGAGGGTTTTGAAAAGAAATTTGTATGATGTCAGCATTTTTTGGATGGCGCGATCCTCTTCTAGCATCAAACACGCTAGACAATGCCTAGGGTTTGATCCTAACAAAATCCTCCATCATCGAATACGTTACTTACCTTCCTATGCACCGAAAGAGGGATCTCCTGTAGCAGTGGTAGCTACACCTGTGTTTATTGAGCATTTTTGCCACACTTAATGCACCATACTCGAATGTGGCCCACATGTAGAAGCAGGTCATCATCACCAAGGGTTTGCAGTTCCAAGCCATTTCACTACCAACATGGGAGAGATGGCAAGTACTGCTGAACCGTGCATAGAAGTGGTTCTAACTACCATCATATTTTCAGGAGGTTTAGTGGGCAAGACAAGTTCGGTGGAGTGGAGGATAAGCTACGGAGATGGGCTATGTGTAGGAAAAGCTATCGAGCAGCTAGTTTAACTGCATACTGCATCCTCCATGATATCTCGGTTAACTTTGGAAAATTATTTAAGGCCTTCACTTTCAAAAAGTATATTTTCTTTCATCGGCCATCCCCTAAATCAATTTTATATTCAATTATATTTGTTTATGAAGATCTAGTTTCCTCACTAGACATAGGAGTTTCTTGAGTAAAAATGAAACATTTCTAAAGCCTCAACTTAACGGAGATGAACATTGAATGTAAATATTAGATACCTCTATATAAAAATATATTCAAAGAAAAAAATTCATGGGATATTTACCCAATATAATACATGAACTAGACACTTGTTATATGTAGCTTTTTTATCTATATGATGGTTACAACCACCTAATAGTTTTTGTAACTTACCTAACTTGTTGGGCAAGTAACCTCCTAACTTGTTGGGCAAGTAATCTCCTAACTGGTTGGCCAAGTTAGTTGGGAGAGAAGTTAGGTAAGATATTTTTGAATATGTAAGTACCTTTAAACCCTATAAAAAGGCTTTAGGGGTAAGAAGAAAAGATCATCATCAAGGGTCTCACTTATCATACTTGAGAGAAGATACTTGATACATCACACTTTGGGAAGGCTACTAGTTAGTGCTTGAGCTCTCACTTGGAGACACACTTTGGATTCTAGGAAGATCTTGTAAGAAGAAATTATGAACGATTGCTTGATGGCTTGCTAAATAAAAGATTTCAGCCTCTTTTTCATGGTCCTGTGAGTTGTGTTTTATTTTTTTTATTTCATTTAAATTGATTAGCTAGTGGTTTAGATAGTATCATCCTTGGTAAGTAATTTTTGGATTTTTAGATTGCTCTTATTGTTCTTGTTGCACGATAGAAAATTTTTGTTAATATTTTGCCATAGAAGTGCTTGTGTTTAAAAGCCTTAAGAGCATTTTAGTAGTAAATTTGGTTATTGTGCAACGTATAAGAACCGCTATTGGGATTGTTGAAAGAGAGCCTCTACTTATAGTCATGCCATTGAACGATTCAATAGTCAAGAGGGTTCAAAAAATCTTTGGTATTTTGATGGGACCAGAATAGCTTCTTTTTATCTTTAAAGTGAATCTCTGTGGTATTTCAATCAGAAATTGTCAAGTCTTTTGAAGGTTCTATTGAATGCAATTGTTGACATCCATTATCTAGCCAAAATGGAGTCTCGTACGTGGTAGTTTATGTAGCAATTTTTTGGTAGCATAGTAGGATTGTCTTGAAGAAATTTCTTATTTGAGCCTTGGAAGTTTGAACAATTCGTAGCTATTGAATTTGGGATAGCTTTATTACAAAGTGTTTACTCGTGTCATTTCACCTTGTTTAAATATTTGAGGTCCACACAAATATTCTTTCTTTTTCTATCTATTTCCATCGAATCTTGCTCTATTTCTAGTTTTCTTGTGGAGCTATCTCTTTCTCTGGGGAAAATTAGAAGTAGATTCGTAGAGTTGTGATCAAATGTTTTTGCAAAATTTTATTTGTTACAAGTAGGTATTATAAGGATAGCGTAGACTAGGCAATTGAACAAAATAGGAACTCTCAACAACTCACAGTACTTGGCAAAGTTGGCTGAATCTCTTTAAGATAAGTCATCTATAGTTCACACATAACGCAATCGTTTCATTTTTCACAACCGCACGCCGCAACAGCACATACACATACTCACATTAACTATTGAGTTTATTTGGAGGTATCTGGGCCTTGGTGTTGCTAGAGACCAGCAGGCACCTAAATCCTATTCGAGGACACTCGTTGGCTGTCGCATCCCAAACGATCACCAACAATTTCATGGCAAACCATGTGGCCATTGTTGAGCTTACCTCTAGGAATACAGGAGTAGCCACCTTTTCTCACCTTATCCTGTTTGCGTGATTTGAATGTGGTGCATCACTACTTAGTGTATCCAAGAAGAAACTTGATCATGAAACCTCTTAGTAGAAAATTGGGAAGAGTGCCCATGGGTCTTTATGGTGCTTTGCATGAGCCATAATCGTTTTTTTTTTCAACAATGGCTCTGCCAAAATCATAGGAATTGGCGTTTCTAGGAACACAAGTGATGAAAGAAGATTAGGATTTGTAATAGTGTTCAACTCTAATGATGGAACTGATTTTAGTTTTTGCAACATTAATGAGATAACATGGTACTAAGGGATGGAATTATAGATGGAACCATTGATCAAAATAAGAGGAAAAAGCTGAAAAATTTCATGTTGTACATGTGGCACCACAAGCATGGCGAATGACTTTGACGATTGACCCTAGATCGGTGACATGAATCCTTAGTTTATAGTTCTATAGAACTCTAGTAGTAGGGGTTGTAGGCTAAGATAGATGATCCATTGTTGCCATTTGAGGGCCCATATGATGCACATGCTTACGGCTTTGGCACCTATTCTTCCATCAATTCTCTTGGGTGTTGTCAACTCTGCTTTCATTCCAATTTAATGCACTACTTAGTGTCACTGTTAAAGAGTTGCATGTTGTAATGGCATCCTCCTATGAATTCTGTGGTATGGGTTTTGAAGCATGGAATTTGTTTGATGAAATGCCTAAATGTAACATCATGTAACATAACAACAATACTAATAATGTAGTTGTGTTAAAGCCATTAGAATTGTGTGTTTAATAATCCATGCTCTTATCCATGAATAGAAAGCTATCATTATATTTTTTATATGTCCTCATTTCTATTTGTTTTAAAATTTATTTATAGATCATTTTGCAGTGTTCCTATGTAAAATCCATTCTACCTATGTTTCTACTATTTTTGTTGGGCAAACTTTTCCTAAGCATTCACTTGATCTTTCCCCTATTGTAATTTGCATAATTATTAAGTTTCCTAAAGAAAACTAGATCACCTAATGTTAGATGAAATATTATTTATTTCATGATGATAGCATGAGAAATAACTTGTTCAAGAACATTAGTATATTCAAATTCTTCCAAACCTTAGATTTCTATGATGCCATAGTTAGTAATGAATTCATTGTGCAATTCAAGAGATGGAAAACACAGGCTTAGGAAAGAAAGTTGAATGACATGGGTGGTATAAACTATTTCAATTATTATTCATTTTATTTGGTCTCTTTATCTAAAATGAGGGAGAAAAACACCTTGATTTTGGCAAAGTTCTTAATATGGCACTTGATTCTTTAATAGCCCTCCTCCTAGAAAACTTGTTGTCATCAAGAATGGGACTCAAAACCTATTGCATCTATTTTTCCTTATTATTTTTATTATTACTATTATAACCTTTTAGTTAAAATTTCAAATGGACCATACCAAAAAGAAGTGAAATCCCTTTTGACATCTGCTCCATCAAATGGTCCAATGTAACAACACTTTGCTAATCTTAGCTAAGAGAGTTTTACTACATACTTTCACTAATATAATGATGAAATAGAATATCCCATCAATCATGTAGTTACATTTAGAAATGTATGCATGATTCTATTTCCTTACCCATAGATTGTATTGAGATGTTTCTTAAACTTTCTTTCTAGAAGAGTGATGAGCGGTGAGATACCCCTATGCCCAACCATATGAATCACAAGCATTCACATGTGATCCTATTCAATTCCGCAGATGGTAATTACTAAGTACACTAGAGCTAAACAATGTGTATATGTTGTTCATTCATTGTCTTCCTAGTCCCACTTGTGGAATGCAATTGTATGGTTAAGTGTGACTAAGGCATAAGATTTTTATTATTTTGTGCTTTTATGAAATTACTCACCTAGAACAATAATGAAGGTAAGAGTAATTAATTGTTAAGTAAACTATGGTCTAATCTAGCCTAACACAAGTAACCATTCATCCTAAACTTTGTGCAAACACTACTGGGCTATCAAATGCTAGTCATTTTTGAGCTACCAAGTGTCACACGTATGCTCGAAAGGGTCGTGCTTGTGTAATTTAACTATTTTCTTGATTGATCAAAATTAATTGCTAGATAAATAACATCAATGTAAATTTCATGAAATAAAAATATGTAAATGCATAAGAAAGAAAATCTCAAGTGTTGTAAGGAATGAATCAAAGAGCTCATCTTTATTACCAACACAATGGTGTGCTCAGGTACATCAATGCTTGAATAAAGATCCATTCACACTTAGACCTCCTACTGTGGGCACTTGGAAAATATTATAACTTTCAAATGGACAAATTGCAAGAGTTTTGCTACTTGATTGCTAAAACTTACTTCCAATTGTGTGCATGGGCACTATATTTATAGACTCGAGAGTAACCCTGCAATATTAAATGTACAATATTGCATCTTGGGCCATAATATTACATACCCAATATTGTAGCCAACTTGATATTAGAGTGAGGAAAAACATGATTTATCATACCCCCATGATTGAATGAAAATTCTTCCTTAAGTAAAGAAGAGGAACAAGTCCTTTAGAAAATATAATAGGGGGTGTGGAATTATTTGACTGACATGCAAAGTGACATAGAGAAAATAGACAAATACATAAGTTCCTGAGCATATAATATTACAATGGTGTATAACATTAAGCATTCATGATAATAGGAAAGAACACCAATAGATCCATAGGACATTCAACCCCTCTTGACAATAGAAGAATGAGGGAAAGATAGAAGAGATATAGCGATCATGAACAATCTCCCATGAGTGATATGGTTGCATCTTCCTTGGTGACGATCGTCTTGCTTCCAGTCCATGCTTCCCACTCTAATCACAACAAAACCAAGGATTAGTATTTATAGTACAACAGATAATGGTTGTGTACCTTATCTCATCAATGATTTTATCTATCCAGGTTGTGATTGTGATAGATTGGTTGCTTGATGTTGTTAGTGGAAAGACTAACAAATATGTTAAATAAGAGAAGTGATCCATACAATTCAGAAAAAACTTAACATAGGGAATACTTGAAAATAGGGTATTCACAACAATAAAAAGGAGTTCATTACAAATAGTTGTGTAGGTTCATATAATTAGATGACATGGATGGGGCAAACAAAAAGAATTTGATTGTAACAATGTATAAGGGTAAAGAACTTAACTTAACCAAACTAAAAGATATGCAAGTGGGTTCTCCCCAAAGTAGGCACAAGCCTTTTATGCCCTTGCATAAATTCAAACTAAGGAGTCCATGGGCACCATGGATGATTAATGGTTACAAAATGTTAAGTATAAAAACCTAGAAGTAATTGACTGAGAAACCCAACACATCAAACTAGAACATTAAATCAAAACATAAAACTGACAATGAGGTGAGGCATGAAAAGAATGGATGGATGAGAGAGATAATGGAATGGAATTACTAATTATAGTCACATGTAATTCCTTTTGGAGTTTGTGATTAAATGATTCGGTAAGATCCATCCTCAATCTAGATCAAAACCAACCACTCTTAGTGACTTCGCATTGACATTCTAAGTCTACTCCATCCCTTGAGACACAAGAATGCTTTCACAAAACAACCACCATTCCAAATTGGAGAGAAGGTAAGAAGTGACAAAGGGCCTTAGTTAGAGGAGACAAGAAAAGTCTCATAACTAGTTCTTGTAGCCATTTATTTGGTCTAACGGGTGTGCTTTAAATTTCCATGTTGTTTTTTTTAAATGGAAACCACACCATCTAAAGACTAATGTGTTTTTCACATTTATTTTGTCCAAGGGGTGTTCTTTGAATTCTCATCTTTTTTTTGTAAGGACTTATTTAACTTCCTATTGTGAAATGATGTGGAATATTACATCCCGTTGAAGCCACATACTGTCCAAACCTTTAATTCCTTCCCAATTCTGAAAACTACACAAGTCACCAATTTATTAAAGTTGCATTAATGAAGAAGAGACTGCATGCTTCCAAAATAAGGAAAACCATAGAGTATGTGGATGGGTCGATGATGTGGACTCACTGCCTATTTCATGAACAAAACCCATGTCCTAGTCATCAGTAACGACATTCAAAATCAAAAAGCAAACATCAACAATCAAATTACAAATGAAGCATACCATCATCAAGTAGTGTATTACCATTGTACCTGCCACCTTATTACTAGAAAAAGTAGAGAAACAATTCAAACACGAGTAAACATAACCATAAAAGAAACTTAAAGAGTAGAAAATAGATATTGAATATATTAACAATGGTATAAAACAAAACTAAGAAAAGATCAATAATCTTAAAAATACAAATATGTAAAAGAAATGTAAAACAAAGAAGATGAAAACAAAAATTTGTAAAACCAAAAATGTGTAAAAAAAATGGTCAAAAACTGAGAAGCCACCAAAGGTGTTAGTATGCGTGGAAATCTCCCCAACGACTAAGTTGGAATGGAGATATTAGAAAGATTGAGTGTGGTTGTCCATCTAATAAGGTTCTTGTTGTATTGGTTGGCTTGGGCTCATGGAAAGGTTTTATTTGTTGAATGTTGAATAGTTTTTTTTCCCTAGGCTATCAGGTTTGTAGATGTTCATGGCCCCAAATGGAAAAGTCTCATCAATAATGTAAGGTCCTTTCCAAAATGTTTGGAATTTGGTTCATTGGGGTACATGTGTAGGATTCTAATAAAGAACCTTGTCTCCTAGTTGAAACTTTACTTTCATTATTCTGAGGTCATGACATTTCTTATTTGATGAGACGTGAATTGCACAGGCCGTGATATCGCATACACGATATCGCGTCATTTCCTGCGATATTGCGTACACGATATCGTGGTCAGCCGCCAAATCTATAAATAAGAGGTGGCACTCCCCTCATTAATCATCCTAGGTGTAAAGTAGTGAAGCTCTGGCGGATTGATCACCCCAGAGATAGAATATTTTCCATGTGCCCGCAGTAGGAGTCCCCCAAGTGAACGGTTCTTTATTCGAGTAGCTTTGTACCTGAACACAAGTTGTGTACGGAAATAAAGATAAGCTTTGTGGATAAACCTTGCAGTGCATGGATAGGTTTAATTAATGTTATTAATGCTTTCTTAGTAACACAGCATGAGTACGACTTGGTTACGAGTGTTGATGAACGTGTACGGCTAGCCAAGGAATCGGCTGCTCATCACAAGTAGATTCTCTCACCCTTTCCTCCTAGAGCGTGGGACAAGTACAACTTGATTACGAGCATCTATGGATGTGTACAGCTAGTCAAGGAATCGGCTGCTTGTCACACATAGGTTAGTTAAGTGCCTCAGTACGACCGCTTCGAGCACGTGCGTTACGTGTGGTGATCCCAGTAACGATTAGCGTTTGGTAAGCCATAGTTGGACAGTTCAGGGTGTGTATGGTAAGTGGGAATGGATGCTGACGCTAGGACTTAGTGTTGTAGTTAGAGTTAGCTAGTTTCTCAACCCTTCACCCTCATAGCTTAGGAGATAAACCATAAAATACCAAAAAAATCATATACCTCGAACTTACTTAACCATACACCGTAACAATAACAAGTAAGTCTGGGAAGACAATGAATGATTAACCCCAAGTGTTTCTTGTGGCATTTAGGCATTTAGTCTATGGAGTTCAACCGGATCGCACGTGCTACGCTCGTTTCATATGGTTGAGTGTAGGGGTACCTCGCCACTCATCATTAGCGCCGTTGTCGGGGACTAAGTGTTTTTACGCCAACTGAACATAAGGGATATCACTCACATCGTTGTGAGCCTCAACGAACCTTCAGGTTAATCAACAAAAAATTAATTAACGGTAAAACTTAGCACACCATAGAAATGGCTTCTTCTCTGAAAATCAACTCACCTAAGGATAATACAGAAGATAGTCAGCATCAGACGCATAACCCAGACCAGCCATGTCCTAAACAATCTAAGGTGACATATACTCATCCCGATGAGTATGTGTCAGATTTTACCTTTATTCTTCATCAAGACGAACAACTGCAGTGGAGAGATTTGCAAGGTAACATAGTGTTACCCCCAGATCGATCAGTCCCTAATATTCTTTTCTGTACCTTAGCATAGATTGGCATGCAAGAGCTATTTGCAGAATACGTTCTGGATAGCTTTGACACAAGGGATTATCATCCCACAAATGCCCAACATATTCTGGATGAAAGGAAGGAGAGCCAACATTCATTATTGAAGGGCAAGGTCCCCCATCTCATTAGTGAAATAGGAGATGAGGAACCCCTCACAATGGGTTTCTTAGAAAATGATGTTCCTCCTCCTCACAATAGTGAAGAGGTTAGGCATCATGGCCTAAGATCAACGATACATATTCCAAGCTCTGATCCCCATGAGCACCAACTGTTCACAGCAGGAACCACTACTCACACTAAGGAAGGACACTTAGATCGTTACAATGACCGGGGCCGAAGCAGCCGAAGAGAAGGTAAGAAACATCACCATGGTGATGGATCCCCTTCCTCTTCTCCTTCATCTCACCATTCACACTCTCCTTCCACATCTGGGCATAGCCACCATGAACATAAAGTGGAGGATAAAAGTAAAAAGGATAAAAGACCTTGACAAGAAGGTCGAGAGGAGTTAGGAAAAGGGCAAGGATGTAGGGAGAGTAGGGAACCATCACATAGACATCATAGATGTCATGATAGAGATGATCATGACAAACCCTTACTCGTAACCTAAAGCATGCTCGATATCATAGAGGCAGTTAGGATCCCCACAAGGCATCTAAAAGATAGTAGTATCAAATGTTTGGACATAAATAATATCCCACATTTTGAAGGGGGATACAACGCTGATCCTCAACATCATTTACAGGCATTCCACGATGCCTATGCCTTTCAAAATATTGATAATGAGTGGAAGAAACTCAAGTTGTTTCCAAGGACACTCATCAAAGAAGCAGAGAGCTGGTACCGGTCCTTAGAACTAGAAACCATCAAGAGGTGGAGTACGATGCTTGAATTATTCAACAAAAAATATCAAATGTACTCCAAGGTATCCAACTTGCGTAAGCAGATCCAAGGCTAGAAACAAGGTGCTTACAAACCCTTGGATGCTGCCATGGCCCATTACTATACACTGCTACATCATTGCCCGAGCCATGGGTACGCCAAACGGGATTAATTTCACCACATCGTGGATGGGCTAAGGAATGAAATGAGAAGAACTCTTGGGACTTACGCCCAAGGGAGACTTTCCCAACTAAGATCCCATGAAGTTGAAAGCTTGTTGGAACAAGTAGCACAAGAAGAGGGTGAGCTATGTAAGAGAGAAAGTGTGAAAGAATACAACCACGATCCCTCCCTTTGCAAGAAGGGAGTGAAATTCTGTGATGAGGAGGATGAGTCACCACTCGAAGAGTTGGTGAATCGGAAAACTATGCCAATCCAAAAGTTAACAACCAAGGTATCGGCTAAGGTAGATCAAATGTGGGATTCCTTAGACTCAAGAATAGAAATAGTCTTGAAAATTGTAGAAGAGTCTAAGGTTGAGCAAGGTAGTGACAAAGGCAAAACCAAGCGGAGAAACTTAAGCCCTACACATAACAAGGGTAAGGGAAAAATTCCTATCTCCGATGAGGCTATAAATTCTGATTCAGACAATGATGGTGAATGTGAGGTCTGCTACTATGACCATCCTAAGGGATTTTGCCCAATTATCTCACATCTGTAGGAGTTTGGGGTGTATACACTAAATCCAAGACTTAATCAACGGAAAACACCCCGAAGGTTACCTTATCCACAAGGTAACTTGAGGCAGTTCCACCAACCCTTGACATATTATCCAAGTGGAACGCCTCCACAGCCCATTGAACAACATCAGTAGTGGCAATACCCATAGTCATGGAGGATGCCACCACCAGCACATCAATACCCTTACTGGCAGCCTAATCCTTATAGTTATTATGTGTAGCAGCCAATTTCTCCATGTTACTCTATGGGTCATACTACCCCCCAATGTCACTACCAAGCTTGGGAGTACTTCAGAAGGACTCCTTCTCCTCCGGGAGACATCTCACATTCAATCCATCCTCTAACTCCGCCTGCACCTCTTCCTCCGGTAGTTCCCATACAACCTGTTCCAACAATGCAAGGGGAATTGCCTACCCAACCGCAGCAACGTAACGCCGCGAGAGCTGTAAATATTTAGAGTGTAAATATCCAACCAGGTACTAGTTCTGGCGATAACTGTACAAAAAAGAGACCCTTTTTCAGAACAAGGAGCCCAGACAAACTCTGGCAACAACAAGCAGATGGGTACATGTATAGGCCTCTAATCACTAACGCTTCAGAGAACCCTTCAGTCCAAAGGAGTGTAACGCATACGGTTATGTTAACACACACCGTAACTGACTGGATCAAGATAGGTCACCTTCCCAGGAAACTAACTGACCCTGGGAGTCCCTTTATTTATTTGTAGATTGCTGGGAATGCACCACATCGGGCTCTTCTTGACTCAGGTTTCGGAGTCAACTTAATTTTGCAAAGGATGTATCACGCCTAGAACCTGCCCCAACTTAAGAAGAGCAACATCCAACTAGAGCTGGCAGACCAGTCCATCACCATTCCCTTAGGATTGGTGGAGGATGTTATTACCACTGTGTGTGGTTGGTCCTACCTAGCTGACTCTCTAGTGATCGAAGTGAACAACAACGAAGGGGACTTCCCAATTGTAATGGGAAGGGCATGGCTAAGCACAGTAGACGTATGCCTTAGGATCCGAGATCTTTCCTTGGAAATCTCTAAGATAAAAATATGTGGAAAGATTGAGAAGAGGATAGTTCCATGCACCACATACAGTGATTCATCAGGTGATGACATGGAGGAAATGTCTCCATGTAATAGGTGTGCCCAAGAAACTCTGCAACAAAGATGCCTGTATGTAGCAACCACACAAGAAGTAGTAAACACCCCATGGTTGACAGCTTCTCATAGGAGCAGAAAAATATGCATGGAACTAACTAAGGAAACTCATGCCAAAAACCATGGCATAGACTCATTGGAACATGAGCGTCGCCAACTTCCACCCCTCAACTTAAGATCATCAATTGGGAGAAGTTGGGCACTTCTTAGAAATTCCAATAGGCACTCACTCTTTCGGATCTCTCCCTTACAACTCAGTCATGGGGGAGATGGCCACCTATGCTAACCATATGGGGCCCTCGGTTCTTTTTCAGTTTTTTTTTACACATTTTTATTTTCCAACGTGTTTGTTTTACACATTTTTGTTTTACAAATTTCTTTAACCTTTCTAATTTGTGTTTTATAGCTTTCTTTAACTTTTCTTATTTTTTTTACAACATCGTTATAATTTTTCCATTTTATGTGTGTGTGTGTGTGTGTCATCCACCATGTAAGTTCGTCACCCAATAAGTGTTCAGGTCAATAGGATGAACTGTTTTTCATTAATTGCTAATGTTTGGTGTTTACCTTTAAGTTCCAATGTTGATACTAAGGTATGTTTCTTTTGATATGGTAGGCAATGAGTTCGCTTCATCCATCCATCCATCAAATTCTATGGTTTCCCTTGGCTTGGAAATGTACAGTTCCCTTCCAATAAGAACTCTAACGAATCAGTGACTGGGTATTTCTCAAACCAAGGAAGGACTCAAGGATTGTAACGGGTGTGACTTCAAGGGAACTTGGTGCTCTTGTGTTGGTCATTCACTTGGGTGCTTGGTTGTTTTCTTGTTGAGTTTTCTTATCGTTCTGATGTTACCCAATAATTAGAAGCTGAGACAGTAAAAATAAAGAAGTCTTTGCATGGTGTGGTCCCCATACATAAAAACACAAAACACAAAAAAGAAGAAGCAAAAGTGAGGATTCAAAGCACACCCCTTAGACGAAATAATATTTGGGCTACAAGCACTGGTTATGGAACCAAAGTGTTCCCTTTAACTAAGGCCCTTCTCACTTCCCATTACCTCCTTGTTTCATTGGAATGGTAGTGGCTCTTTGAAGATGCATCCTTGTCATCCATGTGGATTGTTTAACCAAGTGCATTAATGTGAAGTCACTGGAAGTGGTTGGTTTGAGCTCGGAGTTGGAATGAGATTTGCCAAGTCACATTAATCATAAAACACACAAGGGGCTGTACACCACCTTGTTCTTGGGATTCCATTCCACCCTCTTCTCTCCATCCTTCTCTCCACTATTCACCTCATTTCTGGTTGTATCATTAGTGTATATATTTTGGTTAATGCATTGTTTTCTTTTTGGTAAATTCTAGCAGTTAAGACTTTAACTCTTGTTCCAAAGGACATTCCCAGAGCCTACGGACTCTTTGAATGTGGGATTGTCAGGGCATTAAGGGCATGAGCCTNCGGAGGTTCGCGATTAGTCATGGGGGTACGGGGCCTAATTTTTGGATTTTTCTCCTAAGCCCTGAATTTTTCCATTTCTCTTCCTAACCCCTACACCTTCAGTAGTCATCATCTACATATCCCCAGATCCATATCAGCCATACCACAACCTAGCCAATGGACTTACATCGAAGCAAGGTATTAATGACTTAATGATTCAACTACCCTTGCTAATATATGATTGTGTTGTGTGTGTAGGTGGCAATCATACAACAATGGAATGGATTTGGAGCAAATACTTGGAATGGAGCAATGCTGAAGCAGCTATGCAAGGAGCAAGATTGATAATGCGCTTACAACTGGACAATGGAAGGCATAATCTAGGTGTTGGTAGCAACAAGACTCTTTTCTCTTCTTCTCTTCTATTCTCTCTCCTCTTTTCTCTCAGCTACCAAATGTGGCCTGATGTCATTGTAATAAGGTGTTCACCCTTGTCGTCATGAACACCAGTTGTGTCAAGTCTTGTAATAATGAACCGTTCACATGTCATTCCATTAGTTCCATTTTCCCTAATAATCCCATACCTACCTGATATTATTGTATGGAACTCGAGGACGAGTTTTCATTCAGTCATGAGGGTATGATGACCTGTGAATTACACAGGCCACAATATTGCATCCCCTGTGATATCGCGTACGCGATATTGAGTCGTTTCCTGTGATATCGCGTATGCGATATCGCGATCTGCCCCCAAATCTATAAATAAGAGGTAGCACTCCCCTCATTAATCATCCTAGGTGTAAAGTAGTGAAGCTCTAGTAGATTGATCACCCCAGAGATAGAATATTTTCCATGTGCCCATAGTAGGAGTCCCGCAAGTGAACAGTTCTTTATTCGAGTAGCTTTGTACCTGAACGCAAGTTGTGTATGGAAATAAAGATGAGATTTGTGGATAAACCTTGTAGTGCATGGATAGGTTTAACTGATGTTATTACTGATTTCCTAGTAACACGGCATGAGTATGACTTGGTTACGAGTGTTGACGAACGTGTACGGCTAGCCAAGGAATCAGATGCTCATCGCGAGTAGATTCTCTCACCCTTTCCTCCTAGAGCATGGGACAAGTATGACTTGATTACGAGCATCTACGGATGTGTACGGCTAGTCAAGGAATTGGCTGCTTGTCACACATAGGTTAGTTAAGTGCCTTAGTACAACTGCTTCGAGCACATGCGTTACGTGTGGTGATCCCAGTAAAGATTAGCATTTGGTAAGCCACAGTTGCATAGTTCAAGGTGTGTACAGTAAGTGGGAACGAATGCTAACACTAGGTCTAAGTGTTGTAGTTAGAGTTAGCTAGTTTCTCAACCCTTCACCCTCATAGCTTAGGAGATAAACCATAGAATACCAAAAAAAATCATATACCTCAAACTTACTTATCCATACACCGTGACAACAACAAGTAAGTTTGGGAAGACAACGAATGATTAACCCCAAGTGTTTCTTGTGGCGTTTAGGCATTTAGTCTGTGGAGTTTGACCGGATCGTGCATGCTACGCTCATTTCGTATGGTTGAGTGTAGGGGTACCTCGCCACTCATCATTATTGAATGCCTTATGCATTTTTGTTGGATGATAGGGCCATTAACCAATTTTCATCTAGAAAGTTGAGACTCCTTAATCATTCGTTCTATGCTAGACTTAGATCAAGGTCAAGGTCACAGGCTACAGAGAGTGTATGGAGCTCTGATTGAATGGGTAATGTTGGTAGTTTTTTGTACACAAGTTCATAGGGAGAACAACCTATGGGGACTTCCATGTGGAGTGATAGGCCCAAAGGGCATCATTTAATTTAGTGCTTCAATCCCTTCAGTATTTGCTAATAATACGTGTTAAGATTTTTGTAATCTCCTGATTAGTGACCTTATCTTGACCATTAGCTTGGCCGCTATATGGAGTTGTGAGTTTATGATCCACCCCCAAGCATTGCATCAACTTCTAGAAAGTGGCACCTGTAAAGTGAGTTCTATTATTAGAAATTAACACACGAGTTATGCCAAACCTATCTATGATTCTTTGTTGTACAAACTGAGTAGTAGTGGTGGATGTACATTCGATGATAGCTACTGCTTCTGCCCACTTGGTACAATAGTCAACTATGACTATTATATATGCCTTTTCATTTAATAGAGGTTTGATGGGACCCATGAAGTTAATGCCTCAAATGTTAAATGGTTCAAGAGGTTATATCCATTGTTGTGACCCTTCCATTCGAGCTATCATTCCACCATCTCTCTGGAAATTATCACAAGCGCGGACAAATTAATGTGTATCCTTGAAGATTATTGGCCAATAATACCCTGCCATGAGGATTTTTATGGTCATGCATTTCATAGCATAATGGCCCCCACAAGGACCTTCATGAGCATCCTAGAGAACATGCAGTTGATCTATATCAGGGACACACCAATGTACCAAGTAATCTAAACAAACCTTGTAAAGGTTTTCACTAATTTCCATGAAATACTTGACCTGGCGAAGAAACTATTATTTCTTTCTAGTGCCCAACCCTTGCAGTAGTTCTTGCTTGAGTAGATAAGTGAGGTTGATGTCATACCATTTTGGTTCATCGAGCATTTATGCATTGATAGCACTTGCAAGGAGAGATTCATTAGGGAATTGATTAGATAAAGGGCTCTCTTCCTTCTTGTTGTCCCATCTTAGTCACGATAAGTGATCTGTAACCACATTCTCCACACCTTTACGATCTACCATCATGAGATCAAACTCCTACAAAATCATGAGTCACCGTATGACATGAGGGGTCACTGTTGGTTTGTTCATTAGAAATGTGATGGCGCCATGCTCTGTATGCACAAAAACTTTGTAGCCAAGCACATAGTGCCTAAACTTCTCTAAAGCGAATACCATTTCCATCAACTCCTTTTCTATGGTGGTGTAGTTTAGTTGTGCACCTATGATACTCCAAATTGCATAGTGAATGTAATATGGATATTTTTGATCATCTATCTACATAAGCACTACCCTCAAAGCATAATTCACTGCATTAGTCATCACATGAAATGGTCTAGACCAATCTGGTACTTGAAGAATGGGAGTTTCAACAAGCTTTTGCTTCAATTATTGAAATGTTGATTCACATGCAAGGGTCCAAACAAATGATGCATCCTTCTTTGTCAATTCTACCAATGGTTTGGTGATTTTGGAAAAATTCTCAATGAATTGTCAATAGTGGCCAGTATGACCAAGGAATGACCGAACTTCTTTGACTATTTCAAGTTGACGGGTTATTCCATGAATGACCCTTATTTTTTCAGGGTCCACTTCATTTCCTACTTTTGAGATGTGATGCCCCAATACTATGCCTTCGTAGACCATAAGATGGCTCTTTTGCTAATTGAGCCAGAGGTTTATTTTGATACATCTTTTTAACACTTGCTCAAGATGTTCTAGGGCTTGCTTGAATGTAGCTACATAGATAAAAAAATCATCCATAAAAACTTCTACCCTACTACCAATATGTTGTTGGAAAATGCTAAGAACTAATCATTGAAATGTGGTTGGGGCATTACATAGACCAAATGGCATATGATGGTAAGCAAAAGTTCCCCAAGGACTTGTGAAAGTTATCTTTACCTAGTCCTCTGGTGCAATCCAAATTTGGTTATAGCCATTATAACCATCCAGAAAGCTGTAATAACTATGCTCCGAAATGGTGTCTAGCATTTGGTTGATGAAAAGTAACAAAAAATGATCCTTGAAAGTTTCCATGTTGAGCAGCCAAAAATCAATGCACATATGTCATTTTCCTCCTTTCTTTGGTATGATCATGAGTGGAATGACCCACTCATTGTCTATGACAGGGTAGATGAATCCTACCTTGAGGAGTTATTCAATATCCTCTTTGATAATTTTCTTTAACTTGGGATTCAAACACTCTTGCAGCTATTGTTTTGGCTTAATGGTGGGGTTGGTGTATATCCTGTGTGGGCATATTCTTGGATCTATTCCAATGAGCTTGAAGTATGACAAAGCAAAGGCTACTAACCACTTTTCCACAACTTTTATTAACTTTTTCTTCTATTCTGTAGTAAGCTTGACATTAATGATAATCAACCTCCTATTTTTTAAAACTATGTACTCCATTCTAGTTGGTAGCTTCTTTAATTCAAGGGGCTCTTATTTAAAATTATCAGGAATTTCTAGCTCATCCCAATTAACATCATCATTTACTCCTTTAGAGAGCTGTTGATGAACTTACTTGAGCTCATCCATACTTGCAATGTACTTGTATGTTAGGCCCTTAGTCAGTTCCATGCATAATGTACTACTGCTAGCATTAGCTGTTAGCCACTGGGTGCCTTCTTATTTTGTGGCTTTTGCGTACAAACATCTCTAGATCTTAGCTTCTAGTGCATACTATTTGATTGCAAATATAGATGTTTGCTTTACTAACCATATCTTCTGCATACAATGGCACCCTAAATCACTATACAAGATAGATGGAACTCTCTTCTTCTCGATCCTTGAAAACACGTTTTTTTTATATTTCTAAGGAAATATCTCTAATGCCCATTTTGGCATCAACAGTACTTAGCCACACCCTTCCCATAATGATTGGAAAATTCCCCTTGTAGTTCTCCACTTTGATTACTAGGAAATTAATGGGATCTGACCACCCATAAATAGTGGTAATAATGTCTTCAACTAGTCCCAATGGAATAGTGATGGACTAGTTTGCTAGTTCCAGCTAGATGTTGCTCTTTTTCAAAGGAGGAAGATTCCACATTGTGTACATTTCATGTGAGATCAAAATAACATTGGAACCAGAGTCAAGAAGAGCTTTATAAGGTTCATTCCCAGTAATTTGTAAGTAAACTAGGGGACTCTAGGGATTAGCTAATTTTTTGGGTAGGTTACCAGCTCAAATCCAATCAGATACAACATGTGTCAGCATTACAATATGGATTCGAGAAGGATTTTGTTTTGAAGGGGACTTGGACAAAGAGGAAATAGAATAAGTTGAAGGAGTAGGATTACCAATCACTAATGTGTTTGAGGGCTTTGGAGGACTACAAGGTTAGAAGAAGGGTCTTTTCTTTATTCATGATTTTGACCCACTTGATGGGTTAACTGTTTGCAGATTAACTACCCTTTTAGTGTTCCTTTGTTTTGGTTGTGTAGGAAATTCACCCTACATAGACAAAGCAAGTGGTAGTTATGCAGGAGGTGGAGGATTAGGTGCAAAGATAGGAGATACATGAGGGTAGTAGGTGGCATCCCTTATGTTTCTAGAGGGTAGTGGTGAGGTTAGTAAGTAGTAATATGACGAGAGGAAACCCTTGGAGATGAAGGTTGCTAAACATAGTAACCATAGGGATCTAGTTTCCAATAAAGATATTGCTATCTTGGAGGTGGAAATGCCCAAAATTGTGGTTACTTCCACTATTGGCATAATTCATAGGGTTTTAGAGGAGTTTCACTTTGATAGTATTGTTGTGGTTGGTGGAATTATCAAGGATTGCCTTGTGGATAAGGAAATCTTTTGGGCATTTTCCTTTATGCAAGTTGTGGATGTAAGGTATACACCCTAGATTCTTGCAAGTGTAATATAACTAGACAACATCCCTTAGGATGTTCATATTGGAAGATATCACACCCACCATCATCATTTGAATCACTATCCATAGTCATCTCTATTGCAGCCATTTTATCTTTACCCTTACATATGGCACGTTCAGCTTCCTTATGCCTCCAATGCTCATGCTTACCACTTTGCTTCTTGGACTCTTCAGAAATATTTAAGACCATCTGAAACCTATTGTCCATGGATTCCCATAATTAATCAACATTAGCTATAATTTCTAATTTCAATTTCTAGAGTGGCAAGGTTTTCTAATTCACCACCTCATCTCTGGTGAATTCATCCTCATTATCACAAAATGAAATCCTCCTTTTCTGAATAGAAGGATCCTTATTATACTCTTTTACACTTTCACATTTTCTTAGTTCTCCCTCCTCCTTGGCTACCTGCTCAATTAATTTTTGAATTTGATAGGTGCTCAACTTTGTCAATCTCCTTGGGCATAGACACCAAGGGTTTTTCTAGTTTCAAACCACAACCCTTCTATGATATGGCAAAGCTGATCAAGCTGAGAGTATTCATGACTAGGACACCTATGTAATAGAGAGTAGTATCAGCTAATAGTAGCATCCAAGGGCTCATGATTTCCTTGTTTCCACCCTTGAATTTTTTTCCTTAGATTGGATACTTAGGAGTACATTTGATATTTGTCATTAAATAGTTACAACATCATACTCCATCACCTGATTAATTCTGGTTCCAAGGATTAATACCAAATTTCTACTTCCTTTATGAGTGTCCTTGGAAATAACTTTAGCTTTTGCTAGTCATTTTCAATATTCTACAAGGCACATGCATCTTGGAAGGCCTAAAGATGATTTTGTGGATTAGCGTCATATCCTCCCTCGAATTTAGGGATGTTGTTCATATTCAACCCCTTTATTCTACTACCCTTCATATGACTTGTTGGAATCCTCATAGCCTCTACAATATTCAACATGCCTCAAGTAGCAAGTAGAGGTTCATCAAGGCCATGATGGTGGTGCCTACGATGTTCTCTACTAGTTCTTCTTTCTTGAGGATGGGCCTCTCTGGATTGCCCACATCTTTGATCATGATTTTCCCGATGATCCCTTCTATTGTTCTAGTCCTAGTGGTCACCTCCATCATGGTTATTCCTTTTGTGACCATGATCTAAACTAGATGAAGAAGAAGAGGATAATGATGAAGGGGAAGAAGAAGGGAAACTCACTTCACGTTGATGCCTATCATCCTTCCTTTGATGCACATGACCATGATTGTGATCATGATCTTCTTTTTCCTCCTTTTCCTAATTTTCTTCTCTAGATCCATTTTTATTATTGGATCCATTTTGACCAAAAATTAGATTATGAATTGTGGATTGTACATTCTGGTTGAGGGCTCCTTGAAAAAAGTTAAAGAGAGGATAATCACTAAAGAAGTGGTCACCTTCATCAATTAGGCCAAGTAGAGGTAGAAAGATATTTAACCCCTTACCCTTCACAAGTTCGTGTTGGTGCTTCAGCTAACAATCCCTTAATCTTTGTACTTCATTGGGATGATAATCCCTTGAGTCAGGATCTCACATTTCGTATTCTCCATGGAGATGTTAAAGCCCATCTCATGCAAGCATTAATTGGAGCATTGCTAGAATAGATCAATCAGGTGGGAACACAACATTGCCTTCCATATTATGCCACCACATCAGTTCATCTTGATGTAAGATGAAGGTAAAGTCTGGTACATACTCATTGGGATGAGCATATACCACCTGATATTATTAAGGTACTTGAACTACCCTGGCCGAAGATGGGCTCCTATGAGAAGAAGACATTTTGTGTTAATAAACTTGTAAATAGTGTGAAATTAAGGTCTAATTTAATGATAATAATTTTTTTGTAGCATTTGACTCTTTGGGTTCGAAAAATGAGTTTCTAATTTTCACTGGGTTTAGATAGCGCACGAAGAACTATAGTCCCTAGCAATGGTGCCAATGATGAGCAAAGAGGTACCCCTACACCCAACCATATGAATCACAAGCGTTCACATGCAATTCAGTTGAATTCTGCAGACTGTAATTACTAAGTATGCCAGAGCTAAATAGTGCATACATGTTGTTTATTTGTTGTCTTTCCAGTTGCACTTATGAAATGCAATTGTATGGTTAAGTGTGACTGAGGCATAAGATTTTTATTATTTTGTGCTTTTATGAAATTACTTTCTTAGAACAAGAATGAAGGTAGGAGTGATTAATTGCTAAGTAAACTATGGTCTAATCTAGCCTAACATAAGTAACCATTTCCACATCTCAGACACATCCCGAGCTTTGTGCAAACACTGTTGGGTTATTAAACACTAGTTGTTTCTGAGCTACCAAGTGTCACACGCATGCTCGAAGGGGTCATGATTGTGTAATTTAACTATTTTCTTGATTGATCAAAATTAATTGCTACATAAATAAAATCAACATAAATAACATCAATGTAAACTGCATGAAATAACAATATGTAAATGCATAAGCAGAAAGTCTCAAGTGCTATAAGGAATGCATCAAAGAGCTCATCTTTATTGGTAATACAATGGTATGCTCAGGTACATCAATGCTTGAATAAAGATTCATTCACACTTAGACCTCCTGTTGCAGGCACTTGGAAAATATTCTAACTTTCAAATGGACAAACTAGAAGATCTTCGCTACTTGATTGCTAAAACTTATCCCCAATTGTGCACCTAGGTGTTGTATTTATAGACTTGGAAGTAGCCTAGTGATATCGAATGTATGATATCACATCTTGGGTTGTGATATCACATACCTAATATCATGTTCCTGATATCATGGCCACCTTGATATCATAGTGATGAAAAACATGATTTATTAAATAGCTTTGGAATGGTATAGATCCTAAGCACATAGAACTATCATTTATCTAAAGTAACTGCTAGCAACCTTCATTGAACACTTTAAGTTCAATATTCCTTAAATCATGAGTGTGATGTCTTTCATTAGCATTAAACATGCTCTGAATGATTCCTTCCATGAATTCATCTCTTGATGGATAGAAACATTAATGAAGTTGTCCTAGCATTTGGAGGAATATCATTTGCAAGACATATTTGAAGTAGCATTGATTAACTACATTCAGAAAAGGATAACTTATCCTAAGCCTCACTCTCTAACTAATGTTTTTTTGGTCACTAGATGCATTGAAAAAGAATCTATTCAACATAATAACTAAGAATTCATGTTAATACATAATAAAGTTAACAAGTCTACCAAATGAACCACCATAGAGAAAATCCATGTTGAAGCCCATGACCAAAACTATTTGTAATTTGGTAAAAAAAAATAATGGTAGATAAAATTACCTTATTTTTCCCAACAACTAGCATTGTAACCTTCATCATTGGAATTTGGGATAGTATTTTTAATGTAAAATGTGAAGTTTGTAGTTCACATGCTACAAGCTCACACATCTTGACTTATAGAGGCTAAAAAAGGAGTCATAAGTTGTTTATGCTTCATTTTCCAAGTACGAACATTTGTATTTTGCATATACCCAAGCTTGGGAAGGTTGAAAATGCCTTCCAAACCATTAAATTTTGGATTTTCTCAGTTTTTATGCTGGTCATGGTAGTTTTCACATTGGAAGAACTACAAAGCCAATGTATAAATTTGGGCTTTCATTTTTACTCTAGGAAAACCTACATAGCCAATGTATAAATTTTGAGTGATAATTGTTATGCTAGACTTTCAATTTTTTAACTAGGTAGACATGAAGCAAGCATAAAATTGCATAAAGGTTTCCAAATCTATTAAATATGTTGGAATTGAATGACTTGCAAACATCAGCAATTTGTAGCAATCTGTTAGCAATCAGGGCAAAGATCTATAGTAATGAATCTAAAACTAATGGCCTATATAAATCAAAGACTACCACATTGAAATGACTTTTGGAAAATTTGCACTGAAGATAAACAATAGACTTTTAGAGTAGTGTAGATTCACTAAAAGCCTAGTGACCATTCCATCACTCATAACATAGATCAAGTACTAAAGAGAGAGAGCAAAGAGCTTTAGGAGAAAAACTTGGAATCACTAAAGGATAGAGTTAACTGTAGAATGTACTTTGCTAGCTTCATTAGGCTTCAAGAATTCTCTCTCTAGTTCTTTGTGCATTTAAAGCATATAAATTTATACCCATCTAAACATTTTTTCTTGCAAATAATTTTTATTATTTTAATAAAAAGTTGCAGTTCATTTGTTTGATGTCAATTTGTTTTATTTTCTCTGGTTCTACATTTGTGGTTTCCTATTTTGTTTAATCATTGTTTAAAATCTTAAGTCCTTGGATGATCAATATGACCATCTAGGGAACTTTGGATCTTTTTCTCAAGGCTTGTGGTATTCAAAGTTAAATTGCTTTACTCTAAAATATTCAATTTTCTAGCATCAAATTTTTTTAGGCATTACATCAAATAAGAAAAAATACCACCAACTTCTACAAGAGTTTCCTCTTTCTCCAATGGATAAAATAAATTTTTTTTCATTTGCTTCCTCTTCCACTCAAGAATGCATGCGTTAAAGGAGTAGAGACTAGTACACCAAGATACCTATGAGGTACTCTCTATTTCTGAACAACCTTCTTAAGCATGACCACCTTAAGAAGAAACAGGTCTCTAATCAAGTAAGAGCACACTAACATCACATTTAGCTAATAGCTATGGATCCTTCTCAAAGATAAGAAGATGACCCTAAGGTTCCTAAATGGTATGACCATCTAAAATACTACTACTATCATGTGATAGTTGGACATGATACAGATAAGTATAGGAATTTGAAGGATGACATCCATGATCTTATTGAGAAGGGAAAGATAGTGATGGAGAGTGATTTATTTATTATGCATATGGATAACCAATAGCTTAAAGTATTTCAAAATCCCTTGGGAGATAGAGGTATAATTTTAGCTTTAAGCTTGAATACAAAGCTCTTAAGTCTTCATCCAAAGAGTCTTAGTTTATTTGCTTATTTGATTACAAATAACCTAGGCAGTCATCACTACAGCCTGAAAAGCCTTATGTAATTTATTGGTCTAACTACATCACCACACCTTCCAAAAAAAATTATTCCTCTTAATCTCCTTATTGCATTTATGATACAAACTTCCATCATACTATTCTTACTTAATTGACACATCCATCTAGTTCTCATCCTACCCCATCTTATACTAAACTCAAAATATTTTGCATTCACTATAGCTCAAACATATTTTTTTGCTTCATCTCACATGAATATCCTCACTGATAGTCAATAAACCAATGAGTCATATTTCATTAATAAAATTAAGAAGACTAATAATGCATAGAAGAAACCTTCTAAGACAACAAAAAAGGTTTTCTTCTAGCAACAATAGGAGACTACTTTCTCAAGAAGGCTTCCACCTTCTTCTAATCCTATATAACCAATTACATTAGCATCTACTTCAAAATCATCTTAGCCTATGAACAATAAGGTCTTATAGTATATGACCATCATTATTCATTCTAAGGGTACTAACTTGTCCTTGTATGATCGTTTGGCAACCTCTAAAGAACATTAGAATACTCTATCTCACACTGAACCTCAAAATACTCCTTCATCTACTACAAATCAAGTATATGGTTTCCCTTCATCTCATGTGAAAATCCTCATCTATAGTCAATAGGCCAACTAGCCATTTTTAGTTACGAAAAATGAAAAGACTACTAATGCACAAAAGCAATCTTCTAAGATAACAAAAAAAGTTTCTTTCTAGAAACAAAAAGAGACTATTTCTTTAAGCAGCCTCTAATCTTCTTCCAATCCTATATATCCAATTATAGTAGCACTTACTCCACAAGCATCTCAACCTACAAATAATAAGGTCTTATAGCAGAAGACCATGATTGTTTATTCTAAGGTCACTAACTTGTCCTTGTGTGATCTCTTGGAAACTTATAAAGAACATTGTGTTGTGCTATATAATGTTCTTAAGAGGATCATGATACTAAGTAACATCCCTACTCAGATAGAAGCCATATATTCCTTTCTTCAAGTCCCTCACTATGGATCAAATAGTCTGAACTTCCATGATCAAACATGTATGAAGATAGGACATATCTATTAGCTATTTCTCTACATCATCATCAAAGTGTTTTGAGAAGCTATAGTTGTGTTGATACATATTGATGATAGCACTAGATCAAACATGATCATATGGACTATTATCAAGCATTTCAGTCTCCATAATTAGGTAGCTTTCAATTAGACTTGTACAAACCTTATTTCATTTAATGATACATGAGTAGAGGTTATAGGTTTCATTATATTAGCTTTCATGGTAGACGATGTTGTATAAACTGAAGTTATCTTTATGATAAACATGATTGTCCTGGTATTAACGGTAGACTAGGACATTCTTGGCTAGCTCAACATGGAGCTGTATCTTCTCCTATACATCAAGAGATACAAATCACTATTCATAATCATGAGGTAGTCATCTCTGTGGACAAACAAATTTCATCTAGTTAGCTTAGTGGAAAATTGTATGATATTAAACTTGAACCTATGGACAAGCCTACAGTCCTTGAATCTCCTATAAACTCTAAGGTTACCACCTATTTAATAGACTTGGACAATGAGTTTCCTTTTGATGTTGAGTTCATTAACTTAGGCTTTGGTGAACTAGAAATATCCTTGCCAAAAAAGGGGATTCTTCATATTTAATAGTTCAAAATTCATTGTATATACAATAACCTTAGATGCATAACCTCTTTTCTCATTCTTATTTGCCACAAATTGGTAAACATCTTCTAGCGCCTATTAGGACTTCCCTTTAACTATTCTCATGCTATTTGCTATCATTAGGAAATGATGGTTTGTGAAAAAAATTAATTTTATTTTTTAAAATTTTCCTTAATCACTTATTATTATTAGGTAACATTAATTTAATAAGCGATTGTTAGCTTTTATGTGTCACATTGATTTTATCTATCAATATGTAAAAAATAACTAAGTTAAAATTGATGTGAAAATAATTTTCTATTCTTCTCAAACTTGTACAATTGATGCATGTCATAACTTTTGACATGATGTTTTATTTTAACATTAAACACATCTAATGTTTCATAAAATTTTTGCATTATACATACATGACCAAGAAATCACACCAAAAATGATGCTCAATAGCCTTATTTATCCCTAGAAGCTTCCTCTTCTTCCTCTTCATCAATTTGCATTAGAATTCACTCTTATTCAAGTCTTTGACTACTTTCTCAAGGGTCTACATATAAGATGAAGACAAATATACCAGTTTTATTTTTTTTTATCATTGAGATGAAGTAAAAAAAAATGATAACATAAGATTTTGATGATGCCTTATCTTTCTTTATAGATTTTCAAAATCCACTGTTCTATCTCCCTTAAGCTTTGGTTGGTGGTGTCCAATTTGTCAAATTCTAAGCATGGGATCTTTAATAGAATAGCTAAACACTCTTCTTTATAAAATTTTGGCTCCTTTCGGAAGATATCATCATCTTTCCCTTTTGCTAAAGGTTTCTCTTCAAGATTCCTTTTCTCTTCTTCCAGTGTGATAATTATCAAACTATTAGAAAAATATTTAAATAACTCTTCTTACTTGATTTGTTTAACAACTAGACTCCTTATTTTTCTATCTACAAATAAAAACTTTAATTCTTCTTTAATAGCTTGTGATAATCTCTTTTGTATTACTGCTTACTATTATAATGCTTCCTTCCCTAAGTCTTCCAAGCCACTATTGAATTCATTAGATTTGTCATTGGGCATGTCATTATCATGGCTTATTACTTCATCTCCATTAGTGTCCTTTGAAATTCCACAACATTATTTCCTTTTGTTCAATATGTATGGGAAGGAGGATTGTCTTTGACCATTTTGCTGTGTTAGATCTCTACTTCTCACTACTTTACTTGATCTGACAACATCTTTATTTACCTTTTGTGCTCTTCCTTATATTTTTGTGCTTGCTCTATTGAATCTAAGAGTATGGTATTAGTGTTATCATGTTCTATGGCCAATACTTCTATATCCTTAGCATAATTGAGGTAACACTTATTTTTTTGGTAGCAACCTTCTCTGTTGTTACATCTAAATTTATTGCTAGATCATGAAACATAACATGATCCCTATCTAAGTTTATCTTTATTTCTACATGGTAAATAAGAGTGTTAGATTCTCTACCTCCAACTATGAACATTATTTTTTAGTAATAATTTTATTAACTTACCTTCTCTAAGAGATAGTGATTTCAACTTTTTCTCCATATCCTCCACCAAGCTTTCCAACATTATCTACTTATCCTTCACATAAGCCTAGATATTCCTCTTCATCTCTAGCAAAGATAAGAAAATGGTTAGTTCTTTTTAACATTAAAATCATTAACATATAAACTTTTGATGCAATGTCATTCATACTTATTGTATGATGTGGAAAGATTAGAATCTATCACTTTCTTAATCATTTGCAAGCCTTTGCATTGCTCAAAACTAGCTTGCTTGTTAGTGGAGTGATGTCTATAGGAGGTGGAGAAGGAATCTCAAACTCTGATAGTTCCTTTCTTTCTCTATTCCTACTCTTTTTTTTCTCGATTTGTTTCATCGAGGTTTAAATTAAAGAGGTTAGAAAAAGGCATACATTATTGATTCCCTTCATTTTTCTTTCATAAAACTAAGTCATGTAGGAAATCTCTCTTCTCCTATCTCATACCTTTCTATTACCCTTCAAAAATCAAAGAAATGCTGCAACATATCCTTTTCACTTCATGCTCTCATGTCCTTCTATCTTGAGTAGCTTCTGACGTCAAAAACAACTAAGTGTTAATGTCATGTTATTCTCTATTGCATCAAAATTAGTAATTATGTCACATTAATGACACTTGGCATAAAAATTACATAAAATTCACAAAAATACATACTTATTTGTGCCTCTAATTGCTCCTAGGAGACTGTGAATTTTGGACTCTTGAAGGATATTTTCTCCTTAGAAGGAGGTTTCCTCTTTGTTGATGTTTGTCCCTTCTCAATAGTTCTAAAGGTGCTCTCTAAAATCCCCTTCTTTCCCACTTTTTCATCACTACTTATTTTCTTCCAAGGTTCCTCAATGTTGTCAAATATTGATGATCCAACCAATTTTCTAGTCTTTGACACTGATGTTAAAGGACCACTACCTCTAATGCTATAAGATGACATTAGAATTTTCAAGTATTAACATAATGGAAATGTAAAGTCTTCCTCTAAAGCAACATAAGCTTGCTTCTTTCCTCCGTGGCAAACAATGTTGTCATACCTTTTATTAAATCACAATAGAAGCCAAAATTAAGCCTTTTTCTTACTATCTTCTTCTTTTCCTTCTAGTTCTTTTGGGGAAACTTCTCCATCTCTTCCACTATCCCTTGATAGATTATTGGTTCTTAATTGACTACCCTTTGTTAGATCATTACCCCATATAGTCCATACAACTACCTATAGGCTAGTTTTCAATTTTTTTCCTATCTTATTACAAAAGAGTTTTTCCACAAACAAAGAGAACAACTTCTTCAAGTGTTCATTGCTCCCTTTGTGGATGTTAATAAAGTTCCTCTTCTCTAACTCAACCTACTCCTCTACTATTACAACTAGAAAATTTAATTGCTGGAAAAAATTGAAGGGGATCTAGTGCATGGAAGTTCCTCAATCCATAAATCCCTAAGGCCTCTACAAAAAAAAAAGGAATTTGGGGCACACTAGCCAGTCCAATAGATCAACCAGGTAATTGGAGAGTTTGTGAAATAGTGTAACGAAATGAAATGCAAAAACTGATAACAAATCCAAATAATGCATAGAAAATAAAAAGATATATCCTACAAAGAAAATCGAAAACTTGAAACTTTATTAAGCAAAAATATAGAATATTATAGGAAAAGGTGTACAAATGGTACTTGAATGGGAAGTAGTGGGTTCACTTGAATGGGGATTTAGGGTCAACTGAAGTCAATGCAGTCAACTCCACAATTTGGATGTCCCACCACTCTTAATGCTATCAAACCTTGTATGCTACAATCTTAGATTTATAATGCTAGATATGGTGGGGGAGAGGGTAAGAAAATTGGAAAATCTAGTTGCTAAAGTGCTCCAAATTGGGGGTTGGGAATCCTAGAAATGCAATGCTAACACCCAAAATCCATAAGTCTCAGGCTATAATGCTTCCATCCTAGGGTTTAAGAGAATGCAAACCTAGAAGATTGCAAGAACTCTTGAGTGCTTGGGAATGCCCTAGTGTGAAATTGTAGAAAATTTTTTAAGTAATAAATTGAAAATCTTTGCTTCTATAAAAATTGTTGAACTTATAAATGGTGTTTGAGGCTAGTTTTTATAGATCTTGGGCCATGAATGGGGTTGTAAAATGGCTACAAATTTTTTCCTCGTTCAGCTGAGATGGATGCCAAAATTTGGGGGGTTAATATACATAGTGAGCACCTTCCCCCATGGCCATTCCACATACTATAAATAGTAACCACGTCACACCTTCCATGCTGGAGATGAATCTTCCACATTAAGCTCTTCACCATGCTTGCCGAAGTGGTTGGTCAATGTTGAAGTGCATGAAGTGATGAATTTTTGATTTTTTGGCTTTCACACTAGGGCATGCAATTTTCAAAGCTATGGGTGAAGACTCCACACTAGGGGAAAACTTTCATGCTGATGAGGAAATGTTTCTAGGCTATGCATGCTAAAGGAAGAAATTTTTCAAAACTCCCATCCTTCCACACTAGGGGTAGGTGAGATTTACCACTTGCATGCGTTTCTAGTGTAGAAAAGTTTATACCCCCACCCCACCCCCCAAAATAAAACCCATCAAATTGCCTTTTTGCCATTCCAAAAGGTATTTTGACCCCAAAGCCCAAATATAGATACTAGGTGACTTTTTTCACTTGGGGAATGAGACTTTGACCACTTATGAGACATTTTTCAGCCCCAAAAGTATAAAGTATGTGAAATTTTCCATTGTGGATTACAATTTTTATATTTACAATGAAGTTTTACCTTAGGTTTCATGGGTAAAAGCTACATGATGAAAATTGGCTATAACATGCAATTTTTTGTGGTGTTTCAATGGCCCCCTTTGTTGGTATCTGGAGGATTGACTTGAGAGGCACTAATAAAGAATAAAAAAACATCACTGCATATTATAATGCTATAATGCATATAGGTCACATGAGAATTAGGCTATCTAGGTTACCAAAGTTTATAGTTTAAGGCCATGGTAGATCATAGTATAATTTTAAGGTCCTAGCAGGCTATTCTAAATGCTTTGTTCTTATAGGCTTTGGTGATAATGAAGGGCCCTTCCCAGTTGGCTGAGAATTTTTCCATGTTCTCACATATGTCTTTGAAGACCAAGTCACTTTCTTTGATCTTGCACATGATCAAGTTCTGGTGTTGCTACTACTTCTACATCTCTTGATAGTGTTCAATGTGAACAAGTGCTTACATACATTGCTCCACCATTGAGTCCAATGTTGTTATTCACAGCTCCTTGCTCTACTCATCATTGATAAAGTTGGTCAAGGCTACTTGGAGTGATGGCACCTATAATTCAAGAGGTAAAACAACTTCAAAATCATAAAGCAAGCTATAAGGAGTCATATTGGTTGTTGTGTGATAGGTTGTTTTTTATGCCCATAGTGCATGAACAAGCCACTCATGACACTTTTGTTTGCTATTTCTAAGCATATTTTTGAGTAAGTTGATGATGACCTTATTACTTGCTTCTACTTGTTCATTGGCTTGAGGGTAATATGGTGATGAGAAAGAATGTTTAATGCCTAGACTGTGATAGAGATCTTTCATTTCATGGCTACTAAATTGTGATTCATTATCTATAACTATCATCATGGGTGTGCCAAAATGGACTACAATGTTTTCTAAGATGAATTTGCAAAGTTTCTCGGATGTAGTCTTTCTTAGGGGAAGATCCTCAATCCACTTGGTAAAGTATTTAGTTGAGGTGATGATGAAGTTATGACCTATGGAAGACTTAGGCATTATAGGTCCAATGATATCCAATCCCCATCATTGAAATGACCATGTTATTTGAGTGGTATGTAGCTCAGTTGGTGATACATGTATAAGGTTTCTATATCATTGACATGTATTGCACCACTTAACTTTTTGCAGGCTATCATTTTCCATATGGGGCCAATAGTAGCCTAACCATCTAATTTTAGTGGCCATGGCTCTAGGCATTATATGTCCTTCACAAAAACCCTCGTGAACCTCCTCTACAACTATTTTGGCTTCAATTTTACCTAAGCACTTTATGAGTATGCCATCATAGGATCATTAATATAATGTGTTATCACCTATGATGACATACTTCTTCAATCACTTGTGTACAACATCCTTTTGAGTAATATTTAGGCCTTGAAAGGATTCGCCATGCATAAGGTAAAATTTGATATCATCATACCACTCCCTAGCAAGAGTAGTATGAATGACGACCATAAAGGTATCCTTAGTGTTCTATGTGATGGGAATAGCATAGTCCACGATTAAGGTGGGCAACTTACTAAACACATATGATGTCACACTAAGGGCTAATGTTGCAATTGCATTGGCTATAGAATTCTCATTTTGGGATATGTGTTTGATATCAATGTCTATGAATTATTGTAACAACTTCTTCCATAGGTTACAGTATGGTTGTAAGTATTTGGATTTACAAGCATAGACTTCGGTTACTTGGTTAACTACGAGTTGTCAATCACCTTTAATCATTAAGCATCTAATGCCTAGGTCATAAGCTACCATCATCCCTTTGATGAAACCTTCATACTTCACTATTTTTTTGATACATGGGAACTCAAAATAGTGGGTGAAGGGTCAAATTTCACAAGATGGGAATGTTATGATGGCAATGAGACTGGCCCCATGGACAGTTGAATCTTCATCAAAGTGCATGAGTGCTTTGTAATCCTCAAGCACTTGGCTAATGGTGTTAATATGCTCATTAGTGAATTCATTATCTATGGTTGCTTCATCCTTAAAAGGCAAAACTATAAGTTGTATGACTATAGCTTGACCTTTCATCAAAGATTAAGAGATGTAATGAAGATCAAGCTCTGTGGTTATAGCTTTTCATTGGGCTATATGGGTACTTCCATCGGGCTATCTGTAAGCCTAGTAATAAACCTAAAAATAACTTGAAATTTTCCTTGTAATCCCTAAAGCTCCTTAAGTTTGGTAGGTGCTAATAATTTGGATATGGCCTTAACTTTATCAAGATCAACACATATCCCTACTTTAGAGGCTACAAAGCCAAGCATCTTTCTGGTCATGACACTGAAGATGCATTTCTTAGGAATGAGCTTAAGATCATATTTGAGACATCATTTAATCATAAGGTCTAGGTCATTAGCATGGTAATTGGCTATCTTAGACTTAATGGCTATGTCATCTACATAATCATTAAGAAAACCTAGCATGTAATTGCTTAATATATAGATCATGGCTCATTGATAGGTTGCTCCTGTGTTCTTAAGGCCAAAGGGCATCATGGTATAGCAAAAGGTCATCCATGGGATCATGAAAATCATGCTAAGTTGGTGCTTTAGACTAATCCTAATTTGGTTATATCATGAGAATTCATCCATAAAGGACAACATGACATGTCCAACCATAGTATCAATAAGTTCATCAATACTAGGTAAAGGGAAGTCATCTTTGATAGTTACTTTATTTAGGTCTTTAAAATTAATGCAAATATGAATAATCCCATTTTTCTTAGGAACTACCACTATGTTGGACACCCATTTTTCATAATCGACAACCCTAATGAAACCTGCTTGGTAGAGCTTTGAGATTTCATTATGAACTACTAAGGCTAAATCAAGTCTAATCTTGCACACTTTTTGTTTTAATAGTATAATGCTAGGATATAGTATGATGTTGTGTTGGAAAAAATGTGGATCTAGGCCTACAATATCTTCATATAAGTAGGAAAAGGCCTTAATGTTGCTTTGTAAGACCTTGGTGATATCTTGAGCATATTGAGGTTCTAGTGAGGAACTTAGTTTAAGGGTTTTCTCCTCATCATTGTGTTTTGGGATGGGGACCTCAACTAGAGAGTCTTTGATTATGTCACTTTCCTCTAAGTCAAGGGTTTTGACTAGGTTTTTAGGCCATTTTCAATGTTTCTGTTTTAAGTCTATGTGGTCTACCAAACTCTCTGGCTCAAGGTCTAGGCAATTAGGGTCGATACACCATTCAACATCATTGTGAGGCCCATGTAGACACAAAGGTAAATAGATTTACCCTAGGTACTCATACTTTGATCCTACATGTCAACCAAAAGAATATTAAGTAACACTTCAGAAAAAATGAATAAATAATGCTAAAATGCTATGAAATTATGCAAACACATGAAAATCTAATGCAATCAAGGCCATCCAAGATCATCAATGAGGTAAAGTCAATTCAACAAAGTGTCATAAAGATCAAATAAAGGTTAATCAAATGGAAAACATAATAAATAAGGCTACAAATGGTCAACAAAGGCCACAATTTTACTAGTTTGAGGCCTCAATAGGCCATGATGCTAGTTCAAAGTCTTGGTGGACTATGCTGCCAGTTTTAGGCCTTAGTGATCCATGGTCACATGATATCAAACAGTGGTCACAGAAGGTCAAACCTAACTATTTGATAGCATCTAAAGGCTTAAAATGGAAAATGAGACTATAATAAGGCATATAAGAATGTATAATGGCTATAGAAGGTCAAAAAGGTTAACAATGAAACACAAGTCCAAAAATAAGCTAAAGCATTATGTAATAAGATAAAAATCAAGAAAAATAGGCTATATATTATGAACATTGGCTAATAGAGGTAACAAATGATTAGGTTTTGCTAATTTTAGGCCTTAAAGGACCATTTTTTGAGGCTACAAGGCTATTAGATGAGTTCAGGCATCAATCAAGGTTGTTTGGACCTAAGAATCAAGTGTTTTGAGGATTCCGCACCAGGCTTAGCATGGAAATAGGGACCCTCATCAAGGGATTCTTAGAGGTCCAAAATTAAGGTTTTGGAACCTTCCTAGGGTAGTGCAGGATTAGATCTATTACAATTAGGCACTCTGGAGGTCTATAAAGGCCAAAAAGTAGGTTCTAGAGCAGTTCCCCCCTTGTTTCCACACTAGCCAGCATGGAGGAAAGGGGGCTTAGCATGGAAAACCAAGAATCAAGATGAAACAAGGTCAAACATGGTTAAATAGGTAACCAAGACCTAGATCTAGAAGTTGTGCATCCTTTGGCTTTGTTTTAAGGCAGTTTGAGTTGATTTTGAGTGTTGAAACATGGTGAAATGGATTCCCCCCATTTTTCCACACTAAGCATAGTATCCCTAGCAAGGAAGAATTTGAGGACACTTGTTTCATGGATTTAGGATGGTTTTAGAGCACACTGACTAGGTTTCCAACCCACTAGGATTGTACACCTTGATTTTGCAAGTTTCTAGCTAATTTTGAGCATGTTTGAAGGTTATTTTAGGGCATCCAAGATCTTCCCCCTTTATTTCCATGTTGAGGAAGTTACTCCAGCATGGAAGAATGGGGGAATGGGTTTTGGAAGTTAAAATAAAGTCAAACAAGAAAAAAAATGTGGCTATGAGATCTTAGGCTTCTTCAACATAGATCTTTGACTTTTGGAAGTGTCATCTTGCAACCAAAAGTGGAAAAGTAGCTTTCGCCCCTTGTTTCCATGTTGGCCAATGTGAAAGGGGCCTTCCCTAGCATGGATAAAGCAAGAATCCTAGATCTTGGCTAATTTGAGTCACAATCAACTATGCATGTTACCTTTTGGAAATGCTAGGGCCAAGGGCTATTTCTCTATGTTAAAATTTGGTAGTTTTGAGTACTTCCAAGTGGTGTTTTAAGCTTTTCCCCTTTTTCCACACCAAGGCTAGGGAGCTTAATGTGGAAAACTAGGGGGAATCATCTTTTGGCCATCTAGGACCAATTTCTTAAGGTTTGAATGCTCCAATGGCTATTGATAGGGCTTAGGAGTGAATGTAAGATCATTTGATGTGATTCTAAGGCGTTTAGGAATTCCAAACAAGTCTCCATTTGAGTTTCCATGCTAGGGATACTGTGCTTAGCATGGAAAATGGATCTCTAGCATGGTAGAACCATAAATCCTAAATTTGAAATATTTTTAGCCACAATTGATCATGCATGTGTGCCTTTAGGGTTTCTAGGATCGTGAATTAGGGTTGGAGCTTATGTTTGGCTAGTTTGGAAGTTTCCTAGAGGGTTTTTGAGCTTCCCCCTATTTTCCACACTAGGGGTAGTATGATCAACATGGAGGACTAGGAAAAGCATTGTTTGAACTTTTTGCATCATTTTTGGTCATGCATGTAGGTCTCTGAGCTTGCTAGCATCAAATAATAATTCTTGGAGTCAAAATTCAATTATTTCAAGAGCTGTTAAGCAGTTTTTGGTGTTCTCCCCCTTTTCCACATTGGGCCTTTGATGCTTAATGTGGAATATTAGGGGAAAAGGGTTTCTAGCCACTTATGATTAATTTTGATAGTCTTAAAGGTCTAAGGATGTGTAAACAAGGTTCTAGGACATACATAGGGCTTTTTAGTCTTCATTTAAGGTATTTGGAGGTTATTTTGGAGTCCCCCAAAAGTTCATCCCTTTCATCCATGCTAGGCAATGTGGAGGAGATGGCTCTTAGCATGGAAGAACTAAGGAACCCTAATTTTTACCATTTTTTATCATTTCTAACTATGCATGTAGGCTTCTAAAGTTTTTGGCATTAATTGTTGGTATCTAATATCAAATTTTGGTTGTTTCAAGGGTTATTAAGTAATTTTTGGGCTCCCCTCTTTTTCCACTGTGGGGCTTCCATGCTCAGTGTGGAAAATTAGGGGGAAAGGGCTTTTTAGCTTTTATGACCAAATTAGACTATGCATGAGTGTCCATAGGGTTGTTGGTATTGGCCATTAGTGTCTAAGGTCAGAATCAATTTTTTTTAAGGTTTTGAGAGGATCTTCAAGATTTCCCTCTTTCATCCACATTAGGACTAGGATGCTCAATGTGGAAGAGGTCTCCCCCAACCAAGAAAGATAGATCTAGATCAAATTGATAGCCAATCAATCATGCATGTTAGCCTTTAGAGTTATTGGTGTTGACAGTCAATGTTGGTACCAAGATCCATTAGTTTTGAGGCTTCGATGTGCCTCATGTAGTCTTCCCCTTTCTTCCATCCTAAGCATGATGGCCCCATGATGGCCCCAACATGGATGAGAGGGGGATGGTAGTTTTGTATCATATTTGTCTACTTTCAAGGCATCTAGAAGCTCTAGAGGGTTCTGGCAGGCTCTAAGGATCACTAGGCTTTGAGAAATGATCATAAGGTAATTAATTTAGGTCATTTTTGGTTTCCTTCCATCCATCCATGCTGAGGGTGAGAGGCTCAACATGGAAGAAGACTCCCCCAAGTTGGAAACAACAAATCCCAAGGTTTCAACTTGGTCAGGTAAGGTTTTGAGGTTTTTGGAGATGCTCAAAGGGATTCTAGGTTATGTAGGGCCTACTTCAAGGTAAAACTTATGCTAGATGGGCACTATGGGGTAAGGATAGGTGTTACCCCTCTTCTTCCATGTTGGGCACTATTTCCCTAGTGTGGAAACCTATGGTGGATAGCTTTGTTCATGTCTCACCTACTTTCAGAAACTTGGAGTTGAAAAAGATAGGTTTTGATTATTAGAAAGAGCAAAATAGTTGTATTTTAATGATTTTGTGAAATGGAAGGCATGTATCCACACTCGGCATGGTATCCTCAATGTGGATGCATGGGAGTTAAGGTTGCAATATGATTCTAAGTGTCAAAATTGGAAAAAAAAAACTTAGCATTGATGCAATTTTTATTAGGAGAAAAGGCACAAGGTCAAGCCCATAATCCAAGAATATAAAATTTTAAAAAGTAAATTTGTTTCCCATCCAAACTTAGCATTGAAGATATTTTCCCCCCTTTGCACTTCAGTGCACTTGGAGTTATGGTGCACTAAATTAGCAACTGGGGTTTCAAGGTGTGCATTTATGTTTTAGATGTTTTTTATATGGTTGAATTTTGTAATTTTTCAATCATAATTGTCATTCTACACCAACAACACATTGGAGAAGAGCTCTAGCATAGATCTTTATTATAGAGAGCACCATTCTTTAGTGTGGAAGCCTCCCATCTCCCTTGCAGTCAATGTAGAACACCTATTTATCTTGATTTCCAACTACTCCTAGCATTGAGCCTACCATGGCATCAAATTAGTGAGGGGGAAAGAGTAGAAGTCCTATGATCTAGAAGATGGATGAGTGAACCAATGAGCTATTAGAAGTTCTTGGGCTTATCTCCATCTAGGCCTCATTTGTCACCACTTCGAGGTAGGCAGGTCTACCTATTTTTGCCTTCATTTCATAGCTATTTTCTATGGTTTTATGGTATTTTTATTACCATATGTGGGGCCTTTTTTCTTAGATCTAGTCTAAGAGAGGTTTTTATTGAGCCTATGTTGAAAGGAACTTTGTGTTATTTCCAAACTTTTGTCTATGTCGACAACTTTTTTCTGAATAAATGACAATGGTTTTAAATTTTTTCTAGGTATGGATGCATAGGAATCAATTTAAACTTTCAAATGATGATAGAATTACTTCATTTGGAGCTTAAATGAATTTTTTGTGAATTTTTTCCTAAGCCTATGCAAAAGGAGGTTAATGTTGATGGCTACAGGTTTGACTAAAGTTTTCTATAACTCATGTAAAAATTGATTATGCATCTCTAGTTGTAATGGTCATGGCTACAAAGATTTTTATTTTATGATCCCTTCCATGATGAAATCATTGAAATCTAAGCCTCCATATATTTTTAATGAATTTCTTGGCTAAACTGTGTGAACAAGGCAAACTATGGTTGTAGCACATTACCCCTTTGGCAATGAAAGTGATTGATATGTGTAGCTTCTTATGTAAAACTCATTTAAAAGTTATGCTTTAAATATGGTTTTTAAGAAAAACAAAGTCTTCACTAGTTTTCTTAAAAGAAATTTTTACCATGGCTATATGCTTTTAAAATTTTTTTAATGCTTTTTTAAGTTCAACTTCTTGTTTTTTTCAAATTTATGCATGCTTTTTCTAAATATATTTATAGTTTAGATGCAATTTTCTAAATTTTTGAATAATTTATACTAAGACTTAGTTATGCATAGTTTAGATGCTTTTTTTTGTCTAAATTTATGCATATTTCAAATTAAAGTTTAGTTTTAGCTATAATATTTGGTTATGAAGTAAAATACCATAAAAGATGGTAATAATGCTATTATATAATTTCTTAAGCTAATTTAGAAAAAAACCATAGATCTTTTTATAGAGGCTAATTTCACCTTTGACTATATGTTTTTTTTTTCTAATTTTGCCAAGTATTTTTAGAATGTAAGGCTATGTAAGATTGTAATAATGTTTTGTCATGGAATTGCTTAAGCTAATTTAGATAAGCACCTTAGAGCTTTTTACAAAGGCTAATTTCACCTTGTACTAGATGTTTTTTCTAAATTTATCAAGTAATGGAAAATGGTCATAATGTTTTTATTTTTCTTTATGTAGGGTTTACTTGAAATCCATCCTCATCATTGTGAAGTTGATGGGTATCCTATGCTATACTGGTCATTCCAAGATTAATACCCCACTCCTCGATATGGCTTTGGGGAAGTTATCATTATGGTTCTAGCTTGGGGCAAGGGAATTCCTTGCCTACATTTTAAGGAACTTTAGTATGATGTTGTGGTCACACTAGTTTATAGATGTGTTATGGGTTATAGTGAAGATCCTATTGCCTTAGGCATCTAGCTTGATTGTTAAATTTATTTCTAACAAGCCACCTCCTAAGATAGTAGGGCATTCAATGGATGTCATCAAACTATCTTACCTCACAAAGATTTGGTTGATGCTAGAGTATGGATAGTATAATGCTAACAATACTCTGATGATGGTGCATAGAGCCCACACATTATTCTAGAACCCACTAGGCACCGTGTATTTTCTATAGGGGAAAGCATGACTGTTATAATGTTTTTATGTTTTTGGCTTAACTATCTTATCTAACTTCATTGGTTTTACAAACTTATTTCAGGTACAAGATCAATGATCAAGGCTTGATCATCAATGATCAAATCTTGGTAGTGGCACAAATTGCTTTGGACAAATTCACCAAGAGTTCTTAGATCATAATTGTAGTATATCAATAGTTAAGAGGGGACTTTGATGCATACACCTCAAGGTTCAACCTTGTATACAAGAATTGCAAGGATGATGGGATGATGCACAATTGGTGGATAGATTTTGACAACTCTATGGATCAGACCCTTGTAGGTTGGACCTCCACACCGAATAAGAAAAGGAAAGATAAATATAAAAGCTATAGCTTCTTGTGTTTCATGGCTATAACTTTGAGTGTTTTAGTACTTTGATTGGTTGTTAAACTTACTTATGTTGATGCTAAACTTTTGACTATTGCTTTGAAGAACCTTCTACATCTACTGATGTCACCATACCACTTTCAGGAGCATGTCATGAGGATACCCTCATCTTGAAGTTTGGTGAGGTGACACTAGCACAAGAGTGGATAAAGGGACAAGCACTTGGGTATGCTTAAGCAAACATCAAGAATGTAGGTTTTCTTGACATATTTATGGCACCTATCCCTTTCATCCCTGTTATAGAGATGTTGCATGTCATCAACTCCTTCAATGAGAAGGTTGGTCATTTTAGCATCATCATCATGGGTGTGAAGGTGAACATGGACATTGGTCTAGGCCCCTTTTGTGACTTGTTTATTGTTCCTATTGACAAGCCAAATGTTTCCACTAGGATAGTAAATGAAATAGGTCATCATGCCAAAGGTTTGAAGTATCTTGATGCTAAGATGGACCACTCTGAAATTTCCATGGATAGCTTCATGAACCCTAATGCAAAGGAATAATATCCTTTGTTTACGTCTCATGCATTTCCAAACTATTATTGCAAAAGAAGGTAATCAAAATAGTGTAGGGGTGGACCTTTAAGAAAATTCTAATGGAGGACACTATATTTGATTGGATGACTGCTTTGGATACTAGGCTTCAATAGGAGATCCTTAAACTTCATGCTAATAGCTTTACAGTAATCCATATGAACTTTGCATTTTTTGTGGATTATTTGAAAAGTCTTGTGGAGTTTCTAGTGGTGTACAGGAATGGATGATGGATTTTTAAAGGCCCAAGACAACTTTCTAGGACTAGGATAAATCACATTTATCTAATGGTGTGGGCCTAGAACCCATTAGAGAAGATGGATGATACATTATCCATCATCACTAAGAATCTTAATGTTAGGTAGTGCAAGTATCTTGACAGCATTGATGATGATGAGCCTCTCACATTTCCTACTAGTGTCTTGGATTCTAAATGATGATGTATTGAGGGTGAAGGGATAGCTAGGGAGAAATTCAATAAGCCTACAAAGGAAGCACTACTAGCATCAGACCAGCTTGCCTAAAGTAGCCTAAGTTTAAGCTTAGGCCATCACAATAGGTAGTTATAGGTATGCTTAGTTTAAATATGGCTATTTCATGTTTGAAAGTTTATGGCTACTTTATGGTTTCATGTGTTAATTAGTTTTCTATGTGCTATGATTGTAGACTAGCCTTAGGCTATGGTAGCCCAAGCTGCTACAAAGGCAGAAAAAAGGCATGTAGAAGAGGCACTCTTAAAGTAAGCTATGTTTGAATGATTTTTTGATGTAGGTATAGCTCAACTAGATACCTTGTTGGGTGAAGTGGTGCTAGGTACATCCCCCATCATCATCCCAGAGGAGGAAGAGGAGGAGGGACTAGGTATGCCCATGCCTCAATGCTTTTGTTTTATCTCATTATTTATCTTTAGTTCCTAAGCCACCAGTGCAAGCATCTATCCCTAGGTTTTGTGTGTAACCATGGGTAGAGACTCTAGACAAAGTGGAGTTCATAAGTGGGATGGCTAAGGACATCATTAATTGGTTACATTAGGTTGCACTAAAGATATGTATGGATTTTTTTATGCTTCAATTGTAGGCTATGCTTGTGTTATGGCTATCTTAAGTTATGCATTATGTTTATGATTGTATTTTATGCTTGTGTAGTGCATTTTATGGAGTGGGACCCTAGTAGAGACATGGAGATAAACTCCTTGCCTACTCTTCCCTCTGATGTATCTAGTGTACCCATGAAGTTGTATGAGACTAATACTAATCTAGCATTTTCATATGAAAAAACTTCATTAGAGCTAGAGAGGTTCGATGAATCCCTATGGGAGGAAGTTATGGCCTTAAGGAAAAAGACTCAATGATAGGAGGAGATGACTAGAGATCTCCAAGACTTCAAGGCCTTTGTGGAGGACCAATTGACCAACTTAGGGGAGTTGTAGACTAGGAAGATCACATGGGCTTGCTATTGGCATGTCGTTTAGGACAAAGTAGCCATCCTATGGGAGATGATGGAATAGCATATGTAGATGAACCTCATCTCCCAAAAAGTTGAGGACAAGAAGGATCATTGTGCTTGGATACTAGAGTGGGAAAAGAAAAAAAAGGTCCAAATGTGATAGTACAAGGTGGATCATGGGGCCTACCTTAAGTGGCTCAAGGAGGAGTCAATTGAATGATGAAAAAGAGAGCTATACATCTAGGGGATCTAGGTAGAGAGTGCTTATTAGCTTTTTGGAAGTACTTTCACAATGGAGTAACCCCCTTCTACTTAAAGTACCACTATTGCAAGTGATACTTCTATGGCTACTACTAGACAAGAGCATCCTACTTATACTCCTATAGACAGGACCAACATCCTCTCTAGCATTAATCTTAGGGATGTTGACTAGGTCAACATGAAGGAGAACTAGATCCTCCATTGTTTGAAGGAAGGCATTCCCATCTACCCCCAGAAGTTATGGAGCTAGAATCTCCATAGGTTTGATGTATTTTATGTTTTTGTTTTTGTTTTAAGTTATGGTTTTGGCTATTGGTTACTAACTAGCTATATGTCATTGCATTCTAGGCCTTAGGAGATATTGGTGACCCCAATGGTAAGGGTGGAAATGACCCACCACGTCCACCCTCAAATGTCATTCAACAACCTTCATTAGCTTAGCTTGTTTGGTTATTTGTTTTTATTTTCATGTTGATGGCTATGATTAGCCAATATTATGTTATAGATGATTATTATTCTTTGACATTCTTGTTGCATAGTGTGGGAATGGCTATGTATGTTATGGACATGTTAACTTTAAATTTAAATTTTGGTTTTATTTTTGGCTATATGTATCTCTAGTTGTAGTAAATGTTGTAAATTTTGTGAACGTTGAGAATAACAATGTTGAAATTTGGTTATAATATTAAATGAATAATTGATAAAAAGAAGTTTAATAATAAATAAAATTTTTGCTGGTTTTATACCATTGTGAGCACAAGTTACATTGTGTCATTGTGGCTACATCACTAGTTTAAGGTAATGGTAGGTCATAATGCCAGTTTAAAGTTTTAGCAGACTACAATGCTAGTTTAGAGTCTTAGTGGACTAGGTTTTGTGATTATCTTTGTCAAGTTAAGGCCATGGTAGGCCATGATTCTAGTTTAAGGTCTTAGTGGACCAGTTATGAAAAAGACATATATTTATAATTTTTTTTATGTTGATAACATAAGTAAAAGTAAAGAAAAGTTTTAGCAAATAGGTAAAAATGCATACAAACTTAGGCTAAATGTATAGGCTATGTGCATAAAGAATAAAATAATGAATGCATAAAAAGATATAGGAAATTGCAAAAGAAAAGTAAGGCTACATGGCTATTAGTGCATTTGGTCATAGGGGCAAGGGAAGGTTAAGGTGAAGTTCACTTGTGTAGATTCTTCCTAATCTTTACAAGATTATGGAGTAAGTAAGGTCTACTATGAACAAGCTTATATTCGCCATCTCCTTCACTTACAATGCTAAAATGGAGTTCATCCCATAATGCATCCTATTGCTTATCTTTGTCACTGTTGAGTCATTTCTCTCTTTTAGGTTGTTGGACTTCATGGTTGGGAGCTTCTTCTTGAAGCTTCACTTTGGACCCCTACTCTATGTCTACGTTGTTGATAGCTAGGGGAATCATGTTATCACTATGAATGATGATTTCACCTCCCTCATAAGGAAGGTGAATTTCTTGATGAATGGGAGAGGAAAAAACTTGTAATTGACCCAACCAAGGTCTTCTAAGGATTAGGTTGATTCTTGGTATCTCTTCTAACACCAAGAAATTGGAAATTATGGGGAATTACTTCCTTGCTACAAAATCCAAGAATATGGATCCTTTGATGGCAACCCTTGATTCTTTGAAGGACTTAAGAGCTATAGTGATACTAGATTGTATTTTCTTCGTTAGGCCCAAATGTTCAATGATAGTGCATGGAATGACATTGGTTGTGGCTTCATCATCAACATGCACCTAATGTATTTTAAATTTTCCTATACATATGGTTATGAATAAAGGAGTTGTAGTTACTTCACCATTTTGGGGATTAATCTTAATTTCATTATCACAAAATACAAAGTGCCTTGACTTTGCCTCCTTTGATGAGGGAGGAACCATCACTACATGGATGGATTTCTCATTAGTGGGGATGTCTTTACTAATGGGGATGGAAGTCAACATTTTGACTAACACCTCACAATGTGTGGAAAAAGTTATGATTAGGTCATACAAGCTTAGAGTTATGTTTTTTTGCTTGAGGGATTGCCTAACTTAGTCCATTTCACTAAGGAATTTTTTATCATTCGTCATGGATTTGTTTCCCCAGTTGTATTTTACTTCCTCAATGCATCCCAAAATGCAAATTTTAGCTTTACATTGTGGTTTTTGAGGCTCTTCCTTTTTGTTTTGATTATGGGCTTTTTCGTCCTCCTATGGCTTTCTGGTTGAAGGGGTTGGGGTAGAGGAGGTAATGGGTATAGATAATATGGGAGTGGACTTTGGTGGATCCACTTCCATTAATGCCTTCATCTGCTTATCACCCTTGTTATCAGGATTTTGCTTATGATTCTTCCTTTTTTTGGCTAAATTTTTTTGGTGTTCAGTCATTGGTTGTGAGAAAGAGGTAGTAGCATTAGCCATCACAAGGGATCATTGTGTAGTTGTTTGGATTATGGTTGTTTGTGTTGTGTTGGGTAGGGGTACCCTGGTGAGAAAAGGTTCCTTGAGAGGTACTCATGATGGTACTCTTATGAAAAAGGGGTATATTAAGCTATGGGAAGCTAAAGAAGCCCTTTTTCCATATAGGGATACTTGAATCATGAATGGTTCTCTTGCAGGTCTCTGATCATCATTAATGTTGAATTTTGAAATAACATAAGGGCTAGCATTATCATTCAATGAGTCTTTGTAGACCTACAACAACTAGTTTTATGTCCAAACTAGGTTGGAAGCATCTAACACTAATTCCCCCTATCTATCATCCTTTGTAGGTCATCCTTCACTACAAAGAAAATGTCTGTGTCATGACTAGGTTGTTGATGATAATGACCAAAGTGCTCTAGTTTGAAGTATCTAGGTAATTAGGGATCATCCTTCATTGCTTGAGTGAGGTCTTTGGCTCTTTTACATAACCTCTTATGTTTCTTTCAATAAGCTTTGGTCATTTATTTATGTTGCATGCATCCACTTTTTAATAATTGGTCTAGTAACTCATATGGTTTCATAGGTAAGGTACTGTATTTGGCCCTATTCTTTCTTTCAAAGTTAGATCTAGTTGTTGTTGATGTAGTGGCCCTAGAGGTTGATGATTGATTATTGCAATCATTAGTGGTGACCTTGGATGGTTTGGCCCTTGGCCCCTAGTTCATTTTCTTTGTTTCTTTGGTCATAGTTGATACAACCACATTATTTTGTTTGCTCTTTTCTTTGTCTCTCTACAGATGTTGATTTTTTTATGCTACATAGGATAGATCATGACTATCCTCTGCAACATCTCCTATGTTCTTAGTTTGTGAGAACACTTACTAAGAGACTACAGATCAAGGTAGTAGAGTTTGGAGTTGATAAAGTAATTCATTGCTTTCTTAAATATGGCGAACAAGTGGGTTTTGGCTATAGGCTCTAGTATTTTATTCAGTAGTTCATTTCATTGTTGGATGAACTTTTTTATGGGTTATAAGGACCCCTACTTGACCTTCATGAGTTGGTCAAGCATTGTGTTAGGCTTCAAGTTATACTTGAAGTAGTTGATAAACTGAGCTACTAAGTCCTCTAAAGAGGATATGGATCCTCTAGGTAATGCACGGTACTAATCCAGTGCTTTCCTAGTCAAAGACATAGGGAAAATCCTCATGATGGTATGAGGCTATGGCTACAAGATTAAGCATTTAGATTGAAAGGTAATAAGGTGAGCATTAGGATCACCTTTTCCATTATATTTACTAAATTTGAAAATAGGAATAGTAGGAGGAAGTATCAAGGGTAGGACTATAGGACTTATGGAAAGGTCCTAGTAGAAGTCCATAATCTTGATAGTTTGTGAGGTAGAGGTTTAAGCCTCTTCAACTTCTTCATTAGGTCCTAGATTATTAGAAAGGCTTGATCTAGACCTTGTGATGGCCCTGTTGGTTGTGGGGTTTGTACATAAGGTTGTGGCATTTTTTGTGAGGCTTGTGCCTTTACTATGATAGAAGGAAGTGGTTGCGTTATGGTTGTGGTTTGTGGGTTAAATAAGGAAAAGGATGTTTATGCTAATACTTGAGGCATAAGTGGGATAAATGGGTTGTGTGACCCCTAAGTTTCTTGAGATTCCATGGTGGGCCTTGCATGAGTAGTTAATGGATTTGTGGCATGAAAAAAAACCACCGTTGATGGTTGCACAGATTAATGCCATGTGGAAAATAGCATAGATGGATTATGGATCATAGTTTGTGGCATTAATTTAGTTTGATGCATGACTATAACTAGTGTTGGATTAGTTGTGGAAGATGGTGACACCATGCCCATGGAGAAAAAAAAAAGCATGAGGGGGAGGCTCAATGGCCTTGGGGGTTGCTTGTTGGAATAATTTCCCTAGGATTTATTTAGGTCCTGATTCTACTCTAAAGTCATCCTTCTCTTCCCATGGTTCCTCAAAGCTATGTTTTTCATATTCTTCCTCCATATAAATCAATTGGGCTACTATACCCACATAGATATTAGATAGAAGTATCTTATCATAGGAGGAAGGGATGTACTCCTTACCATTATGATGGATAAGTTTAAACTCCCTTTTGGATTCTACTTCCAAACATGAAATCAACATGCCAACTTGTATTTTTACATAAATGAAGTCATATTGGTCTTCATTTATGACTACAGAATTAGGAATTTTTCCTTTGACCCTCAAATATTTCCTACATTCAATGATAGCATGATCTTTAGGGTCATATACCCTCATGGCTTGTTGGCTAGGACCTTCACTAGTGAAGGTAAGAGGCAACCTGGTAGATTGCTAGAAAGACATGGCTATGGTGTTGAGAATGGCTTAAAACAAGGCTATAAATGATAAAATAGAAGTAAATTCTAGTGAATGAAATTCAAAGGTGTTTAAAGAAAACAAAAATGATTAAAAATNACCCCTTTACAAAAAATGAAAAGTTGAAAATTTTGGTAACAAGCCTTACCTAGGTTGGCCTCCAAACTACCTCTACATTGAGTATGGTAGGTGGTAGGTGGGAGGGAGGGGGGGGGGGGGGGGGGGGGCTCTTGGATCATGGAGATGAGAGGTCCCNAGGGATGGTAAAAGAAAGGGGATGAAATAATGGAAATCTTAACACTTCTAGATCAACAATTAGGAGAGGGGGGAAAATCAAAGTGGAGATTTGGATTTTCCTCTAAAACTTGGTTTTGGTAGGCTGCCAATTTTCTCAGCTTGGAAAAATGGAGGGAAGTTTACTTTCAAAAGTTTGGTATTTTCCAGAAGGGATACACCACCCATTTTAGAAGCTAAAAAATATTGAAATTGGTAGCAAAAAGAAAAGGAGAAAGATTTTAAAAGTAGCTTTTGGGCTGAAAAATTCATAGCAATTGTTGTAAAAAATCACTACCCAACCACTTGCAACTTCCATGCTGTAGTTTTGATCATAGGGAAAGGGGAAACATTGATCTTTTATGAGTTATAAAAATATGAAAAAAGGGGCTTTAAATTTACAATGTTGACATTAGGAAGAGCTGGTATTAAGCCTTTCCCATGTTGGCCTTCCCAATTTCTTCTACACTAGGTATGGTAGGGGGAAAGAAGGGGGTAAGATAATTGGAATCTCACACCTCATACACAATGTTTTCAAGGGGAAAGGCTAAAAACTCAATGTGAAAAGTTGGTATTTCCCACTAAGAATTTAGTTTTTTATAGGTTGTTAATTTTCTCAGCTTGGAAAAATGGGGAGAAAATAACTTCCAAAAGTTTGATAATTTTTGGAAGGGTTGTATCATCAATTTTAGAAGCTGAAAAAGATTAAAATTGGCAAAACAAAGAAAAGGGAAAAAGGTTTCAATGCTAGCTTTGGGGCTGAAAAAATTTATAGTAGTTGCTATGAAAAGCCACTGCCCAACCACTTGCAACTTCCATGTTGCAGTTTTGGTCACAAAGGGGAGGGGGGAGACCACTATTGGTTCTTGAAAGTCTTGGCTACAAGGAATCAAAGAAAATCTTGCAAATGGCAACATTTGCAATGCAGAAGAATAGATATAGTCATAGAATTTAATTGGAGGCCCTTCTTCTAGTGCTAAGGGAAATTACTATGACTAGAAAATTCGATTGCTAGAAAAAAGTCAAAGGGAATTCGGTGCATAGTAGTTTCTCAACCCATGAATCCCTAGGGTCTTCATGAAAAAATGGGATTCAAGGCATCCTAGCCACTTCAGTAGATTAACCAAGGACTTGGGGGGTTTTTGAAATAATGTAATTAAATGAAATGCAAAAGCTAATAATAGATCTGAATAATGCATAGAAAATAAATAGATATATCTTGCACACAAAACCCAAAACTTGAAAATTTATTAAGCAAAAATAAAAAATAAGTTAGAGATATGTGTATAAATAGTACTTGAATGGGCAGTAGGGGGTTCACTTGGATGAGGATTTGGAATTTGTTAAAGTTGATGCACTCAACTCCATGATCTGGATGTCTTGCCACTCTCGAAGCTATCAAACCTCATGTGTTGCAATCTCAAATTTGTAATGCTAGTTATGGTGGAGGGTGAGAAAAGTAAAAAATTTTGTTTCCAAAGTGCTCCAAGCTATGGTTTGAGAATCTCAAAAATGTAGCATTGATACCCAAAATCCACAAGTCTCAAGGCTATAATGATTTCACACTCGGGTTCAAGAGAATGCAAACATGGGAGATTGCAAGAACTCTTAAGTGCTTGAGAATGCCCTAGTGTGGAATCATAGAAAATTTTATTTTAAGTGTTGAATTGAAAATATTTGCTTCTATTAAAATTATTGAACTTGTAAATGGTGTTTGAGGCTAGTTTTTATAGGTCTTAGGGCATGAATGGGGTTACAAAATGGCTATAAATTTCTACCTTGTTTATGTGAGGGTGGTGCCCAAATTTTGGGGGTTACTATACATAGTAATTTTCTTCCCCCATGGCCATTCCATTCACTATAAATAGTAATTAGGGCACACCTTCCACATTGGAGATGAATTTTCCATGCTAAGCTTTCCACCATGCTTGTTGAATTGGCTAGTTAACATTGATGTGCATAAAGTGATGAATTTTGGCTTTTGTGGCTTCCATGATAGGGGATGCAATTTTCAATGCTGGGGAAAAACTTGCGTGCTGAGGGGGAAAATTTTCTAGGTTGTGCATGCTAAAGGGAGAAAGTTTCCAAAACTTCCATCCTTCCATGCTGGGGATGGATGAGATTTACCCACTGCATGTGTTTCTAGCATAGAAAAGTGTATAACCCCCATAAAACCCATCAAATTACCTTTCTCCCCCCCNCCCAAGCCTAAATATAGACACTAGGTGCCTTATTTTTTACTTGAGAAATGAGGCTTTGACCACTTATGAGGCATTTTTCAGCCCCAAAAGTATAAAGTATGTGAAATTTCCCATTGTGGGATACAATATTCACATTTACAATGATGTTTTACCTTAGGCTTCATGGGGTGAAAGCTACATGATGAAAATTTGCTATAACATGCAAATTTTTTTGATGTTTCTTTTACAACTATCAATTCTTCTAAATCCAACTTTGAACTATTGATCTTTATTTTCCACTCTAGGAACCCTAACCAATACCTTAGTGTAGTTGAATTCTAAATGATGATCACTTGTTTCTGGTCTACATGCACCACAAAAGCTACTTTAACTAATGAATAGCTATTTATTAAGCCTACACATTCCATCACACTAGGGTAGGGATTCTTTGAACCTAAAGCACAAAAAATTCCTACCCTATCAAACTTTTTAAAATACCTCACACATTCTTCCTCAAAAAGCCACTGTTGAGCACTTTGTGTCTCGCTAGTGGATCTTACCTCAAACTCCTCAACTACTCCCATCATGTCAATGAACTTGGCATGATTAATGCTTAATTTCAGCTACAAGTTAGCATAAACCACTATTAGCTAATCTCTTTTTTATTTTCTAACTTCTAAAAATAATAAAAATAAAAAAAATTGACTAACTTCTACTTATCCTTTTTCCTTAGGATAATCCTTGATCACTTTGACCACTTTATGTTTTCTCCATGGACTTCACTTCATACTAGATGAAGCCACCCTCTATTATTATATTCATTCCAAAACTCTTCGAACCTCAATCTGTTATGCTATGTGCTAAAATGGGACATCACCTTAGGTCTCTAATTTTGATTCTGGGAGAGATCTTGTAACAAGTTTTGTAAAAAAGATAAATGATCAGGACTTTGCACATTTGGATCATTGAACCTACATAAGAAAGCTCCAGTGGTAGTTTGTTTTAGATAACAAAAAAAATAACTTTTCTAAGCACTTGAACTTCTAATTGACCTCTAAAAAAAATTTGAGAGCATGTTGGGTTAGACATTACCTTGAAAATTTGAGTTTCAAGTAGCAGTGTGCTATTATCACTAAATTATCAATATTCTCTTCTCTCTCATAGCTTGTCCATGAATTTCCTATATACATAGATGTCCTTTGATAACTCTTTAATGTCTAACCATAGCTTAAATATGATATCTATGAGTTTAATAGAAAATCTTGGAAGGATGGTCTCTAGTGCTTGCAAAATCACCTCTTTTCTTAGCCTAATCTAAATCATTATGTGGATGTGCATCATGTATAACTTTCAAAAGTATGTAGCTCACTTTATTTCTAACAACTTAGCTAACATAAGCATGTTATTTTCAAATAGGGACTTGCTTAATATTGGACTTGACTTCCTCTACTTATTTACTAGGATGCTTCTTTCATCCAAAAAAAGAAGTACATAGGCTTGATCATAAGGATACTATGTGTTGTAACATCCCTAACATACAAACATACAACTTTGACATAAAAAAACATAGTCTCACAACAAAACATACTTTACATCATGTTAATTTTACATTGAAATTATCCTAAGTTTTATACATGGTACATTAAATTCTAACTCATCACTCTGATGTCTTACATTGAAAATATAAATTTGATGTACAAAGTCACTTTTATACTTAGATGTTTGAAAAAAAATCCACCTCAAAACTTCCTTTTTATACTATCATTTTTATGCTTTACATCAATATAAATTAATGTGGGTTGTCAAAATTAAAATAAGAAATTTGGAAAAAATATCTACTACAACTCTAACGTTTTATATTATTTCTTTTGATGTAGAATGTAATCTTATTTTCTACGTGGTGTTTGCCAAAGACATCCCACCCTTATGTTAAAATTCTTTACATTCCACATTGAGAAGCACTTTTGACATGCAACATTGTTTTATCCCTCCCTAATACTTGGCACTTGTCAAAAGCACTCTCACATTGAAGGCTCACATTATGTTCTTTCCATGTCATGTTCTTTGTGAGAAAAACCCCAAAATCACATTTTTTCAGGATTTTGCAAAAATGATTACAAGTATACTCATGAAGATGTCAATTTTGCTACATGTTCAGTTGTACCTTATGCATTTGATAGATTCAACTAAGAAAAATGCAAAATCACAAAAGTTTTTGCTATAGTTATGTTGTTGCTTAAAGCACTATAGCAACAACGTTAAATTTATCATTCTACTTAATTTCTTCACAAAAATCTTCTACAAAATCTAGATTTTGATGTGTTTTCAATAAATCAGCAAGATTAACTATAAAATTAATGCATCTACTCAATTTCTAGTTGTTTATTTTAAAATTTTCCAAAAGCCCTCAAAACTTAGGCTACATAATATGGTTCTTGATCCCATGATAAAAGTTCACCAAAAGCTTAAAACCTAAGCTAGAAAATTAGTTTACATTGCTAAACAAGATCAGATCCAAGCCTAGTGTTACATCTAGCTAGCAAGATCTTGTAAAATTTGCAAAATTTCAAGAACAACCATTATGATGAAATAATAATAATAGTAAAACTTAGTAAAATTTTTAGGATTTGAGTAACTTCCATCTAATCTTTGGAAAGAGGTAAGGAGTGTTGAGGTAATCCCTTGTTGCTAGTGGACCTAGTCCTAGTCCCTTGCCTATTGTTATTGCCACTTTTCATACTATTTTTGGAAACTTACTTCATTATCACTTTACTTAATCATGCATCGATTCTCAAATGTTCCTACTAAAAATAAAAGCTTTCATGTCTAACGTTTCCTTTGACATCTCTTTTATAGCTTAGAAATGATGCATGCATAGGACTTTTGATGTCTACTAGCTTTTGACATTTTTTCTAAATTGGTAAAATTGAGCTCTTGATTCTAGCCCAAGTGAAGATACCTACCTATCCAAATTATCTACTTCTCTCTATAACTTTTACTCTTCTCTTATTTCTTTCATAGGATCTTAACATGTCTCAGATTAAATGGTCCTTTAAAAAATGGGATTTAGATCTCATTAATACCATTAGCCCTCCTTCATCTACTAGACACTAATATATTCTAATTTTTATGGGATATTTAACTAAGTGGGTAGAAGTTATTTCTTTGCATTCCACCAAGTCTTACTTCACGTGCCACTTCATCCTTGACCATATCATAACCTACTTCGATGTACCTCTCCAAATTGTAATTAACAATGAACCTCAGTTCAAAAGTAAGGATGTAGCTTATTTTTGTTTTATTTATCACATCACTCAATATTTTTCATCACGATATTACTCTTAGTCTAATGGCCAGGTTGAATCCACCAATAAAACTTTTATTTTCTTTCATTGTACCATGGTCAATAAAATCCAATGTAGTTGGCACACATAGCCATCTTATGCTATGATACCACTTTTGTCTAACTATTGATAATATTACATATTTCCTAACCTATGGTTTTGAGGTAATTTTCTTGCTTGAGCTCTATTTTCCATCTTTCCACATTACTCTACATGATTGGTGTTTAGATCAGGATAACAACGACATGCAATGCATTGAGTTGGAGCTTCTTAAAGAACATTGGCAAGCTACTCTTCACCACTTGCATGAATATCAAACATATATTTAGTGCCATTACTCTATACATATTTAAGTTAGAAAAATTCATGAAGTTGATATGATGCTTCACCATTTTTCAAACTCTAGAGATACAAACTTCTCTTCCAACTGGTAGGGTCCTTTTCTTGGTAGTTTAGTCTTTAGAAAATGGCACCTACATTTTGTTTGATCTAGAAAAACATCAATTTCTAGATCCTATCAATACAATCTTTCTTAAGTACTATTATATGTAGCCAAGCTACAACATTAAACTTGTTGGCTATTCAAGACTGAATGAGTGTTCTCTTAGTGACACTTTGCTATTTACTATGTCAATATAATAGGTTTGCTCTAAATCCTATTTTTCTTACAATATTTTTCTACCCTCTATTTATCTCATATTTTTCTCTTTTTCTAGCTACTCATTTTGATGAAGCATCAAAGTGTCATGTTGACGTGATGTTGCCCTATCAATAGGGCTACGTCAATGTAGCATTTGTTGCATTTATGAGGTCCCATCAATGTAGCACCCTAATAAATTCTATAAATACTTGCTCACCCATCATGTTTAGGGGGTATGTCTTGTCATAGTTGTAGCAGAGCACTTGTAGTTTTGTCATTTGAGAGTTAAAATATTTTTCTAAGTGCCTGCAACAAGAGTTAGAAAGTGTACGAATCTTTATTTGAGCATTGATGTACTTGAGCACAACAGTGTGAAAGATAATAAAGACAAGCCTTTTGATAAACCTTGCAACACTTTGAAATAGATTAATTATTTATTCATGAATTTAATATTTTATGTGATTTTTCTTAATTTTTAAGTAATTAAATAATTAATTATGCTAAACTAAGCTAGATTAAGTAGTGATTAAGCACATAAGTATGACCACTTTGAGCATGTGCATGACACTTGATAATCCTAGTAACGCTTAATGTTTGGTAATCTAGTAGCATTATTTGTGTTTAGGATGTGTACAGAAAATGAAATTGAATGTTTATGTTAGGATTAATTAGGTGTAATTAGTTAAATTAAATTTAGCAATTAAATGACTTCATTCCTTTCATCCTTTATTTGAAGCACCCAAAACATAAAACATAAAAATAATAAAAATCATATGCCTTGATTACACTTAACTTTACCTTTACATATCACAAGTGTAATTGGGAAGACAATGAATGATTGTTAGGGCAAGTTTACTCTCTAGAGGCTATTGTACTGAAAGACATAGACTTCATGGAATTTGATAGCTCATGTGTGAATGCTTAGTGATTCATATGGTTGAGCGTAGGGGTACTTGCCGCTCATCATTGGTGCCATTGCTAGGGATTCTTTTTGTTTGAAACGTGTACTATTTAGGTATAGTGAAAATCATTAACATTGTTGGATGAACCCTAAGGTCAAAATCATTCTAAAAATAAATATAATAATTTAAGCACACTAATAACTTATTTTTATTATAGAATGTATTATTCTCATAGGTCTGTTGATACTAAACCATTAGTGCCTCAAGAATGTAAGGTGTTATATACTCATTTAGATGAGTATGTGCCTAACTTCACCTTCATCTTGCACCAAGATGAACAACTATGGTGGAGAGATATGGACGGCAACATTGTAATGCCTTCTAATAAATTTGTGCCTAGTGAAACACCACCAATTTTAGGCCTCAGCACTTCAATTGCAAACTTGTCTAAGTGTTAAAACTATGCAAAATTTTCTAAGTGTTGGTGTTATGCTCCCTAGTGTAGCCAGCGTAGTAGGCATCAAGGCCTATTTTGCAAAAAAAATTTCTAAGTGCCAATAGTAGCTACATGAAATTTTTTCTAAGTATGTCTTGCTATGCTCTCACCTTGCCTACTATGCTCTAGAGTGTAGCTAGTGTAGCACACACTTCCATGGCCAGTTTGCCCAAGTGCCAAGCTAGGGGTTGTCAAGATTGCTTGGGATGGACAAAATAGTTTGGCAAATTCTCTATCTCCTAGGTTGCTACACTTTGCTATACTCTAGAGCATAGCTAGCATAGCACACTCTTCAGTGGCCATTTTTGCCTAAGTGTTAGGCAAGAAGCCATCAACCTAGCTCAACATGGAAGAGGCATTTGGCAAATTTTTTAACTCCTAAGGCCATCCCTCCTACTATGCTCTAGAGTGTAGCTAGTGTAACACGAACAAAGATTACAATATTCACCAAATTCTTATAAGTGTCCATGCTATGCCCTATCCCCAAGCAGTGTCCCATGTCCCACACATAACATGAGATGAGTGTAGTAGTTAGCATCTTGTGTCTTGCACGTAACATGGGATGAGCATAGTAGCCAATGTCTCATGTCTTCCATAGAACATAGGATGAGTGTAGTAGCCAGCATCCCATGTCCCACATGTAACATGGGATGAGTGTAGTGGCTAGACTTAGAAAATTTCTAAATTTTTCTTGTGGTCCCACTTACTGCACTACCACATGATGCCCAATCCACATCTTGGGATGACCCTAGCCCTATAAATACCCCTATGCCCTAATGTTTCAAGGGGCTGGCTTCCATTTTTCACCGGTTGGTAGTTGGCACTTTCATTTGGCATTTGGCATTTTGGTATCCTAGCACTTAGCTCCATGGGAAAATGATACCAGAGCACACCACACCAGCAAAGAGGCATAGTTGCACCACATGGTACACTGCAGCCCCATTGTATCTTGCATAACACTGCATGGTACAACACGGTAGCCAACTCAGCAAGCATAGTTCATCATGGAGAGTACTAGACTTCATGGCTTGACACCACCAAGATTGTGACTGCACTCCCACTATTCTTTTTATACACTATGTACCTTTTAAGACCCTTTTTGAATTAACTATGCTTCCATTTTGGGCTATGTTCCATTTCTCTTTCCTATTTCTAGCATTTTATTACATTTTTCTTACATATTTTCACATTTTTTCATGCATTGTCACATTGTACTATGTTTGGGTGGTAGTCTTTGTGGGTTGACACTCATGTTTTGGTCAAAACCCTTAGCTATGATCACCCCCATTCTATGGCTACACTCTACACTTAACATCAAAAAACACTACTTTGACACTTAGCACCATTTTACATTATTTGCATTTGCATTTCAGCTAACCATGCCACCCCCTAGTTGCACCCATTGCCTTGGTTGCAACCGATAAAGTTCCTATTCAATTGACAAGATCATTTAGTGTGATTTGCCTCCATTTTCCAGCAAGGCCCTTAGGTGAAGATAGGGTTAAGGTTGTGCATCTATTGAATCCCTCAATGATTCTAGCCACTTATGTTTTTGGTCATTCTAGTTTTTGGCACTAGAAGGAGGGCCTCACCATTTCTTTCTGCATTTTTTGATTGGAACTTAACCAAAACTCTAGATGCTCCAAAGAGTGTAACAAGTTCTAAGAGCATAACAAGCTCTAGCATAGCAAGCATAGCACCAGAGTTAGCCATTTTCAACAGCTTTCATACTTAGCATTTTTTTTTTTTTGCATTTTCATACTTAGTAAAATTTTTTACAATTTTACACTTAGTTAATTTTTTTGCAGTTTCCATACTTAGCCATTTTTTGACATTTTTACACTTAGCCATTTTTCTAGATTTCTTGGCCTCAATCTCTTCTTTGGAGGATCTCATAAGCTAGTTTTTCACATGCTTTAGGTGCAACCTAAAGCCTGAAACAACCGTCAACCAACTCATGCAAGTTAAGCAAGGGTCCATAGAGCTTGTGCCAAAATTCCTCCAATGTTGGAACATTTCATTGAGCAAAATGCATGAAATCCTAGTAGAGACACACCTACTAGCCATCTTCAAGGATGTAGTGAATGAATTCATTAAGTCTAACCTATTTTACCTAGCCTTGAAGTCCCTCAGCCAAGCCTTTGCCCAAATGAAGGGCATAGAGGAGGTAGCGCAAGCTAGTAATGACCTAACCTATGTGGCCTATAGAAACCAACATGTATGCAAGTAAAATGCAATACTAGAAATAGTGGTCACAAGCACAAAAGTAACCAATCAAAGTCTGAAGGCTAAGTAACCCAAGGTCCTAGCTCACAAAGTTACCAACTTTGGTGCCAACTTTCCCACATCAATAGGGGCCTCACCAAGGCCTAACTTTGAGTGTAAGGATCACTCAAATTATACACCACTACTGATGGAACCCTTTGAACTACTAGAGAAATTTTTGAAAGCTAGGAAAATCCAACAAAAACACGTATTAAAGATTACCCATCAAAAAAATGATAAGTATTGCAAACTACTAAAGAACCTTACCTTAGTAGTACCAAAAAAGCCCCCATCCCACAACACTTCAAGTTGGACCAATACTGTCATTACCACTAGATGTCTGGTCACAGTACAAAAAACTATCGTGCTTTACAGGATGACCTGCAAAGAATGATAGAATGGGGCCAACTGGTGCTTGATTTAGTGAGCCAATCCAATGCAGATGACACCTCCTACATCATAAACTCCATCAGTGTAGGTGGCAAGTCTAAACTTGTGCAACAACCTTTTATGATCCATGTGCCTCCTAACAAGGCAAGGATCCCCTTAGGCTCCACAAGCAAGAGGCCTCCATTTTTTTTATCAAAGTGCCACCTTGAGCATCCACAACACTCTCTGTGATCAAAGTCCCACAACAATCATCCACTAGGACATTAAATTGGCAACCAAACCAACCATCCGCTAAGACATTAAACTAGCATGACACAACAACAACAACCACTAAGAGACCTTTTGTCATCAAGGTTCCATAACGAGTTGGCCTCGCAATAACTCTTAAATCATCATTTATCATAAGGGTGCCACAATGTGATGGTGCCTCACCTACTCAAAGCCCAATAGTGAGCAACCTCTTGGTCCCTCCTCCTTCAAGGGATGACCCCACTAGCAATTTGGGTAGGCCTACCAAATGATAATTCAAGAGGATGATCAAGCATCTTGTAACCCCCATGGATGAAGCAAAGGCCATAACCAACAAGCAACAATTGAACATTGGGGTCCCTGCACCCAAGCAAGTCAAGCAACCCAAGCCTAAGTTCCCTCTGCGAGAGATCTATCTCTCAAACTGCATGGAGGAAGTCAAGGCCAACATAATAGTTGATGATAAAAACTTTGTAGCTACACTAACCTAGGTGAAATAAATGATCAAGTAAAAGAATAAAACGTTGAGCTTGTATAAACTGGTCATGACCTCATCTACTCACCACCAATCCTTGGCCTGAATATTGACCTTCATTCCTATTACAAAGGACATCCCTGCAGATGAGACATCCATCCGTATAACGATATTGCCTCATACACCATAAGAATTGGATTCAACATCTCTAACATTCTTTAATGATGTAGTTAAGATTAATCCTAAATGAGGGGAGGCCACTACAACTCCACTATTTATTAGCATACGTGTTGGGTAGTGCATGATCCATAGAGTGCATGTCAATGATGTTGTAGCAACAAACATAGTTGTATACTTCATCATTAACAATCTAGGCCTGGCAAATGAAATCAGGACAACCAAAATTGCATGTCTAATATCCTTCAATGGATCATGTTTCATTATTAAGGGTACAATCAACTTAGCTTTCCTGGTAGAAGAGTAATTCCCCACTAGCACAGATTTCATTATCATAGAAGAGATGTCTGGCTTCAACCTGATCCTAGGTAGGCCTTGGCTAGCCTAACTATAGGCTATATCCTCTCACATCCACTAAGAAGTCCACCTTCGATATGAAGGTGGTTAATTTATCATCCATAGTGAGAATATCCCTCCTTTGTCTACCCACAACATAGACATGGAGCAAGTGTTAGAGGTGGAGTTTCTTGGTGATACACCTACAACAACCAATGTAACACCTCAGGCTAACACACTTGAATGAGTGGTTGAAGTCAACAACCTCCCAGAGGACCCTAAGCCCTACATGTTCCCTAACCCAAACTAGATTAGGAAGCAACTATGTGATCAAGACTTTCCATCACCAAAAATTCACTAAGCACCTACTTACCACTTACCTCCATTGGCCATGCATTTTTGGTTTTTACTTGCATTGCATTTTTGGCCATGCCTCCATTAAACTAGCACAGAACGTCTGCTATGATGTTAAACTAGCACAAAATGTCCTTGTTCTATGACATTAAACTAGCACCCATAGCATGGTCCGTTATGAGCTTAAACTGGCAATTTACTATATGCTACAACATTAAACTAGCACACAGTAGTCTACTAGGACTATAAACTAGCATATCATGGTTTGTCAAGAGCTTAAACTAGATCCATAGTTTTCTAGGACCTTAACCTAGTATAGTTTGTGGTCCACCAAAGCCTAAAACTAGGTTTGAAGTTCAACACCCATAGTTTAAGACACATAGTTCTCTAGGGTAGGGTGAGGTGGTATGTTCCAGTTCTAGAATGAAGTTCACATCGTCAATGAAAAATCCTATGGAACATTTACAATGTCACCACCCTTGGCATCTTGTTGGTCCTCCAGAGATGCCTTTAGGAATCTTTCCAACCTTCTAGAACTACTTCCATCATCATTAGTCATTTTAGTTAGAGCTCTCACAATTAGCATCACTTGTTGGAGAACTAGTAGTACTATGGAACAACTACAACACTACCATCATTCAGCCCTCATCATTGCCTAGGCTTGGAAGAGCATCTAGCACCATGGTTCCCTACCATGTCACTAGGTCTCCTAGCTCTTGTCCTTAGTGAGGACTCCTAAGCACCTACATCACCAATGCCTTTAGCCACTCGAGTGCTCACTTCTAGTGTGGCTACTAAAGCTTTTGAAGCCTGTCACCACTAGCTCCCACACTGGCCTTATTGATTTGGACATTGCATGCACCTGTAACTGACACAAAATTCATGGCCCTTGTAGTGCCCTTGCAAACAAGAGTTCACTTTTATCTCATATGGTATACTTTTTTTCTTGTTTTCTTTATGTTGTATTTGTAGGATGAAGCCTTTGTACTGATTGAAATCGTTGGTGCAAGGCTGGAACGTTACGAGCACCGAAAGATCTACGGACAAGCACAGTCGACCCTGCCTCCGCTTGAGGGCAAGCTGGAACGGATGAAGGCAGAGTGCCTTGAATGGTCCGCACGCGGGTCAAACAAGGACTTCCCCAACGTTTGCCGCTACAACACATTGGGTTATACGTAAACAATGCACGTTAAATGTAAACCATAAACAAGCACGATAATGTAAATGATCCTGTAAACGTAAACTAAAAAACGAAGAAAACTGCAATAAATTTGAGCAAAATGTAAACTGTATTGTATTGAGAATTGATTACAAAGTGCACCGGTCCAAATGAAGTTGTGGCTTTGAAACAAGGTGGACGAAAGGCCCCGGCGTGTGCAGGAATGACTCGGCTGGTTCGCAAGGCAGGCGGAGCGTAGAGACTGTGTGTATGGAGTACAGGGCTCTCCAGTGTAAGAGGGTTTTGGAGCTCTGGTCCGCAGCATCTATGTCTCTTATGTGCTCTGGGCATTTTATTTTTTCAACCCCCTTAAATTCACGGAAAACTAGGCTTTTTATAGAGGTGGGTTTACCAGGAAAATCGGGTTGGGAGACACATGGCATGTCGACCGAGTGTGTACAATTTAGAAATATGGTATACGCTGGGCGTATACGCTACATCAGGCCGGCGTATATGCTGGGCGTATACGCTGATGGATGCTGGCGTATACGCTGGCGTATACATTGAAACACTGTACCATTCACACTGAAACACTGTAGCATTTACGCTGAAACATTGTAGCATTACGCTGGAACACTATAGCATTACGCTGGAACACTGTAGCGTTACGCTGGAACACTGTAGCATTACGCTGGGCATATATGCTGATGGATGCTGGCGTATACGCTGGCGTATATGTTGAAACACTGTAGCATTCACGCTGAAACACTGTAGAATTACACTAGAACACTGTAGCATTACGTTGGAACACTGTAGCATTACGCTGGAACACTGTAGCATTACGTTGGAACACTGTAGCATTACGTTGGAACACTGTAGCATTACGCTGGGCGTATACGCTGATGGATGCTGGCGTATACGCTGAAACACTGTAGCATTCACACTGAAACACTGTAGCATTACGCTGGGCGTATACGCTGAAACACTAGCATTTACACTGAAACACTATAGCAGCGTATACGCTGGGCGTATAGGAATGCAAGATCATCATTTGGAGCCCAAAATCGGATCTTCAAGTGCCTGCGACCTACTGGGGACCCTGGGGAAGGTCCTGGGGGGTCTAGACACTCCACTTTAGCATGTTTTGAGGAGTTTTTGAGCCCCAAAAGTTGCTGTACGCTGGGCGTTACGCTGGGCATGTGTAGGCCAGCGTACAGGATGCATACTTAGTGAAAACCAAGTATTTTGAGCTCAAAATTTGCCAAGTTTGATGCCAGATGTCATCGTAGTCTTCTGTGGGTCCCAGGGAACTTTTACTTGCTTGCTTTGACTTCGTTTGATGCTATTTTGAGGCTTTCAAGCTTGGTCATGCTGAGGACCAACATGACTTAGCTTAATTTCTGTCTTCAAGTGTTAGCCAAAATTTTTGTGGTGTTTCATTGGCCCCTCTTTGTTGATGTCTGGAGGAATTGACCCGAGAGGCATCGACAAAGAAGTACAAAACACCACAAGCAAACTCGGTAGAAACATTGTCCTTTGGCACTTGGCCAGATGTCATCGCACTGTGTTCAAAAGTACCTGGGATTGGGAAATGAAGCTTGTAATTGGATTGGGAGATGGAAATTACGGGGATTGGGAACTGATCAAGGGATTATGCATGGTAAAGGGAATGCTCTAGTGTGTATACGGGTCATGCTGATCCTTGTCAATAGCCATTGTTTAGCAGACTCGGAATCAAGGCATGAGATGTGCGTCCTTTGGCAGAACAAGACTCTTGTTTAGTGTTTAAGAGGACTTGTTGGCCATGTGATGGTGGGTTACATTCTCTGGAGGAATAGGCCATTTTTTTGGTGTTAAAGAAAACCTGTTGGTGGAGAGCCAAAGCTACGCAATGAGATGTTACTTGAGCTTTTGAGACATGAGTGTTTGTTTCCAAGACAACTGCCTTCCCGCCTGGGGCTTATGGGGAGTGTCAAAGGTCTTGTGGTTCATTTTGCTCTTTGCTCTTTTCTTTTTCTTTCTTTTTCTTTTTTGTTTTTGCTCTTTTTTTTCTTTTGTTGTTTTTTTTTGGAAAGAGCTTTCTTTCAATTTTGCACTCATGCTCATGTGCCATATTGTGTGTTGCAGTTGCTTGAGAGTGTCGCTGCATGTAATAGTGTGCTCCAAGTTTTGGGGTGTACTGGGTGTATCTGGGAACTGTAACTGGGTAGGAAAGGGAATAAGAGTGTTGGGGAACTGTAGAATATATCGGGAACTGGGAATGTATTTTTGAACAGATTGCGTGCGTCAGAAACAATGTGGCACCTTGTCACTGTGATGAAGTGTATCCGTGTACGAGCACCACTGGGTGTCATCCTGAAAACACAACTCGAAGAAGACAAGAAAACCACAAGTGAATGAGTTAGCGAACACTTTAGACATGAATGTGACTAATGCAAATGGAGGCACCATGTGAAACTTAAGGCAAACAGAATGAGCAGCAATAGTGTTGTCATAGCCGGTGTGATGAATGATGCAGCAGGCATTGAAGAAGAAATGTCATGAATTATAGCAGTAGATGAATGTTCCAGAAAATGATGTGGCCAGTTTATAGTCTTAGTGGACTGTCGCAGGTTAGTTTTACGTCATAACCCGTTGGATGTTGCTAGTTTATCGTCATAGCGGACGGTATGATGCTAGTTTATAGTCGTGGCGGACTATGAAGAGGCAAGCTAGTTTATAGTCTTAGTGGAATCTGGTGAATGAGTGTGACAGTTTAGTGTCATGTCGAACAGAGCTCTGTGGTGTCAGTTTACCGTCATGACACCAGGACATTCTGTGGTATCAGTTTTAAGTCATGATGCCAGGACTGTCAGGGTGGATGCATGCATCTGCGTCTGTACGATCCTGGAAATAAAAGCAACTAGAGAAAACAATGTTAAATAGCCACTGTAGAAAACATGAATTGAAATGCACAAGTGAATAGAAAATAATGTGAAAAGGTTCTAGTTTAAGGCCTTTTCGGGCCACATGCAAGCGTGCAAGCTAGTGCAATGCAAACTAAGGTGAAGTATGCACAACAAACAAAGGTGAAGAGTGGACGGGGATTAGACGTGTCTTTGGCTGCAAGGGAGTCTTGATTATGTGGTTGTTTCTTAGTTAGACATGGTCTAGGAGGCGTGCTAGTTTGCTCTAGGAGGCTTTCAATTTTTACCCCTTGTTTGGGCATTTTAGCTCTAGGTGTTGTGTTTGTTGTTGTGGGTGTTGCTTCAAGAGGCTCCTCTTTCAAGACCTGTGACATGTCCATGTTGTGGTCAGCTT